>JAGHMJ010003564.1:255000-374099 GCA_018749465.1 Paracanthobrama guichenoti
AACTCATGTGTCAAGCTCCAGAAAGGACAAAAACACAATGAAATCACCATGGAAGTATAGTCCATCTGAATTGTGTGCTAAATTCCAAGTCGCATGATGGCTTTGCGTGAGGAACAGACTGAAATTTAAGTTATTTAGCTGAAAATCTCCCTACCTTCCCTCCTCTTTGTTGTCTTATTTGGAACATGACACATGGAACAGTAAACTGTCATTGTATGGGAGATTGTTTGAAGATTCTTTAGAATATTTCTTTTGTGTTCAGTGGAAGAAATAAAAGCACAAAGATTTTGAATGGCATGAGGAAAAGGTGGCTACACCCTACTACTACAATGAATATTATTACCCTGCCCAACCACTTCTTAGTTCCATATCTTCTTCACACTATGTCAAGGCAGATAGTCTAATTCTTTACAATCAACTCATTGATGGTGTTGAATGTAAAACAAAGATACAGTTTATATATGTCAAGGACTTAACCAATACATACACAAGATGAGCTAAAACATTATGACAATATGCTGTTAGTCCTCCCAACCCACTACGGCAAGGACTCTACAAAACCCCTGAAGGCATCTTGTGGCATCTGGTTATTAGCAGCAGATCCTCCAAGTCCTGTAGGTTGTGAAGTGGAGCTACCATGGATCGGATTTGTTGGTCCAGCACATCCCACAGATGCTCGGAGGCCAGGGCAACACCTTGAACACTATCATGTTCCTCAAACCAACAGTGCACACATTCCTGAACAATGTGTGCAGTGTGGCAGGGTGCATTATCCTGCTGAAAGAGGCCACAACCACCAGGGAACACCAATGTCATTAAGGGGTGTTCCTGGGTGTGCAACAATGTGTAGGTAGGTGGCATGTGTCAAATTACGTCCACATGGGTTTCTCAGCAGAACATTGCCCAGAGAATCACACTCCCTCCACTGGCTTGTCCAACACACTTTCGTCAGTCTTGTCAGTTTTTGATTTGTCCCTCCTCGGGCCACTGTTAGTAAATTCTCACCACTGCTGACTGGGAGCAACCCACAGGTCTTGCCATTTCAGAGATACTCTGACCCAGTCGCCTTGCCATAACAATTTAGCCCATGTCAAAGTCACCCATTTCTCCTGCATCCAACACATTGAATACTCTGTTTGTATATATACCTCTACCTAGACCATAATAATATGTGGCCTTGTTCAGAGATGATCAACGATATTCGCTTCACCTGTGGCTGGTCATAATGTTTCGGCTCATCAGTGTGTATGTAGCTTTTCTTCATGAGATTGATTACATTTAGTCAGATTGTTAATGTCTTTTGTAAGTGTAATAATCAAAATAACATGTAAAGATTTATATGCAATCTAATAGATTTTAGTATATTTTTCTTTAAATATGTTAAACTTTTTTTTTTTTAATAAAACAGAATTTATTGATTTCAATAAAGCATAAATAAGAAAGAACAGTCACATTATTGCAGGGGCATATAAATGATTCACATCATTAGGGTGTTTATCACGTAGCAGTCTTTAAGATTTAAGTCATTTAACAGACTTACGTTCTTGTGATCAACAAATGGAAACAGTGCAATTTACCTCATGATTATCTGCTGAAAAAAAAGAAAAGAAAGTGCAACTTAAACAAATAGAAACAACCAGATACTAGTATCAGCGACAGTGAACAATAGAGGGAGCATAGCAGACATGTGACGTGAGAAGGTGGATTATATCATCCAGGCATGTGCAGACTTGGAGTGCCACAAGATGTGCATGTGTGGGTTTAACTTTTGGAACCTCCGCTCAAAATAATAAGTATGTAGAGGAATATCATAATGATATCCAGGTAGATAATTAAGGCAGCGAAGACATACTCTTCAGGATTAAGGCTGTATTTTTTCCTGCCCATCACCAACTGACAGTCCACTGCCAGGAACTACAGAGGGAAAGAGAAACATTAAACTGTGAGAAGGCAGCAGATTATATCATGTACTTTCTTAAACACAAGTAGTTTTAGATTCATGATCAGTATTACGGAACATTGATTATGCTTTACCAAAGCGTAAAGAAGGGCTCCCAGAAATCCGTAGAGGACTTGCAGAACATTGGAGTAGAAAAAGATGGTGAAGAATCCAAACATGAGAAGGTTGACGGACAGTACAAGCAGAATGCCGTTACAAATGGTGAAGTCCAAACGAGTCTGAAATAATCACAGCAAATCAGAATGACCTAACTGGAAAAAAAAAAAAAAAAAAAAACTGGCAAAGCAACTAAACACAGGTCAGGCTTTTCTGAATTAGACTTGTTTTCTATAATCTAATGCATTTTAAATTGCATTTATACAAACCCGATTCCAAAAAAGTTGGGACACTGTACAAATTGTGAATAAAAAAGGAATGCAATAATTTACAAATCTCATAAACTTATATTTTATTCACAATAGAATATAGATAATATATCAAATGTTGAAAGTGAGACATTTTGAAATGTCATGCCAAATATTGGCTCATTTTGGATTTCATGAGAGCTACACATTCCAAAAAAGTTGGGACAGGTAGCAATAAGAGGCCGGAAAAGTTAAATGTACATATAAGGAACAGCTGGAGGACCAATTTGCAACTTATTAGGTCAATTGGCAACATGATTGGGTATAAAAAGAGCCTCTCAGAGTGGCAGTGTCTCTCAGAAGTCAAGATGGGCAGAGGATCACCAATTCCCCCAATGCTGCGGTCAAAAATAGTGGAGCAATATCAGAAAGGAGATTCTCAGAGAAAAATCGCAAAGAGTTTGAAGTTAACATCATCTACAGTGCATAATATCATCCAAAGAGTCAGAGAATCTGGAACAATCTCTGTGCGTAAGGGTCAAGACCGGAAAACCATACTGGATGCCTGTTGTAGCGTATGGACGGTGCTCATAAATGATCAACGGACCAATACTTTGATTATTTATAATGACTCAAGCAAGACCGGCGCCGTGAAGTCTACAGACTGACAGGTTAACGGTGCTAACAAGACACAAACCATGCTCGTGCAGCTCATGAGAGACCATTATAAAACCAGCCCCCACCTCACACATACCAAAGGACATCCGAACAGATTATATGACTTTTAACTTAGTTATTTTTCATTTTAGGTGTGCTGTTCCCTGTCTGTATGCATGCTTTTTGTTATAACCATTTTAGATGTGTTTTGATAGGTTAGAAACTTATAGCCAGTGAATGCGTAAGGAAGAATGACGTCAATCCTCGCCGTTCCTTTAACTCTTAAGTTAAAACCCCCATGCTTGGTCTCGAAATCTTTGTCTCGCAATTTGTAGGCCAGCTAGGTGTGTTGTGTGGTACTATGATGCATCAGACTCTTTCTTTCATGCCAAAACCCCAAAGTCTGCGTACCAAAGGCAGACTTGGGGGTTATCTAAGAGAGAGCCATAAAACATGTTAATGAGGCGAGGCCCAAGACAAAGGGAGATTTCCCGCTTCTGAGTTCCTTCGCTCTGATTGGCTGTTCCGACAAAAGAGGCGTGCCCCGTCGCGGCCCTTTAAAAATGGGCCACAAACGCTTCTCGGCCTCTTGTCCTTCCTTCTCTTGTCTCGCTCTTGTCTCTCTTCTCTCTTCGTTTTGCTTCCTGTTGCCACCTCTGTTGGTTTTCCTCTTCGCCATCCTCTAACGGATCTCATCACACAAAGGAACCAAAGTTGAATTTCCCGCGGACTCCAAGGAACCACCCGGCAAGATTGAAACACGGACCGGATCGCGGAATTCCCCTAAACGCACGAGCTCACAACCAAGGAAACATATGCAAGTATCCCTTAAGCTGTCGTTATAAAGTTTTGAGCTTATACCAATAAGCTGGACTGATTCCTTGCTTGTGCTCAATAGTTGTGTCGATCGTATCACCGTCTCTCTCTCTCTCTCTCTCTCTCTCTCTCTCTCTCTTTCCTGCTTTCAGTTAATTTGTGTATGTTTGTTTATTGTTTGTTGATTTTATTAAAACATATATATTCACACGTGATTGTGCTTGAGTTTGCTCACTCATAGGTCACTTTTACGGTGAACCGACCCTGTTACAAATTAAAAGAAAGATATTTTCTCCTGGCCAGAGAAACGTGTTTAAGAGTTATTAAAAGGGAGATATTTTGGTGGACAATTATCCGTCCTTTGAACTCAATTCTAGAATCAAAGAAATTTCTAAAAGTTGAATCAAGCCCTAGATATTAATAATTGTTTTAATCCGTTTTAATCAATTGTTAATATCAAAATTCCCCTCTGTGCCAATTTATGCATATTTGATCGTAACACGATTAAACGCATGCATAAATCCCGCACCATTTCCCCTGGGGCGAGATATTCGCTACACTGTGATCTTCGGGCCCTTAGACGGCACTGCATCACATACAGGAATGCTACTGTAATGGAAATCACAACATGGGCTCAGGAATACTTCCAGAAAACATTGACTGTGAACACAATCCACCGTGCCATTCACCGTTGCCGGCTAAAACTCTATAGGTCAAAAAAGAAGCCATATCTAAACATGATCCAGAAGCGCAGGCGTTTGCTCTGGGCCAAGGCTCATTTAAAATGGACTGTGGCAAAGTGAAAAACTGTTCTGTGGTCAGACGAATCAAAATTTGAAGTTCTTTTTGGAAAACTGGGATGCCATGTCATCCGGACTAAAGAGGACAAGGACAACCCAAGTTGTTCTCAGCGCTCAGTTCAGAAGCCTGCATCTCTGATGGGATGGGGTTGCATGAGTGCGTGTGGCATGGGCAGCTCACACATCTGGAAAGGCACCATCAATGCTGAAAGGTATATCCAAGTTCTAGAACAACATATGCTCCCATCCAGACGTCGTCTCTTTCAGGGAAGACCTTGCATTTTCCAACATGACAATGCCAGACCACATACTGCATCAATTACAACATCATGGCTGCGTAGAAGGATCCGGGTACTGAAATGGCCAGCCTGCAGTCCAGATCTTTCACCCATAGAAAACATTTGGCACATCATAAAGAGGAAGATGCGATAAAGAAGACCTAAGACAGTTGAGCAACTAGAAGCCTGTATTAGACAAGAATGGGACAACATTCCTAAACTTGAGCAACTTGTCTCCTCAGTCCCCAGACGTTTGCAGACTGTTATAAAAAGAAGAGGGGATGCCACACAGTGGGAAACATGGCCTTGTCCTAACTTTTTTGAGATGTGTTGATGCCATGAAATTTAAAATCAACTTATTTTCCCTTAAAATGATACATTTTCTCAGTTTAAACATTTGATATGTCATCTATGTTGTATTCTGAATAAAATATTGAAATTTGAAACTTCCACATCATTGCATTTCTGTTTTTATTCACAATTTGTACAGTGTCCCAACTTTTTTGGAATCGGGTTTGTATTCAAATGAGCTTATATCAGATGAGATTGTGTCTCATTTGAGTTTATGTCAGATAAGTGTAATTTATAGCAGGGGTTTTTTTTCAATCTTTTAGGTGCCAAAGACTGTGAAAAATTAACATTATAAAAATGTGTAAAACAAATGTGAAAAAATATTTAGATTCTATAATTAAATTTTTCCTACTCATTCTACCCCTCATTTTTTTTTTTATACACTGTCATATTTAATTTAATCAAAATTATTTATGTATTGCTTTTTATTTATGACATGCTTTTCTCTAAACTTTTCATCTGGCTCCCTTGAGGTCCCTGGACCCTAGTTTGAAAACCCCTGATTTTTATGTAACTCAACATACCTGGGCAGAGAAAACGATGATGGTGAATGAGATGACCAGAGTCGATCCTAAAGCGATGACCACAGCATCTGTGTCGTGATATGAGGCTACAGTTCCCACCATATAGGACAGACTCAGCGTGACCACTGACTGCAGGCAATACAAGGACATGTTGCATGAAAGGTGAAATAATTAAAGTAGCCTGTTGAGTGCACTCTGATTTCTGATCAAGATTCAGATTCTATTTAAAAGGGAACCATGTGTATATGATTATATTAATGGGAGGCCAGGTCAAATTTATTCTTTAATTTATTTTCTTCATTAATTTATTGTTTATTAAACATCGCAGAACCAATTGAAAACACACACACACACACACACACACACACACAAAAAACAAAAGGACATTTTATTACTTAATTAGAAATTGGAATACCAATTAAAAATTATGCCATGGCAAAAATGCAGCCTGTATAGGTGTATGCATAAATTAGAGGTCCGAAACATGATCTTGTGTAATCAATTTTTTTTTTTGTGTGCGTGTGATTTAAGTGATTTTTTTTTTGTGAATATCTTGTTGCGCATGCACTAAGTTGGCGAGAAAGCGCACGAGCAAGCAGGAATAACTTTTAGGAAAGTCCTTACATGGACATTATATACGAGTGTTTAAGCAAAATACCACGGGCTATCTAATTTACAATAATCCGGATTTATCAACCGGATCAATTAGAACGAAGGTAAGAGCAATACAACGGTTGTAAATATGGCAGAAGTTCTTAAAGGGTTAGTTCACCCAAAAATGAAAATTATCCCATGATTTACTCACCCTCAAGTCATCCTAGGTGTATATGACATTCTTCTTTCAGATGAATAAAATCTGAGTTATATTTAAAAAAGTCCTGGCTAATCCAAGCATTATAATGGCAGTGAATTGTCGTCTCGTTTATGAAGTCCATAAAAGTGCATCTATCCATCATATAACTGCTCTGCACAGCTCCAAGGGGTTAATAAAGGCCTTCTGAAGCGGAGTGGCGCATCTGTGTAAGAAAAAGATCCATATTTAAAACTTTATAGACTGAAACTAACTAACTTCCGGTGGACCACCGTCCGCATCGATTTATGGTGAAAGAGTAACCCTTGACCCTTAACGCATGCATATTGTCGAACACAGAAGCGCAGAGGATAGAGCAAAACAAAACATTGGTCATGAAATGGGGGAGGATGTCGATATAAGAGAAGAGGGGCTTGAGTTTGTTGCCCAGCCCTATCCTCGAGAGGCGTCAAAGCTTGCGATACTTCTATACATCGCATCAGGGGTTACTCTTTTGCCGTAAGTCGAATCGCGTACAGCTTTCCACTGGAAGTTAGTTATTTTAGTCTATAAAGTTTTATAGGCTTCAGAAGGCCTTTATTAACCACCGGAGCCATGTGGAGCAGTTATATGATGGATAGCTGCACTTTTATGGACTTCATAAACGAGACAACAATTCACTGCCATTATAATGCTTGAATTAGCCAGGAATTTTTTTTAATATAACTCCGATTTTATTCATCTGAAAGAAGAAGACTTAAGGGTGAGTAAATTATGGGCTAATTTTTATTTTTGGGTGAACTAACCCTTTTCAGATCCATGTATGTTCATTTGACAAGCAAGCATATAATAAGATAATGTACATGCAGCCATTATAACAAAAACAGCCCTCTTCACACCCTGTTTATTTCGAGAAAATTACTGGCAGACTGTACATAGGCCACTGCACTTGATACAGAGGAAGTTCAGGCTGTGCCAGTTTGTCATGGAATGGAAATAACTTATAAGTTATAATGGGTGACTAAGGGAAGGAGGTTTTGTCCTGGGTAAACCTATATATTATAGAATGTCATTAATTACTAAACTTTGGGGAAGATTAAAGTAGTGCACGTGCCTTTCAAAGTTAGAGCGTTCAAATCCACAGTTTTCAAACTAATCCTTCACACAGAATATTGAGAGGTTTCATTTTTTCATTTAATCCGGGGCTGTAATGTTGTACATGTAATGCAAATCATGAAGACATATTGGAAGCACTTTATTTTACAGTCCTGTTCCCATGTACATTTTTGGGTGAACTATCCCTTTAACCCATGCAGTTACCTTATATTATCCAGCACTTTCTTAGGTAAGTAAGCACACTGTAAGTACACAACATATTCATACACAGACACTCACCAGTCCCAACAGGTTCCAGGGATGTGTGCGACTGAATGTGGAGCACACGGAAAGACATGTGCCCACCACTGCAAAGATGATGTATGAACTGATGTATGCCCAGATGCTACTCTGAACTGCTGTCTTGACTGTTTTTGAGAAGGTGAACACACAGACTACAGTGAACGTGACTAGCAACTGAATCGTTACCACACTGAACACCTGTGTGGGTGGAAAGAGAGATTGGAAATAACAATGAGGACCACCGTTCAGAGCAATCATTACATTTATGGTAGCAGGCAAATGACAGAGATGCTCACCTTTCTGATAAATGCTTTCCGAATGGTATCATCCTCAAACGATGACACAAACTGCTGTTCCTCAGGTGGAAATACATCTGTATTAAAGAAGAAAAAACATTACTTCCAATACCTTCCATGTCATTAGATGGTTATCGTACTCTAAAATACCTCAAACATTGCTCAGATTGTTTGATTTTGTCTTTAATGTTAATGTTAGTAAATGTTAAATGGATCTTGCAAGTAGAGTACCTTCTGGTTTTGGTTCTTCTGTTTTGCCGACGCCTGCCTCTTCTGGTGGCAGATCAGGTGGGATAAAGCCGATTTGTGCAGGAACAGGTTGGGGGTACATGACAGGACCCGTAGGATAAGGAGGGGGCATGTATAGAGGAGGAGGATACACTGGTGCTGTCGCTGCATGGCTAGGGTAACTCTGAGTGTTTTGGCTCTCTACGTCCATCTTCCTAAACAAGATGTGGTTAGATGGGATTGACAAAACAGGAAATTAGTTTTTAACAATGGGGTAGAAGTGACTTAAGTGTTTACGTGCAACCATGTAGGAATAATAAAAAGCAGTGTTCAGGAAATGGTGGTGTTTGCAGTGTTTATTTGTCATTGTTGTGTGGTTTGTTATAGTTCCATTTGATGTCAACAGAAGATTTAGAAATATATTGAAAATGAACCTGAGGGTAGAAGTATATAGATAAATTAAATCTGCAAGCAGTGATTAAAAGGCCATTGCATCACCTCAGGAAAACAGTGAATAGTGTGAGGCTTTGACTATAACCGAATATTGCCGTGTAGATGTCTTTAGGCCAGGACTATTACCAAACGTGAAGTTTGAGGCAGATCGGACACTTTATGCCTGACTTGCAACAGCTTCCCGTTTCATGGCGAAACATCAGACTTTGTCAGGCCGTCACGGACACACCCTGAAAATGTATAGGTGGCGCTACTGAGCCATTTTGCCACGTCTAATTCTGAAACCCATATCAGACGTACATTTTTCGCCACTTCTGTCGCCGTGTGCAGTTTCTTGAGTTTTCGAGCATGTTTAGGCCCTCAGAAATGCGATTCATTTCGGAGGCGAAACATTAGACTTTGTCAGGCCGCCACGGACACGCCCTTCAGCGAAAACTCAAGATCTTTACAATTTGACTGAATTTTGGCATGTAGATGTCTTCATGCCAGGACTCTAATAAAACATCGAACTTTGTGAGGTTCACCTTCAGTGAACGCAAGATCTTCACAATTTAACATCGCAAAGGGCTTTAGATTAGACTGTGCAAATATGATGTTGATCTGATTAAATCTCTAAGAGTTTGTAAAAGCACAACGCCTGGAAATAGTTTTGCAGAAAAAAATTCTAAATATCTCACTTCCTGTCGGGCTTTCAGATTTTGCAGGTATTAGGCTGTTACGTGCGTCTACCGAATTTCATACTCGTATGTGAAACGTAGTGCGAACGGCGCTTATTTGAAATTTTGTAGGTGGCGCTGTCGAGCCATTTTGCCACGCCTAATTCTGAAACCCATAACAGACACTCGCCACTTCTGGCGCGTGTGCAAAGTTACACGAGTTTGGAGCATGTTTAGGCCTGTTTTCGGAGAATATTAGACTAAGCAATTCTAATAGGGCCCTAAATGTGTTCTTTTTTTTTTTTTTTTTTTAGATAGGGGACACAGAGAAAATTGTAACATTTTTATATTTTTTTTCTTCACAACTAACTACAAATCACACAGAATCTGTTAGCACACTAGATTACAGGCAGGCAAGTTTGATCAAGGTTGGAGATAACTCTGCAGGACAGTGGATTTTGAGGGCAAGAGTTGAGAACTTGTATGTTAGCATATGAAACATGTTTGCCAAAAAGTATAAACAATAGTATACTTTTATATATAAAAAAGTAAATGTATTAATATATTTATATTGAGATATATTGATAAAGACTAGATGATAATTTGTTTTTAAAAGGCGCGTTTTTTTTTTTTTTTGTATATTTTAAAATTATAGCCTACATTAATTTCACTAAAAACTATTTTTATTTATGATTTAATATAAACTATTAACTCTTATTTGTAAGGAAAGACAAGATGAGAATATTTCCAAAAATCACTTTCATGCCTGATTTTTTTCATTAGGTGATTGCACAGAGAATGCTTTAGATTCAGAGAATTTGCTTTACTGTTCACCCAAATCAGTAGCATTGCAGTTCATTTGAATTGGAGAAACCTACAAATGGATCAAATCCCCAATTTGTAGACTAAAGGTTGAGTAGAGCCACTGAGTGCATATTCAGTGTTAAAAGTTGGCTTTGGTTCTCATTTATATTTACACAAGTTATTTGTGCTTTTCTCTTTAGAACCCAAAAATTCTGCATGGACATCTAAATTTGAATATTTTATATTATGTTAGAGAAAACAGGGGAAAAAATGCTTACCTTCTCAGTGTTGTCTTGCTTGATGTATGAGCACTCCGAGCTCTCTGATTGTTAATGCTTCACCTGTGTTTCACACGGGCTGAAGTAGGTTCCACATCCTCGGATTACATCATTTACAAAAATCCCTGTGTGGAAAATCTGCTGTGAAGAAGTTCTGATTGCACACAATTGGCCAAACGTTGCTAATGCATAAGTTCACACCATTGGCTTCCTTTCTCAGCACATTCTCTGTACATTTTGTACACCATTAAATTACAATAATTCTTATGTGCAATCTTTTAGTTTTTTTGTTTGAACACAAAAGTAGACAAATATATACTTTGACAAAAATATAATTTGACAAAACCTTTGTTTGTTTGTGTGTGTGCGGTTAACTAGTTTCACAAATTCAACCACAAAGTGCAACAAGAGCTGTCGAAATGTAGGTTATACAGGATTTTGACACTTCATAACTCAAGCACAAACGCTTCCTTTTTAACAGAATTCAAAATGTTTACCATAAAAACAAATGAAATGAATGTGCATTATAAAATCCATTCAGACACTACAATCTTTTAATCAAAGAGACCATGGAAACAGCAGTACTTCCACCACTGTTACAGTCACAATAATAAAAGCAAGATCAGATCACTTTCAATTTGCATGCTCACAACTAATGTTAATATATTGATGTGATTTATTTACATCAGAAAAGACGATCCAAAGCACAACAAATCACACTTAAGCATATTTATTGTAAAAAATACATATAAAAACAATTTGTCAGACATACAAAAGATTTAGGCATAGAAACAGCATCATGGACAAACAAAAGACAAAAGCACATTTTGAAATGCGATACATATTTACACTTTAATAAATAAATACTCAATTGTTCTTTAGCAGAATGAAGGCAGATTGTCTGTGTTTGGGGATGAGAATATTTGCAAATCATATTGACCCAAGTAACATTCCCAATTCATATTTAACCGACAACTGTCAAAACACAGGATTAAGTGGGTAAAAACCCTTAGCACTGAATAATTACAGAACTTTCTATAGTATTTATACTGTGTGTGTGTGTGTGTGTGTGTGTGTGTGTGTGTGTGTGTGTGTGTGTGTGTATGTATGTATGCATATATATATGGATATTGAGGTATGGCACCACATAAATTAAAGGGCAAAAGCTAACCTGCAGAGCTTAAAAGATTGTCAAAATATTCTGACAATACCTCCCTCCACTCCAATATGCCCTACACCAACACAAAACAAAAGTGTAACTGTAAAAATGACTCCTGCCTTTGACTCACACAGACACACTTGGCATTTCTTGTGTTTTCAATGGGAAAGAACCGTTAGACTGTCATGTAAAGGAAACACATTGCAATACTTTCAAAGGTGACGCCTCTCTGAGGCAAGGAAATCTCCATTCAAAGGTCTTACTACCCAAAATATGAATCCTTGAGCTAAGGCAAAAAGGTAACAGACCAACTGACCGCTACAATACAATAGAATAATGAACATAACACCCACCCACAATCAAGAAACCCCATAAACCTCAAAACATGAAAAAAAAATCCTCTCAAAATATTTAACAAGCATCTCTGTGGAGGACCAAAAAAAACCAAACAAAAAAACAAAACCTTTCCATCGTTCATTCCAAGGGGGTCAATGACATTGTCATAATTACCCATCATCTGTTCTCAATCACCATCCTCAGGCAAAGCATATGGCATTACAGCGTCTGACATACATCTCTGCACCACAGATGGCCTCATTCAGTGTTGACAAGGCTTGGTGTAAAGAGCGTAAAGTGACTGGATTTCTATATCAGACCACGTCTGAGATGCAGAAAAGCAATTTCATCTCCTGCACACAACTTTCCTCCAAGAGCAGTACATGCGGTCAGGTCATCAGCGTCAAAATCTTCTGCATTTGAGTACACACTTGAACACAAACACTTCACTGCAACCAATAACATGTCCATTAATCTAACTAGTGGAAGTATTGCTCTGATCTGTTAACAATATACAGTTCAATTGAGTAAAAGCAATCAGATCAAGAGGTTAAAAGAGCTTGAGGTGGTAATAAGAGGGAGTTTCGCCTCGATGGATAAAATTCACAATTCATGGTAGTTTAAATCAAATTAATCTATTGGAAGTTTCACTCTGCCTCTGAAATGTTCCTATAGTAACAAAAAGGGAAAAGGGTAAACAAAATAGATTATCCCCAAAAACATTTTGTATCATTCGAAATATAAAACATCATGCCTCATAAGTAATCCTGTGCAATATTTACGCATGTACAACTCATTTGCGTTCATTCGGGATCTGCCCAACAAACTCAAGCAGTTCATTCAAGCCAATGCAACCCCAGCAGGCTGCACAAAACCAAATGCTAAGCCCAGCATAAAAGACAGGTCGCCAGGCGTCCATGGTAAGAAGAACCCAAACACCATCCCACTGCGGGAGATCAAGATGTCCACGCGGAGAGGCGTTCCATGTGTAACTTTTCTCTCCATTTACATTTGTTTCTTTTCAGTTTACCAGTTTCTAAAGTTAAAGAAAAAAGGCAAGCAGAGCAAACCTGCCGTTCACGCAGGTGCTGTATAGCAGAGAAAAGCCAAGTCCCAAGAGTCAAATCAGATAGTTAAAGCCAGGCTCGCACAGGGCCAGACTGAATAAGCTGACCACAAGTGTTGATGCTTGTTATTTGTTTCTTTGTGTATTTCTCTCAATCCTCTCATCAGAAAATATATGCTTCTGCCGGGGAGGGGGTGGGGGTATAGTCTCCTAAAAGATAAATATATATATATATATATAAAAAATATATATATAAAAAAAAAGTTAGGAATAATCTAAAAACAATCTTACAAGTTATTAAGTGCTGTATGCACTTTTTTTCTGAAACAATATTTTTTTATAAAAAGTGGTCAGTACATCAATCATTGGGGTCCAATGTTGAAACATTCACAACAACATTTTTTTTTTATGCAGAAGAAATAGTCATACAGGTTTGGAAAAACATGAATGTGAATAAATTATGACATATGAATGAATTTGACTTAAATACATCTTTAAAAACAATATATCTACTTGAACAAACAAGCTCACCTGAGTCATTGTCATTGCACGTGAACATGAATCAATCAAAAGGATGCTCAGGGCAGCATGGCTTCACTTTGCTCCAAGTGTCAATGCAGCTATTTAGAGAAATATCAACCATTACAAAATTGAAAGCATTCATTTGTACAGCAAAATGATTTCAGTTATGCATTACGCCGCCTGCACGGTACTTCACCGTCATACATTATATCTAAACATAATTAAAGTCCCAGTGAACCGGAAGTAGCAAGTGAGTTTTCTTCAGTGCTGTGACGTATTTCCAAGTGAAATGGAATATTGAATAGAGGGCAGGGTTTAACTTCAGCGCTCCTCCTCTCCATCTCTCGCTCATAGCAGACTAACGGTTGGAGGGGAGTGGTTAAGCATTTTCAAACTGACATCATCTGAGAAGGAATGCCGTTTCCAGACCGGAAGTTACTTAGATTACTGCAACAAACTATTTTTTTCTGTGTATTAGCTTGCACGGATTAATTGTTCACACTAAGACCCGTAATGTGTGCTAACAAAGTAAATAGGGTCAGTTTTGATTTAATGAGGACTAACCAAGGGTCCAAAAAAACCCTCCAAACAAGTTATTTTACTGAACATGAGAACTAGTGTAAAAGCCACAATAAAAGTACATAGAATAACCAAGCAATACTATCCTGGTTGATGAGTGATGATCTTCCAGCACTGTTTCAACTGTTTTATGGCTCATGGTAAATTAAGACCTGTTAATCTAAGCGATCAAACCAATCCAAGCGCGCTCCAGCTGTAAAACAGTGTCCGATTCTCTCTACACATCGTCCCTACCCACTATACCCACCACACCCAAGATCTAGTTTCCATTATTTGAACTTTCAAATGACATTGGAAAATGCTGCATCATGATCGCGATGCGATCAGATCCTGGAAGTCCTATATCTTCAGCCAAGCAGCATGTAATGTTACTCTGTGATCTACGCATTGTCTTGTGTTTGGGCTCATTCGAGACCACCACCACTATGGTTTACTAATGTTTTGTGAAGTTACAAAGAAAAACGTGGCACAAAATGTGTATACCGTTTACACGTGCATCGGCGGTGCTTCTTCATACAAATAACTTGGTATAGTTTGGTCTCCAACTTAAATATGCTTCTTGTATTCAGCTAGTGGAGACCTTTCAACGAAACATGACAAGTCTATCTGTTATGTACGATGATTTGACAGATCACATTGTCGTGTAAAGCAGCTATTTTTTTTCACACTATAAAATCAGAGCACTTCTAATATGTCAGCAAATTTAAAAACACTTGTTAAGTGATGGTCATATTCGCTATATTCACTGTAAAGCCAAGCTTCTAGGCTTTAAAACAACACTTATTGGTTAAGCATGTGGTTAAGTAACATTGTAACTTAGTAGCCCCCCTTCGAATTAAAGAGGCTGGTTAACGATACATTAATCAATTGATTGTTAATATAAACAATGATCAATTATGGGAATTTATGTAAATTGACATCCCTATTTAGTGTAATTTACAGTTACCTCTTATGGTAGACACACAGGCAAGCCAGTCGAGCAATGGTTTCTCCCTGTAGTAGGTCTTCAAGACAGATTGAGCATTCTCCACTATCCTTAGCAAGCACATCCGCTGATCAACAAATACAATATAACAATTAATAGATATTAGCAGACGAAAGAAAAACAGTAATAAAAACAAAAACAAATTGGACGCTCACTGTTATAAGGGAGAGGTGGAGAAGTCAGACAACTTAAAAGGTGTTCCTCGATCCGCCCTCCAGGGAACGGCTTGGTGCAGAAGGGACAGCGAATAGCTGGAAAGGAGAGAAAAACCATCACCGCAAACTGGAGATACAGAAAGCGTTTCATGACATGCAGGCCAGTCAGAGTAACAGACAGGTGAGTTTGTGTCCATGTGGCCCACTTTTCTGAACCCTCTGGCTGGACTATGGCCAACTGACCAATATAGTGTTTAAAAAAATAAAATAAAAAATTACACCGACATCATTAATAAACTGGATTTACCTTTGGTCTTTGCGTTTCAATCCATCATGGATCATCCTGTCGGGAATGCCTGAAATGTCTATAAACCCCAAGGACTAATTACACCACAAGCTCATTAGTCTCATGTAGAACCATTAATCTCTTTTAATCACCTTCCATGTTTTATATGCTTTAACATACCAGTCAACTTGGATTTGCCGTCTATTTTATTATGTACATAAACTTTCATTAACACTTTACAATAAAGTCATTTTAGTTAAAGCGTTAACTAAAATTAACAGTGGGCAATGTATGTTACAATATGTATTAATCTTAGTTAATAATACAGGACCACTAAATAATATGAGGAGCTACAACTTTATTTTAATAATGTAGTAGTAAATGTTTAAATTAACACTCAAAAAAGTTATTCATTGTGAGTTCATGTTAATTGATGCTAATAAATGGAACCTTAATGTAAAGTGTTACCAAACTTACATTAAGCTAACTAGTTAAAAACAAAATTAGATGAACAGTAGAGACTGGCACCTGAAGTCACTTTCTTTCAATGAACGGGAACAGTGACTGGGGCTGTCATTCTACCTAGTATATTTTGTGGAAGGAAAATAGGCCTTAAACAACATGAGAAGAGTAAAGACAGAATTACATTTTTTTTGGGTGAACTATTCTTTTTGAATAACACGGTAAAGTACATATAGGTTTATTTTGTTTAAGACATAACATGGTGAGCTCCGATCAAACCTTTAAACTGCATTTTTGGTTTTAACAGTGCAGGTTTAAATGACAGAACGGAAATTTAACATGGTGTAACGTTTGAAATGACTGTCGAGGGAACGAAACTATCTGCTCTTTAACTTACCACCGTGGCGGTTGTTAAGTCTGTACAGGCCGATCCACGCCTCGGAGACTGGCCGTGCGTGGGTACCTCTCACCCGGGCGGACCTCGCTGTGACGCTGCTGGTGGAAGAATGGCGACCGTTGGGCAAACGCTCCGAGAAAGTGCGCTGCGGTGCACGGCCTATTTCCTCCCCGCCCACAGGGCCTCCAGGACTGCCACCCTCCTCGCGTTTCTCATCGGCTCCGTTCTCGTCCGTCGGCGAGGCCTGGCTGCTCAGCGACGGAGATGTGTGGCGGTCGGCGGGACTGCCTTCGCTGCTCGCCTGCTGCCCGGTATCCGAGTCGCTACCCTCCTCCGACCGGCTGCGGTTCGTCTCGGTGTCATGGTCAAAACTCCCGGAGAACTCCACCATGAGGCTAGTGGGCCTGGTGCTTCGGATTCTTCGGCAGGATTCTCTCTTGATGCCATCTTTATCGAAAGGTGTCGAAGCAGCTTCCTCGTGTAAACGGCTCGATCTCGTCCCCATGTTCAACCGCGCGCACTTCCTAATACCGATCGATCGATGACTGATCAGCTAACCCGATTGCTTCCGTCACAAAGCCCTTAGGCCATATAACCATATGCCACATTTATTTTAAATGCGTAAAGCTAATACTAAGATGTGCTGTATTTTATTTCGCTTTCAGTTATGACAACTGCCTACCGCATTTTCCTGGCAGTTATGTCCTGTGGTCCCTGTTCAACGGCAACGCACCATACCGGAAGTTCGCCTCTTTCCTTCTTCGTTCAACCGACAGTGTGACGTCACGTTCTAAATTAACTTTTTATCCAATTGAGTTGCAGGCGCATGAATGTTTGAAAAGAATGTGATTTTATTTCGTGCGAAATTGAGAATTAAATATTATGCTATAGATGTCATTCGCAATAAGTTATTTTGCGCGACGTCACAGACCTGTGCTGCCTTTTTAGTTCATTTTAATCAAAGAGTGCAATACATTTGTTCGATATGTAATATGTAAAGTTATTATTATTATTTTATAATTTATGCTTTTCATTCCTAGTTATATGTACTAGCTAATATTAAGTATGTATATTTGTTTTTTTTATTCATGTATGT
This sequence comes from Paracanthobrama guichenoti, assembly GCA_018749465.1. Taxonomy (NCBI): domain Eukaryota; kingdom Metazoa; phylum Chordata; class Actinopteri; order Cypriniformes; family Gobionidae; genus Paracanthobrama; species Paracanthobrama guichenoti. The sequence continues at coordinate 272,677 of JAGHMJ010003564.1, forward strand.
TTTGTGCTACCTGACAATAAAAAGAGAGCATGGACTTTCCACTGAAAGCAAATACTTAACATTTAACTTTTTTAATACCGTCTTGGGAGATAACAGTGAACACTTTTCATATAGGCTACATTTAATACATTTATGCAGCTCAGTTTCATATCACTAGTCTATTATGCTATATCAAACGATAGGCTACTACTATATTTTGTGTTAATACTAAACTAATTAACTATTGAAAAGCCAACTGGGAATCTTTCCAATTACAATGCACAGGAATCATACATTAAGACATTTGCCTATATAAAGACTATATGCCCAGAACAAACCTGAATAGTGTGCAGAGTTGCAGGTTTGCTGAAAAAGTTATTATTTGTGACATTTGATCTTCTCACTTAAATACACATTAAAGCTCTTCTGAGTCAGCGTTACAAGTCCAAACAATACAAGGGTCATATTTACTTTTACAGCATCACGTGGTTCAGTATTGCCCCAAACTGTACACAATTCAACATGCACCATAAAAATAATCCATGCATAGCTATGAAGATGTTGGCAGCTCAAAAGATGCTTGTATTGCTTTGTGTTGGTTTCTCACTGGCACACGATTCAGTTACACCAGCACAGCTAAAGAACATTGAGGAAAGGCTGCGAACCACAGAGGAAACGCTGATAGAACTGAAGAGAGAGAATGAAGGTAAATGTTTTTTTTTTTTTTTTTTTTAAATCAACATCTATTTTCAATACACATTGATTTCTTGAATGATTTCCAGCCCAAAACATTGTAAAAAGAATATGACATTATAACAAAATTCTGAAATGTTTATTCCAACAGCTTTAAGGATTATCACAAAAGACTCAAGTGATAAACTTGAATCTATCCAGGCAGAGAATAAAGGTAAATTAAAATAATTAATCTATGATGTATTTCAAAAAAACAAACATTTTTTATATATGACAATAAATAAATAAAACAATTCCACTTACCTTTTCACAGCCAAAAAGGTTGCCTTTTCAGCTGGACTTTTGGCATCTGGATCACAACTATTTGGACCCTTTGTTACTCGGCAAACCCTGATCTACAAAAAAATTTTCACTAACATTGGAAATGCGTATGACTCCAACACTGGTAACCTGTGCTGTTTATATTTCTTTATTAAGTTAATTGATATGTTAAAGTAGATGTTTACGCATATTCAACTTAAAGGCATTTCTTTACCGTTTCTGAATTCAAATGTGTATGTGTCTCACAGGTACTTTCACAGCACCAGTGAATGGAGTCTATTTCTTCAGATTTTATGCTCATGCTCACCCTTTAAAACAAATGTCAGTCAGTCTCCATAAAAATAATAAAATCCAATGCTCTGTGTTTTCTCTGAAGCCTGAGACCAATGCTAATGGCAGCAATGGTGTTGTTCTCTCGCTAGAAAAGGGTGATGAAGTGTGCATACAGCTGTGGGAGAACAGCTGGGTTTTTGATGATGAAAGCAGCTACACCAGTTTCAGCGGTTTTCTGCTTTTCCCTTTGTGAGTGTCCACTGAATTCAGAACTGGATGTGGCAAACCATTTTACGTCATAATATTTGTGTTATAGTTACAGCAAAGGAAGAAATCATTGTATGATCCTATACTCTTGAATTTTTAAAAAGGTAAATTTGAAAAAAACAAGTTTTTTGTTTTATTTTTTTATTTCAAATGCAAATCAATGTATCAGTATGCAGTAAATGCATTTTTAGCAACCACAAAAAAGCCAGTCAGTGTGTCATTATTTTAGTCTTGATTGCAATTGGTATAAATACATATATTTATCATACAAATCCAGACAGCAAATAATCATTTCAATGTTGAAAGTTGTAGAATATAAATGTTTTTATACATTATATATAGATGTGGCTTAATGTAAATAAGATTTCCTTTATTTATGGAAGTTACAGTTCACACACCACATGCCACACTGAATTACAGTTAATATCATTCCATACACCAGTTCTGTAAATAACTGTACAGTCCTCTGCCCCTTTATAATCGTTCGGCTCATTTTCTTTCCAGTTGGTGAAAGTTAAAGGTTGATTGCTCATATCAACAAAATGCCCTTCTTTCTGTCTGTCTGTTGCACCAACATATACATAAACAGACTTAAGGGCAGCTTGCAGTGACGTTAGAACTTTATTCTCATCTTCACTTCTTGGCAGGACAATTTTAGCCCCAGCGTCAGAGCACAACCTCTGTGCCTTTTCAAAAGTTCCATTTAGCCCATCGGACACGTAATATTTCTGTCCCACTTTCCTGAATATGCGAAATCCTAGAACTAAAACCAACAACAACAACAACATTATTCTAAAAAAGGATTTGTACTAACATTTTATTAGAGGTAGTTTAATGGTAACATTCTACCTTTCTCTACTGTAGTGAGTCTGCCTGTTAGGTATTTGACATCTGATTGAAGTTGCATTGCTAATGCACTTTGAACACCAGTCCCTGTAAAAGAATACCAGAGTTAAAAATCAGAAGCACGAGAAAAAGTAAGAAAAATATTTGACAGATTTTGTCTAGTAACTATAACTCAACTGATATAGATATTAGAAAATACTTTACCTTCATTCAACATCATTACCTTTTCTTTCTTTTTTTCATTACCTGGCAGACCTGGATTTCCTTTGTCTCCTTTAGGGCCAACAACACCACTGGGTCCTATTTTCCCTGGGGGTCCCTGTGCACCAACTCCTGCAGAGAGAGATTGATGATCAAATCTCATTTCTCTGATCTGATCATTTTTTAAATTTCAACATTAGAACAAATGTTCTACCACTCCATCAAACTTGAACACAATAAAGCCAACAACTAGAAGAAAAAAAAGGCGCAAACCTGGATCTCCTTTTTCCCCTTTCGTTCCAGGAAACCCGTCTCTTCCATCTCTGCCAGGGCTGCCGTTGTGTCCAGGTATGCCCGGCACCCCAGCATAAGCTGGACAGCTACTTTCAGGTGCAGCTAGCAGCAGCAGCACAAACTCCATTAGGAGCAGCGCAGCACAGAGGTGATGCTTTAACAGCGCCATCTGATGCTCACTGTGGAAATGGCAAGATTTCGGTTGCTGCAATGTTGTGTTCAGACGTCAGAGAAGAAAAAAAAAAAAAAAATCTCAATATAATATTTAATAACCGCGTGGTTTGATATAGCTAATCTGGGTATATTTAGTGATTTCAAACTAGTTTACTTGGTTAAAGTTAAAAGAAAGTAAATTAGAAATACATGTAACTTTTCGTTTCACATTTTCAATTGACTTTTGAATGTTAAAAGCGATTTGCCCAACAGTGGTTATAAATTCCTCTTCACCGAAAACTGGACAGCATTAAAAAAAAAATACTTCAAAGATTAAATAAAATACTTCAAAGAGCCTACCAGGAGCATATAAATCTTACCAACAGATCAGGCCTGGCGATAAGAACAACTATCTATATGCAGACCCTTTACCAAATTTCAGTGACGTAGTTACCCAGATAAGAGTTCGATGACAAAACAAAAAAGAAACAGACTATGTACATTTAGGTTTATTTTGTGTGAATTTTAGATTAGTCTTATGTTTTTCTTTATCGTAATTTATATGCGAATTGTAATGAAAGAAGAAGAAGAAGAAGAAGAGAAAAAAAAAAAGACATACCCTGATTTATGACTTAACGATCTAGGTCACTCAGTCGTGAAACGGATAACAGATGAAAGGTTCTCTGATAGGTGCTCAATGTTTGCCTAATGCAAATGCTATCTGAACAGTTGAAAGAACATCAGGAAATCAAATGCTTCCAAAATTTACAAAAATAAACTTCTCTCATTAATTTATCTGTCACAATTGCATAAATACACTTTTGATGTGCTCACTTCTGACTGACTGAATGCAATTAATAACTGGTTACTTAAATGAAGTTATCCTACGGAATGTCTGTGGTTATATTTAAAAACAAAAGGTCCAACTCTTGTGTAAATATTAATGATTGATTTTCTTAGGATAATCAGGAGTGAAGTCATGGGTTTGCTTATTCCATTCAGAAGTACAAAGGCTACAGTTATGACTGAAACCAAAAAAATTATACTCGGCGTGTCTATAATGATATGAACAGATTTGGGTGCATATACAAATCTCATCAACAAATCAGCATGCTTTATTAGATTCAGTTATTTGACATTCCATTAATCACACAATTAATGTCAGATGTGCAATGAAATGAAAGAGACATTACACATGACAAATAATCATAAGAAATATTTATATTATTGCATACATTTCATAACATTATTTCATATGTACTGTGCATTCTGTGTGCATAAAGACATTGTTAACAGATTTGTATATTTCTTAATATTGTAGCACTGTTAAAACACATATACATACATATATATATATATATATATATATATATATATATATATATATATAAGCAGCAATGTGTATGTATGTTAAATGTACTTAATTAAAACAAGTTAGACAAAGTAGCATTCGCTGAACATTGTTTCTAATTAATTATGCCCAATCTACTTAAACACGTAAAAGAGATGTTTACTTAATATTATTTGAGTTGGAACTACATGAATACTTTGTGTAAAAATTAAAATTGGCTTGTTTTTTTTTAGTTCCCAGCATGCTTTGTATGCTGGATCAGGAGAGTAAATGTTGAAATTAAGTGCTATTTTATGTGTTTTTGAAAACTAGTGTTTAATGTCCAGTTATGACACTTGAAAGAGATCTTTTTTTTTGCAGTTACCATTGTGCTGAAGAGAGCTTGTACTTAAGTGGTGGGTGGCTACATGAAGTATGTATAAAGTGATTGTTGCTCCACTCAATGAGCTTTAACTGTACTAATTACAGTACAGTGACAAGTACTTATTTATTCATTGCAAATGTGTTTGCTACAGAAGCTATTATAAAAGTAAATAACAAGCGTTCGCATTACTAATTTTTTTATTATCAGGTAGACTTTTCTGAATTCCTTTTAGTGTTAAAAAAAATGAATCGTCACCTCAATTTTAGCTATTGAGTAGATTATAGGTTTGTTTTTATAGTGTAAATTCTATCCTATTTCTATTTCACATATAATAGGATGTTGGTCATCACAATTGACATCATCCCAAAGGCCAGAGTCTATGATAGTACCACAGTCTTGTGCTCCCATGTAGTCATCAGGCTCACCATTATGCCAATTGATAAAAGTCAACTGCTTCCCCTCAGTGTCCACAAACTGTCCCTCGGTTTCTCTGTCTGTGACTCTAATAAATGGTTTGTTATTACTTAAACCACTGGATACTAACACTTTCAATAGCACCTGGTTTTCTAAAGCAGTACTTGGCAAAACTATTGCTCCACCAAAGTCCTTGCAGTACTGCATCCCATTATCAAAAGCTGCCACAAAACCATCAGTGACATAGTATTTCTGTCCAGCTTTTTTGAATGTATTAAAACTCACAGCTTTCTCAATCGTAGCAATCTTGGCACTAAGATGCTGGATCTCAGATTTCAGGGAGTCAGTGTTTTCACGTCTAGGTAAGCCTGAAAACAGAATAATTGCTATTATAAATTATTTACAGGACAAAAATATAAATAAAATACTTTTCTGAGGTATAAAAATCCACATTTCCACACTCGCTGACATGAGGAGCTTTGAGATAACTAAATTACTTATAAAAACGTAATGTTTCATACCTGGTGGGCCTGGGGGTCCCGTTTCACCCCTGGCTCCAGCTGGGCCAGACGGTCCTGCTTTACCCGGCGTTCCCTGCACATTCACTGAGACAGTAAAGTAGGTGTGAAAAACATAACCACATCTCTCTTCCTTACACAAGAAGGTGAACCACTGACTCGCTCATTCATTCTCTCTCACAGATACACACAAACCTGGCTCTCCCTTCTCTCCTTTGGGTCCAATTGCTCCGTCTTTACCATCTCTCCCATCTCTTCCAGGCAGACCGTTGTGTCCAGGAGTCCCTGGAACGCCACCATATGCAGGGCAGTTCAGGTTCTGAGGTTCTGCTCCATCCAAAAGCTGCAATGCAAACTGAAGGAGCAGAAGTGTCCTGAGGAACAGCTTTAACAGCGCCATCTAGTGGTACACAATGGGAAAACTTCAGAGAAAACAGTTACCTGTCCCGTCTTGCCTTAACTTACAGAAATAAATCAAAAGCAGTAGTTTGAATAGCATTTTTCTTTACAATTTGCCTTGTAATGATTTATAAAATACATTAATGTATCACTTACAGGTGTATATTATTATATATCTTGTGTTATGTGTATTAGGATTGTATTTGGGTTTTGGTATTGCATTCCAGGATTCTTTTTCCTGGTCCTTAGTTGTGTTTGCTCGAAGCCCTTCATTACTAGCAGAGAGCTTTGTAAATTGCGTCTTATACCGAAGACTTTGCAATCTATTGTTTATAATTTATATGAGATCAAAGGAAAATTTGTCTATATTTAATTGTGTGGCAGGATAAAGTTACAAAATGTTGTGAATGAACACTGATGAACCAGAACAGTTAGTTATGCTGAACAGTTGCATATACCTTTCTTGTAGGTGTGACTCAATCCCACAGTTTTCCAGAAACACATCCATAAAACCAAACTTCATTAGTCTCATGAGAATATAAAGGAAAGGATTTGTATGGTGTAAACAGGAAATATTTGCCTTAGGCGGACAGACAAAAGTTCCCACTTCCCATACAAAGTCTTGTAATTGTAAGTCATTTTAACGCTTGCCCAAATGAGATTGAGACAAAATTGCCCTGATTAGTTTGTAAATCTTGATTTAAATTAATTTAATTAACTTGTACAACACACAATCACTTTAAATAACTACTTATGATCATTACCTTTAAAAAAGTTTCTTCATGGGTCATCTGGATAAAGTGGAAGTTATTATTGCACTAATGTAAAATAGCATGACGTGTTATTGCCATCCATTTAATATGCTTTTTTACTGGATGAGTTCAAGCCATTTTTGTGGTTCACTGCTCCTGTTGTTTTTTCTTTCATTAATTTACTACAATGGTTCTCAGCTATTTTAAAGTAACATTCAGGTACTTACCAGTTAAATGGAGGAGTCCAGGTGACAGCCAATGTCTATTGCCCAACAAGTCTGCAAGACTAAAATCACACAAGTGACTGAAGAGAGGAAGGTCTTCTTGAATTAAATCTGAGGGGCTTGTTGTGAATCTGAAAAACTGATATGTTGCACATGTGCAATGTGCTTTTAGGTAGACACCTCCCATATTTTCATCCTGGTTAACTGGTTGTGCTGTATTCCTTCAAAATGACTGAAATGAAGTATGCACATTGTTTGGATCAAATTTAGTGCATGTATTATTAGTTTGTTTATACTGAATATAATGTAACATGTTGTTACAAGTGCTTGCAGTCAAATGCTTTATGTCCACAATCTGCCCCTCTGTCCCCCTTTCCAGTTGGTGAAAGTTAAAGGTTGATTGCTCATATCTACAAAATGCCCTTGTTTCTGTCTGTTGCACCAACATATACATAAACAGACTTAAGGACAGCTTACAGTGATGTTAGAACTTCATTCTCATCTTCACTTCTTGGCAGGACAATTTTAACCCCAGCGTCAAGAGAACCTCTGTGCCTTTTCAAAAGTTCCATTTAGCCCATCGGACACGTAATATTTCTGTCCCACTTTGTGCTTTATGTAACTATAAGATATGGTTAGAAGAAAATACTTGAACTTCATTCAACATTAATTTTACCTGACAGACCTGGATTTTCTTTGTCTCCTTTAGGGCCAACAACACCACTGGGTCCTATTTTCCCAGGGGGTCCCTGTGCACCAACTCCTGCAGAGAGAGATTGATGATCAAATCTCATTTCTCTGATCTGATCATTTTTTTCATTTCAACATTAGAACAAATGTTCTATCACTCCATCAAACGTGAACACAATAGCCAACAACTAGAAGGAAAAAAGGCGCGAACCTGGATCTCCTTTTTCCCCTTTCGGTCCTTTCAGGTGCAGCTAGCAGCAGCAGCACAAACTCCATTAGGAGCAGCGCAGCACAGAGGTGATGCTTTAACAGCGCCATCCAATAGTATTCAGCTTCAGCCACGCAGAACCACAGTTTCAGAACCGCATCCACAGAACCGGAAATGAGCGGCGCTACACGTTATTTTCTATTAGTTTTTTTGTTTGTTTGCATTTGTCAAAAGATACTATTTATCTTAATATTAAATAATTATTAATTAATAAAACGTATTAATTTCGTTTTCAGGGATGAAAATACTTATTTTCAAGTCTTTCTGCAGAAATGACGATATGGGCTTAAGAGTCACAAGTTTTTTGTTTTAAGATGATTATTTGTTTGCATGTTTTTATTTTATTTTATTATGAGCCGTTTAAATACATTTTAAACCTATTATTTTAGAAATATTTGATAAATGTCCTTTTTGTTTTAATTCAGAGAAACATGTTTCGTTTGTTCAAGTATAAATATACTTGTATAAATATAAATAATTTTTATTTGACATTCTGGACTGCAGGCTGGCCATTTCAGTACCCGGATCCTTCTACGCAGCCATGATGTTGTAATTGATGCAGTATGTGGTCTGGCATTGTCATGTTGGAAAATGCAAGGTCTTCCTGAAAGAGACGACGCCTGGATGGGAGCATATGTTGTTCTAGAACTTGGATATACCTTTCAGCATTGATGGTGCCTTTCCAGATGTGTAAGCTGCCCATGCCACACGCACTCATGCAACCCCATCCCATCAGAGATGCAGGCTTCTGAACTGAGCGCTGATAACAGCTTGGGTTGTCCTTGTCCTCTTTAGTCCGGATGACATGGCATCCCAGTTTTCCAAAAAGAACTTCAAATTTTGATTCATCTGACCACAGAACAGTTTTCCACTTTGCCACAGTCCATTTTAAATGAGCCTTGGCCCAGAGCAAACGCCTGCGCTTCTGGATCATGTTTAGATATGGCTTCTTTTTTGACCTATAGAGTTTTAGCCGGCAACAGCGAATGGCACGGTGGATTGTGTTCACCGACAATGTTTTCTGGAAGTATTCCTGAGCCCATGTTGTGATTTCCATTACAGTAGCATTCCTGTATGTGATGCAGTGCCGTCTAAGGGCCCGAAGATCATGGGCATCCAGTATGGTTTTCCGGTCTTGACCCTTACGCACAGAGATTGTTCCGGATTCTCTGAATCTTTGGATGATATTATGCACTGTAGATGATGATAACTTCAAACTCTTTGCAATTTTTCTCTGAGAATCTCCTTTCTGATATTGCTCCACTATTTTTGGCCACAGCATTGGGGGAATTGGTGATCCTCTGCCCATCTTGACTTCTGAGAGACACTGCCACTCTGAGAGGCTCTTTTTATACCCAATCATGTTGCCAATTGACCTAATAAGTTGCAAATTGGTTCTCCAGCTGTTCCTTATATGTACATTTAACTTTTCCGGCCTCTTATTGCTACCTGTCCCAACTTTTTTGGAATGTGTAGCTCTCATGAAATCCAAAATGAGCCAATATTTGCCATGACATTTCAAAATGTCTCACTTTCAACATTTGATATGTTATCTATATTCTATTGTGAATAAAATATAAGTTTATAAGATTTGTAAATTATTGCATTCCTTTTTTATTCACAATTTGTACAGTGTCTCAACTTTTTGGGAATCGGGTTTGTACTAACATAGGCTACATACCGGGCAAAAGCCAGTAAGATTTTTTTAAAGTGTTTTTAAAGAGTCTCTTCTGCTCACCAAGGCTGCATTTAACTAAAATACAGCAAAAACAATTTGCTATTCATGGGTTTGCTTATTCCATTCAGAAGTACAAAGGCTAAGCCATCCGAACCAGAGCATTTTTACTACCAATTAATAAATCACTCAGCTCAGTGAAGACTGGATGGTATAGTTTGTTATTTTCCAAACAAAAAAACAACAACTATAACTTACTTGGCTTATCTATAATGATATGAACAGATTTATGTGCACATACAAATCTCACCAACAAAACAGCATGCTCAGTATCAGTAAATTTGATTAGTTGCAGTTATTTGAAATTCTGTTAGTCACACAATTATTGTCAGATTACACAATTAATGTCATGACAAATAACAAATAAACAAAAGCTCCAAGTAGTTTGACTAGCATTTTTCTTAACATTTTACCTTAATGACTCATCAAGTACATTGATTTATCACTTACAGGTGTATATTATTATATCTATTATATAGCTTTCCCAAAATGAGATTTTGGGACAAAATGGCCCTGATCAGTTTGTAATTCTTAAATCTATTTAATTCACTTGTATAATTATAATTATTTATGATCATTACCTACTTTCGAAAAGTTTCTTCATAGGTTAAGTTATTATTACACTATTGCCACATAATGTCTCTTTACTGGATTGGTTCAAGCCGTTTTTTTCTTTCATGAATTTGCTGCAATGGTTCTCAGATATTTTAATATAACATTCAGGTACTTACCAGTTTAATGGAGGAGTCCAGATGACAGTCAGCCAATGTCAGTTGCCCAACATTGGGCTTGTTGGTGTGAATCTCATATTGTTAAATACAGATCTTTCTCTCTGGCTACGTATGTGTAATATGTTTTTAGGGAGATTAGACCCTCCCAACCTCTCATATTAACTGGTTGTGTTGTACTATTCCTTCAAAATCATATGCTAAATGACTGAATTGAAGTGTATTGTATGCATTGTTGTTGGGATAAAATGTAGTGAATTTATTATTTGTGTATATTAAGTATAATGTAATATGTTACATGGAAAAAACTACTTCACAATCAAATTTAAACTTTTATAATTTTATAAAGATATTAGTTAAAGAGATGACTCCAACTCCTGCAAGGACTTGCAAACTCTGAATCAACATGCACCAATGCTACATTTTCTAATATTGTATCATTATATTCACAACATGTAATCATTACTTGTTTCTGCTAAAAACGAATACATGATGTTGTAATGTAGAGACACATTTTCTGGAAAGCTGCTTTGAAACATGTATTGTGAAAAGCGCTATACAAATAAATGTCAATTGAACATTTAATTAATAGAATATTGAATTATATTCTTAATTTGTATACATTCTATTTGTTGTCTATTTCTATGTCTAGAAATGTCTATGTCTATACATTCTATTTGTTGTCTATTGTGTCTATTTCACATATTATAGGGCGTACATCATTACAACCGCCATCATCCCAAAGGCCGGAGTCCTCTATAACAACACAGTCTTGTACTCCCCTATAATTATCAGGCTGATTACTACCCCAGTTTGTATAAGTCAAATGCTTCCCCTCAGTGTCCACAAACTTTCCCTCTGTTTCTCTGTCTGTTGTGCCTATATATGGCTTTTTACCCCTTAAACCACTGGATAATACTACTTTCAATAGCTCTTGGTTTTCTGCAGCAGTTCTTGGCAAAACCATTGTTCCACCAAAATCCTTGCAGATTGTTATTCCTTTATCAAATGTTCCCTCAATACGATCAGTGACGTAGTATTTCTGTCCAACTTTTCTAAAGTGGCTGACACTTGCAACTTTCTCAATCATGGCAACCTTGGCGTTAAGATGTTGGATCTCAGATTTCAAGGTCTTCAGAACACTTTCACATCCAGGAGATCCTGAATATAGAATAATTATTTACTTGATGTTGTTCATGCACAATTTTGACTCTGAAGTCTTCACATTTCCACTTAAGGAATTTTAAACTGAGCATTAAAATATGCAAATTACTATAATGTTTAATACCTGGTAGACCTGGGATTCCACTTTCTCCCTTGGCTCCAGCTGGCCCAGGGGGTCCTGCTTTACCTGGCGGTCCCTGCACGCTTACTCCTGTAAGATAGCAGCAAAAATAATAGGCAATACGGTAGGAGCGAAATAAACCACTATCTCAGACCCCCTAACTTCACTCATTTTCTCTCTCATAAACACAAACCTAGCTCTCCCTTCTCTCCTTTGGATCCAGGGGCTCCATCTCTCCCATCTCTTCCAGGCAGACCGTTGTGTCCAGGAATCCCTGGAACGCCACCATATGCAGGGCAGTTCAGGTTCTGAGGTTCAGCTCCATCCAAAAGCTGCAATGCAAACTGAAGGAGCAGAAGTGTCCCGAGGAACAGCTTTAACAGCGCCATCTGTTGGTGTATAAACGAAAACTTAAAAGTGATTCTCAACAGCTATGTTGCTTGTTTAGTTTTCCAATTTTAGATGATACACTAGTTTAACCAATTTTTTTTTGGTTTTTTTTGCAAACATTTAATTGATTCATGAAAAATATTTTTCCTTCACATGGGGTTAAATACAAGAACATTTCCCCCAGTGTGTAATTTTGAACTTTTACTTTTATTATACAAATAATAATAATTAAAGCTGCGAGCAGCGATGACGGGCCCAAGCCGGTGGCACCGCCACCCCGGTGGTTTCAGGGCGACTGTGCACGACAGGCAATATGCATTTAAACAGGAGAATATTTTTTTACAAATATTTTAAATATGCCACATTTACCGCAGCAGTTGGTGCCACTATGAGCACAAGCCACACCCATGATGTCATTGAAATATAGATTAATTTTATTGTCATAGGATATAATAGGTCACTTTCAAATATGCGCAAAGTTATCTTTTGCAGCTCAAAAATCTGTAAGTCCAGAAGGCCAGTATTTAATTCAAGGTATTAGTATAGTTTTTTTTTTTTTTCACACTAAAGTGATAGTTATTTGTGATAGCCTATGAAATGAAATGCATCTAAACTCTATTGTTGTGTACGTGTAAACATGGGTACGCACAACACATATTATACGTTAAAATATCTTAAGATCAATCATCATTACGTAAAGTACATTAGGCAAGTTGTTTATTTATTTTTTGTAGCTAAAATAATGTTTTAACAAAATGACTGTCAAAGTCATGTGAATCCACATCATTAACTGCAGCAGTCGGTGCTGCTATGACCACAAACCACAACATCTATGAGATCAATTCAATTTAGATGAGTTTCATGTCAGATGATGTCATAGGTCCCTTTGAAATGAGTGCAAAGTTATCTTTTGCAGCTTACATTTTTTAAAGTCCTTAAGTCCAGTATTTATCGAAAGGTCTTTTTATATTTTTATTAACATAATTATTAAACTAATCATATAAAACTATATTGCAGTACTCTTCAAATCGAGTTCAGAATGACATTCGGAATACTGCAGGTGCACCCATCCCCCTTACACACACACACACACACACACACACACACACACACACACACACACACACACACACACACACACACACACACACACACACACACACACACACAGAGAGAAAGAGCCAGAGGCATAGACAGAGAGGCATGCTTTAGCTGTCAGCCACCCATCTCCCCCTCCACACACACACACACACACACATAGAAAGAGAATGCAGAGACAGATTGGCATGCTTTAGCTGTCAGCCACCCATCCCCCCCTCCACTCACACACACACACACACACACACACACACACACACACACACACACACACACACACACACACACACACACACACACACACACACACAGAGTCAGAGAGGGAAACAGGTTTTTTGTCCCCATCAAAACTAAGTCAACAGTGCCATCTATTGGACATTGAAGGGAGGGCAGACAAAATAAGATTCAGATGAAATATATTAAATAAAATAAATATATTGATCTGAAAAATAGTACATCCATTTTAAATTCAACCAGGTTCAATTACCGAACATACAATCTTAATTTAATTTAAATCAAACAATGATTTAACAAGAAATTAGACATTTTCTGTTTCCCTTTTTTGTCCTTTATTTAATCCTTCACCATAGCAGCAGCGTTTGAGATATCCTATAATCGTTCGCACTATAGCATCTTCAGTGTCTTTGTTTCATGTTGACCGAGTTTGGTGTCGATTCCATTCATCTCCTACGAATAGTTTATAATAACTCAGAGCCTGATTTATCCAAAATTCCAAATTCAAACCAAAATATCTGACTTCCTGTTGGTCAGAGCTAATGACTGTAAATTAGAAAGATGTCCGGCTCGATGAGAACAATATATATACAGAGTTTGGTGACTGTAGATAAAACTACTACTTTTGTCAAAAGGTGGCGCTACTGTGCCCCTCCACCACGCCCGTTTCTAAGACTTTGGCCATATCTACTGGAAGGCATCACTGATGTGTGTGTTGAGTTTCATGCCATTTCAAGCATGCTAAGAGTCTCAAAAACACCCCAAAAGATTATTCAACTTTGACACGTTGCCATGGCAACAGTATTTAAAATATCAGGAATCCATTCATATGTCTATATCTGCCATGTTTTGACATTATACTGATGAAGTTTGAAGTAAATCGGGTGAAAATAAGACGGTGATTCAAAGCATTTTTGATAAAATAAGCACTTCCTGCTGCCAGTTGGTGGCGCTATAACTTTGACTCACAAAAGTTATATCCATGTGATCGGCCTCTTACAACGAACACACAGCTGAAGTTTCATCCAAATCGTTCAATGTATGCTAAAGTTATAACACACTTCCTGTTTCCCATTTCTCGCCATAAATTGCCTCTCGCCACGCCAAACCGTTCGAGATATCAAAAATCCTTCGCAATTTAGCATCCTCAATGCCTTGACTTCATGCTGACCGAGTTTGGTGCTGATCGGGTTAATCGCCTAGGAGGAGTATTTCAAATTCCACAGTATGCGTTTTAAAACGACCCATAATAGCTCACTTCCTGTTGGGCTGACGCATAACTTAGAGCGCGAAATTTTTTCCGCCCGATGAGTTCTATATGTGTACCGAGTTTCATACTAATACATGCAAGCGTTTTTGATTTATGGACAGTTTTATTTTTTTTTCAAGGGGGCGCTGTCGAGCCCCCCTGCCACGCCCGGGTACCAAACCCTGATGGCCGCGCATTCCGACGAGTGTGCAAAGTTTCAAGAGTTTTCGAGCATGTTAAGGGCCCCAAAAAGGGCAAAAAGGCGAAAGAATAATAATAATAATAATAATAATAATAATAATAATAATAATAATAATAATAATAATAATCCTTAGAAGAACAATAGGGCCTTCGCCCTTTCAGGGCTTGGGCGCTAATAATAATAATTGATGGAATAATAATGCCTCACAAAACAAACAAATAAGAAGACAACTTCATCAGTCTTAATCTGTCTTTCATCAGAAAATAGAAAACAAGAAAACACGTCTTTTAAACAGGAATGCCTCAGGATAAAGTGGACAACACAAATTACAGTATACAATACAATGACCTTATGTAAAACACAATTTGAAGAAGATTGTATGTTGTTGGCAAATTTTCTTCATTTACTATTTGGTGTTAGAGATGGTTTTATTAGTGTTCTAATCTAATGCATAAAGTAAAAAAAAAAGTCATATAGCTCTTCAAATTCAACACGCCAATAGTTTGATCTAAAATGAATTGTTACGAATAAACATGCGGAAACAAAATTACAACATAAAATACAATATTAAGAAACCAGGCGTTAAGTAGCTATAGCTAAATATCTCAGTCTATCCTACAACCTGTTAAAATGTAGCTATTAAAATGTAAAAATGTAAGCATCGCATTAAATAATACAAATATGCAACGTCTCTATCCACCAGTGGGGTCACTGGATTTGACTAGCTAACTAAAACAATTTGAATACGATACTATATTCACTAGTTCCTGTTTTCCTTTTAAAACACACTGCATTAGCTGTTATTTTTAAACAACGTTCAATTGCATACCAGTTTAATGGAGGTGCTCTTGGTAAAATGTCGACAGTGACTGGAGAAACTCTCTAATCTAAGACGCCTCCACCCGTCTTTTATAATGCATCTATATTCGGTTCATTACGGTAGTGACATACACATGACATGACAGGTGAGGAAGTTGGCAAGTTTCACTGTTGTATCAGCAGCTCACCGGTTTACTTCAATTTACACCAGTAGTCACAAAGCATTAAAGGTGAGTTGCTGTCTTTATTTTTTTAGTCACACCACTGAACAAACCGTGTCGCACGTAATCCAAATATAGTGCATGTGTTTATTTACAACAGTGCTGCTTAAGCTAAACGTATGTGTCTGTCGTCATAAAGAAGGTTTTTTATTGCACTTGAACATCAAATTAAATGATGGAGCGCTGATGAAATTATCTTGTATGCGTGGCAATAAGGAACTGACATTGCGAAAACACATTATTATTGTTCTTCATTCATTATCAGCTAAGTTAGTGGACTTTGTCCTGCAGTCCAATCGGCAGTAAGTGCCCTGCGAAGTGGACTTTATAGCATCAGTCCGAAAGGGAGCATAGCCTACAGGTCCAGTTCGAAGACACTAATATAAACAGCATGAATAAGCAGTAGGAACATCACATTATTTCATATGCAGTGGATAGGGAGATTTACCCACCAGTACTTAAAGCTTACATTATCTCCATGAAAGGGAGTGGAGAAAGCTATTGTTTGATTTTTCTGGTGTGTCTACATTTCGTTTGTTGTTTGCATAGGACACACCCATGCTTGGCAATGCTAGTGATTCTGAATTGTCACCACATTCAGACAGAAAATCTCTGAAAATTTGAGTTTATGGTGTCGAGTGTTGACGGAATAACCATATTATTATTATTATTATTAGGCCTATTATCACCCATGCAGTAGATATTTAGTTTTTCTAGTGTTGCTTTAGCTAGAGCCTAATTAAAATGAGGCAAATGATCTAAAATCACAAACTATTTCTTTACAATTAGTGACTCTGATTTGTTTATTTTCAAGTTTCTTATTTAAAATCCAATGTGCAGGTAAAGTTGTGGGGCATATTTTATTGCATATTTCAAGGATTAATGATTAGAATTGTATTTTTAGCATTTGCAGTGTCTTTGGACAAAAACACATTCTATGGTTCTCCTTTCTTCAAGCAAGCAGGCATGAAGGCACCTCAGTCTGATCTGAAGGGGAATACGGATGTCAGGCTACAGCTAAACTATAGCAGTCCAAGGCTGGAAAACCGGTTTCTGGCTCAAGCGCCCTCATTATTGTCTCACCATCAGTACACTTCCCCATCCTGGGTCAATCAGACCTCCACCTTCTCACCATGTCCAGCACTCCAGCCAACCAGCCTGTCCTCCACCATTGCCACCTCATCTCTTTTGTCGTCCACAACGATGAGCTCAACCTCCTCTCATTCTTCTCTGCTGAGCACCAAGAACACCCTCCTAATGGAGCTTCCACTCCATCCTCCAGTCTCATCCTCTCTAACCTCTGCCTATTCCCATAATCCTTTACTCTCTTGCTCCCAAAATTCCACTGCCAATGCCATCCCACCTCTTTGCCCCTATCTGCCACCTTCAAAGGAGAATAAAGTTGGCAAAAATGAAAAGAGAGAAGTGGAAGACATGCTTTTATCACCTGAAGGCCTGCTGGGATATAGTGAGGAGCCCAGACAGGTATAGAGTGATTGCCTTTGTATTGCTTTGTAAAATTGTGGGCTATGTGAATTTATGAAAAAAATAAATATATATATAAAATGTTTTTTCAGATTTATTTGTTATTTCTTTAATTCTTATCCACAAAATTTTATTCATATTTATTAATCAATCATTGCTACTAATTCAACTCAACCACTAAACATACATTATTTATTTTTAATAATTTAATCTTTAGGTCATACATCTGTTTATCTAGCTGTAACCACTACAATTAAGACAAATCTGATGTAGCATTTCATTTAAAACTTTGGTTCTGCATAAACATATAGAAGACTTACTTTATTCAGGAAATACAAATGTAGTTAATTATATTGTCTCTTAACAGGATGCCATCTTGGTGCCTTCCACTGAAAGCTTGGAAGAGGAAGACCAGATGCTGTCCTCTGAGATACCTGTTTTGGATATGGATTTAGATGGAGAAGGGGAGCAGACATTTGCTCCTCATGAGGAGTTTGGGGTGATTGAAGCAAGCGAGGATGAGAAACTTGTGGAACTGAGGGAGCGGAAGGTGAGCCAAACGGTTTAAAGTTTCTGAGGTTTAAATAATGATTAATAATTTGCCAGCCCTGTGTATTTTTTTTTTTTTTTTTTTTAGCTTTATTTATCTCTTATGCTCACCAAGGGTACATTTATTTGATCAAAACTACAGTAAAAACAGTAATATCATTATTTTAATTTCATTTTTTCTATTTTAATATGAATGTGTTTTTTACATATTATATATTATAAAGCATATTTATAATATATTTTAAAATGTAATTTATTACTTGATGGCTAAGCTGAATTTTCAGCAGATATCGGTCCAGTCTTCAGTGTCACATGATCCTTCAGAAAAATCTCACTGACCAAACTTATTTGTAATCATTCTTACACCACATAATGGATAAACAAAGTGGTGAATGTGAAGTCAAGCAACATTTCTACATCGTCAGTTCTTTTGTTTGTCCTTCAGAACAACCTGTTGAATATGGTGTGCTGCTCCCTGGTTAATAAGAGCTGTACCCCAGGCCAGAAGGACTGGGATGTGAAGACGAGTGTGTGGGGCATCATTAAGAACCTGGCCACAGAGATTACCACTGAAGACCCAGAGTTTCTCCTTAAGGTTGGTGATTTTGCATGTGTGAGTGCATGAGGGTTATGTTGTCAGGTGGTTATGTTGTCAACGTGTGTGGTTTTGAATATTTACATTGGTTTTAGGTTGCAGTCTATACTAGGCAGGAACTAAACATTCGTATCACAGCCAACTTCTTGCTAGCACTGGCGGCTCATCTGCCTGCTTCTAAGCCACACTTGAGAAGGTACTTTTGTGCTGCTGTGCAGCTGCCATCTGATTGGCTGGAGTTGACAAGAATCTATAGCATGGTAAGTGTTAATATAGTAAATATCTTGCTGTCCTTTATTTTATGCTGTCCTTATTTTATCACCATATTCATATACCATTATATTTACATGGTATTTCAAAGTACTATAGTAGAATAGTGTTACTAGCATGGTAGATGTACAAATAAGGATTTTATTTTGGATTGTTTTTGTTTGTTGAGATTCTTTTTTTTTTTTTTTAATGCTTTTTCAAATGTTTTTGTGCAGTGTTTCAGTAAATCTTTACCCTCCTGCCTGAAAAAGCGCTAGTGGATAAATTTAAGCAGTTCACTGAATATCAGCTGGCCAAATACAATACACGAAAGCATCGCTGCAAACACAACAAGAAACGAAAGAAAGGACAGGTAATATGTTTTTATTTCACTGCCGGTTGTATAATCTGTATATAACTGTGTATGTGACAAATAATACTCTCTCTCTTGAATCTTGAAATGTCAAAAACACCTAATATTTAATATTACAGATCAAAAACATACAGTGGGTTTCACTGAAAATGGTTCTTTGAAAACATTTTGTTTTGCTTTTATTTTTAGTTGAATTGTTTTAATGTACTTTTAAAATCTGTAATTTGTTTATTTCCCATAAATTTGTTTTAGATATTTTGAATATATCTAAAAAATATATCTATATTTTCAGTGTTGTCCATTGCTTTTGGATACTTTTGTATCTTGCATCTTTAGAAAAGCACACATCCTACCAACATACATTAATGAACATATTATTTCTTTCAGATTTTTTTCTTTCCACATAACTTTTAAAATGCTTTTGTTTTCTACCCTCGTCTTTCAGAATATCTCTGCCGCACAGTGGAAAATGTGGGGTGACCTCGTCAGAATGGACGACTCGATTCTCCAAAAATATGTGAGCTTTGCCATGTGTTAGTTTCATGTAACATTACAAATGATTATTGCACATCAAAATGTCTTCTGAACATCTTTTGATTCAGTTCTGTATGTTATGATATAGCTGGAGAGCCAGAATCGTGCTACAAAGGATAAAAAACAGAGTGAATTCAACCTCAAGAAGATGATAAAGCGCCTTCACATCAAAGAATCTGCAGAACATGTCATGGCCATTCTAGGAAAGAAGTAAGTCCTTCAAACTGGCATAAATATTTTAGTCGAATCTGTTTAATGTGGGTGAACTGATTGCTCAGTCCAGTGTAACTTTCCATGAGTGACTATGTTTGTTACCTGTCTTTGCATGCAGATACCCGAGTGATCTAAAGGCCTTCAATCGCAGTGGTCTTAGTGGGGTCTGGGAAAGAGAGAGAGCTGGAAAACGGATGAAACTTAAGCAACCCGACACATGGGAGCGCAAACTAAGTCAGGAGGGAAACAAAGCTGCCACCTGGGAGAAACTCATCGGTGTGAATGAGGGTCCAAAATGTACTTAATTCTTGAACATCTTCTCATACTTAAGTATGTGTTTTTTTGTGATTTGCAGATGGGAAGTCTCTTCCTTTTATGGCAATGCTGAGGAACCTGAGGAGCATGATTTCTGTAGGCATCAGTGAGAAACATCATTCTATAATCCTTAACCGACTGACTTCGAAGGTGAGCTTTTTCCATTCAGATTTCCGCTTACTGGAACGCATATAAGATAATCAAGTCATTTACGGATTTGAATTAATCTTACAGAATGCTGTAATCCAGAGCAGACAGTTTCCCTTCCGTTTCCTGTCTGCTTATAAAGTCATTTTGGAGCTCTGTAAATTTGGTAAGTTTGTGTAGTGTCATCGGTTTCCTGATTTTAGCGGTTATTAAAAATGAGTTTGAGTCAAAATGAGTCAAAATATACTGATTCAGAAACTGGTCCTGCTTGGCAAAATTGTTAAAATGATTACTTTTATTTAACAAGGATATATTAAATTGATCAAAAGGGACAGTACAGACAATTGTAATGTTACAAAACTTTTCTATTTCAAATTGGTGCTGTTCTTTTAATCTTTGTATTCATCAAAGAATGTATCATGGTTTCTACAAATATATTAAACAGCACAACTGTTTTCAACTTTCATAGAAAATAGGCATGTTAGACTGATTTCTAAATGATCAAAACTTATTCATCAAAGGGATAAATTACATTTTAAAATCTTTTGGAATAGAAATCAAATAAATGGAGTTCTTTTCTTTCAAAAGCCTTCAAATCTTACCGAACACAAACCTTTAAACGATATGTCACAGATCTATGAGAGAGGACTCAAATGCAGGAATGAGTGATCAGGGGTTTATTGACAAAACAGCTGACAATTACAAGAAATGGTGAGGAGGTGAACAGTCAGCGATGGCCAGGCAGGAATCCTTGGGCAATGAACTCGGGTATCACAGGAAACGCGCCAGGCTTGCAGCTAGACAAGGAGAGCAAGCAACCAGGGAAGCTCTGCTTGCAGGACAGGAACTAGAGACACAAGACAGGACCAACAGGTAGCACTAACGCTTAGCAAGACTAGAGCAACAGAACAAGTAGGCACCACGTATAACAAACCAGCAACACATGAAGGAAAGAGCACACATTATAAAGGAAGCAGGAAACATGAGGAACAGGTGAACACGTTCAGACAAACAAGGAGCAGAGAACATGAGGAAAGGGTAGGCACACTCAGACAAGGAACAGGTGAGCACACTATTAGAGAAACGAGGACTAAACAAGGGGATGTGGTAACGTGGTAAGCAAGGAGGCAGGACACAAGGAGCACATGGCAAACACAAACCAAGACTGAGCCATGAGTTCAAGCACAACACAAACAAAGACACATTAAACAAAGACAAAACAGACAGAGCTGTCAGAGGAGAACCCTGACACAATAGTCTACAGTTAATTCAGTAATTATCAAAAATTTGTTTATGGTGTTTTAGGGATTTTTAGAGTGTTTAAATCTACAAAACATGTAGTCTCATTGGTTTTCAAATACAATTTCACAATGTAATAATGTAAATGTCTTTTATAGATGTGTTTGAGGAAGTTTGAGTGACATGTTCTCCCCTTTCAGCTGGTGGGCCTGCGGTCAAGGTGCCAAGCTCCAAGGTGATCCTGCAAGACATTCTGAAGAAATTGCCAAAGAGCAAACGATTCAACCAAACCAATTGGGACACAACAGCGCGCAAGAGACTGAGAGTTACAATGCGAGTGCCCTTCGTATACCGCATATTCAACATCAAACGCAATCTCCTGAGAAAAGCAAAGTGTGTATTTATTATTAAATAAACACATTACATAGTATAATATAATACATTATTTTACTTTGTTTTACGCCTGACCTAACTTTGATGTTTTTTTTGTAATGTAATTTGTTAGTCAGAGACTGTACACTCAGGAGCTTCTGAAGAAGTACTGCTGTGCTTTGGAGAAAGCTGTGCAGATCTCCTGCAAGTACAACATCCCCCCTCTCCCTGGACGCACTCTTGTGATCTGTAATGCAAATTTTTCAGAGGAACGAGACTGGAGTGGTTCTGAAGATGTCTGCTTGCCCCCTGAAAGCACCGATAACATTGACAGTGATAAACTCTCAGCATCGGTTAGATATGAACATCTCTGACTGTGGATTTATATTTTTGTCTTACATGTTGTATAAAAGATTCCTATAGTTTGTTATGAAATTAGGTTTCTAGTCAAAATGAAACCTTTTGTGAAGTATATTTCTTTTGCTTCTGCAGGTACAGGAAGCTGCACTGCTTTTATGCATGATGATTAGCTACTGCAGCGAAGATTCCCAAGTCATACTGTATAGATACCAAGACTTTAAAGAGTTTAAGTTGAAGTCTGACGTCCTTCTGGATAATGTGCGACAAGCAATGAAACAAGTGAATGTAAGAATTTCCCTTTTATTGTGTATATACCTTTAGAACAAGCTTCTGCTATAAATAAAATGTATGTAAAAACACTAAATGAAAATGATACAATAATAAAACAAAAGAATAATAAAAACAATTAAAATATAAAATAATTTATAAAAATAAAACACTAGAAAATAAAATCGCTTACAATTGAAACTGTACATTATAATGTTGTGATGCCTAACTTCAGCATCACAACATTATAATGTACAGTTTCAATTTGAGATTTGCTAAAGATGACTTAACATTGTTATTAAATTATTAGTGTTTTAAAATGTAAAAGCAGTGAATAAGCATGCACAATTAAATATCCAATATTGTATAATAACATTTTTGGATGGTGTCGCAACGTTTTTGTTTTGTCTCTCTCTCTGTCCCTCTCTCTCTTAGGATATGAATAATTGCGACGAAGAATCTGAACACATATCTTCGTCTACATTCTTTGCTAAGCTGACTGAAGAGAAGACAAAGGTGTGAGCCCTTTTGAATTTATGGTTATTCCAGGGCGCATTAAAAAAAATTTGCACATGGGTTAAAATATGTGGCATGTCTGTTAAAACCTCTCTCCCCACAGCTGGATCGTATAATTGTTCTTGAAAGTTGCTACACCAACGACAATTTGATGGCGGATATCAATAACTATCGGCAAGATACTAATCATGATGCTGTTGTGATAGAGGTGCTGCTTGGAAAAATGTATGTTTTGTGAAACTTATTCTATCTCCAATTTCCAGAATTGAAATTGAGTCTGATGTTACTTCTATAAGAACAGCTGTTTTTTGAAAATTGCCATTGTTGCAAATAAATCTTGAATTGTTTGTTTTTAATAGGTCTTCATTAGATGATATGAAATACAGACTGCACTCCAACACTGTACAACTTTGGGGGTTTAGCGAGCAGATCCTAAAGTAAGATCTTTACCTATGTTGTACTCTATATATTCTCTTTTGTGAATTTATTTGAATTTAAGATGATTTTCTTTAAAATAACAACAACAACAACAACAAAACAAGCAATTGTCAGTAAGAGCTAGTGTAGGATCTACCAAATATTCACAATATACACTACTGTTCAAAAGTTTGGGGTTGGTAAGATTTTTTTATGCTTTTGAAAGAAGTCTTTGGGCCCTATTTTAACACTCTAAGCGCATGGTCTGAAGCGCATGTTGCAGGTGCACTTGTCTAAATCCACTTAATATTTGACATGTTTGTGTGCTGCTACGCGTCCCTGTGTGTAATAAGCAGAGTGTACGCATGTTGTGCACCCGCCTATAGGCGCATATTACTAATGCACCCTTTAAATGCGTCCTTTAAAACACAAATTCTGCGCTATTGACTTTAGACCAGGTTTTTGTTGGGCGCAAATGCATTTGCTATTTAAACAACATGGCGCAGGACATGAAAATGATAACTGCATCGGCCTGAAACTAGTAAAAAACACGGGCATTGCGCTGGGTGTATGATAGGGCCCTTTATGTTCTTTTGACTAGTTTAATGCATCATTGCCTTCATTTCTTACAAAAAAACTTGCTGACCCCAAACTTTTGAGCTTTTGAATATTGTAATGATTTTAATGTTTTTGTTAATTTCTTTCTCAAAAAATGTGTAATTATTTTTAAACTTCAATTGCAAAAACAGATTAGTAAGTTCAGTTAAATTCAAACTGTCCATTTTAATGAATTGTTTTAAATTTTCACAAAAATGTTCAAAGAAGCATTTTGGCTGTATATATATTTTCATATATATATTATTATTTTTATTTATTTATTTATTTTTTTACTTTTTGCATTAAACATTCTACAACTTTGTTATGAGAGTCAATGGCGATAATGGAGTTGTTTCAGATGTTCATTCGGATCTGTTCTGTGACCGTAGGTTTGTCTCCGAGAGAGGCTCCTCAAGGATGCTGCAGCACGTGGAGCACATGGACCGAGTCTATAACATCCCTCCACCACAGGGGCGCAAAGCTGAACCAGAGAGAGCTACCGACGTCATCCCACTTCCAGCAACACCAAAGTTCAGGTATGACCATAGAAATATACTTAAGTTACTTTAAGTTTAAGTTGGGTGGTTGTGGTCCAGAATAGATTCCATTGTAGACCACGATAGATTTAAGTTCATTGGAAATGAAATGCTTAACAAAATTTGCCCTTGTCAATTCTTTTTTCTTTTCTGTCTTCATAGATGGAAAGGTGTGCGAGTGTTCATCTCTTCTACGTTCAGGGACATGCATTCGGAGAGGGATGTTCTTGTGCGTAGTGTGTTTCCGGAGCTCAGAAGGCGGGCAGCGGCACACTATCTCTACCTGCAGGAAGTGGAGCTGCGCTGGGGCGTTACAGAGGAGGAGTCTAACCGTGCTGTGGAGCTCTGTCTATCAGAGGTCTGCCGCAGCCAGCTGCTGCTGGGAATTCTGGGGGAGAGATATGGCCTAGTACCACCCCGCCCCTCCCTACCTGAACGTCCTCAATACAGCTGGGTAATAATTTCATTTATTTATCTGATAGATACTTTTATCAAAAGTGTGATACAGGTGATTAGTCATGTACACTCTTAGAAGTGCAGCACAACTTAAAGTTTAAAGGTGCAGTAAGCGATTTCTGAGAAACGCTGTTGAAAGTGGATCGGACCGAGCATCACAACACACTTGTAGCCAATCAGCAGTAGGTAGCGTGTACACTCATGATGAGGCAAGAGGGAGATTTAAGAGGGAGCTCTGTCTATCAGAGGTCTGCCGCAGCCAGCTGCTGCTGGGAATTCTGGGGGAGAGATATGGCCTAGTACCACCCCGCCCCTCCCTACCTGAACTTCCTCAATACAGCTGGGTAATAATTTCATTTATTTATCTGATAGATACTTTTATCAAAAGTGTGATACAGGTGATTAGTCATGTACACTCTTAGAAGTGCAGCACAACTTAAAGTTTAAAGGTGCAGTAAGCGATTTCTGAGAAACGCTGTTGAAAGTGGATCGGACCGAGCATCACAACACACTTGTAGCCAATCAGCAGTAGGTAGCGTGTACACTCATGATGAGGCAAGAGGGAGATTTAAAGAAACTATAGACTGGCTGAGAGACATTACATCAGAGAAAAGTTCAGAGGAATATTACTGAAAAAAGAAGGGTTATGATCAGGTTAATATTAGAAAAGTTTTCCAGCACTGGAGAGATCTAAGCGGGAAGGCGTGAAAACGGACTGTGAGGTTTCATTGTTCCTGCTCCATATGTGCGTAACATTGTTTTTGCTATGTTTCACAGAACCAAGATATGCTGTTGTTGTAATGTTAGCTATAGTAATCAGACTTTTTGAGTATCATTGTTTGTAAAATAAAATAAGTAACTAACAACAAACTCTTGTTTGTATATACTCCTGTGTACTGTATGTTCATATATTGTTCTTCTTTGTCATTCGTCATCTTCACTTTTTCACTTTCACATTTATTTTGCATTGCTTCAGCTATGATATAGAGATATCCACTGCATTGTGTTTGTCCATTTTGGGGGCGAAGCAATGAAGGGAGGGGTGTGTTTGATCGGGTTGAACTGTTTCTCAGAAATCGCTTAATGCACCTTTAATATTCACCAGAGTTGAAGTTGACCAGAAATGTATAATAAAAAAAAATTATATTTCTATTAACTTTCTATCATCAAATTGTGAAAAACAATTAAGCGACACTGAGCTTTGTCATCACAGGAATAAATTGCATTTTAAAATGTATTCAATAGAAAAGTTTTTACTGTATTTTTATGAATGTTTTTGTATTTTTGACTATCAAAAGCTTTAAAAATCATATAGAATTTTGAACGACAGGTCAGAAGTTTCAAGTAAGGGTTAAGTTTCAGTTATAAAAACAAGTATAGCCTTGACCTTCATGTTCAGATTCAGTCTTTTATGTATTTATTTAAAATGACTAGAGATGCACACTATATTAGTGCTATATTGGTTATTGGATGATATATCAATTTCTTTTTAATTGTTAATCGATATTGGATGTTTAATTGTCATTTCACCATTTTTCATTTATATTAACTTAAAGTAAACCTTTAAAAACATTTAATGTAATGTTTAGCAAATCTCAAAATGAATATTAATTTGTTACTGTATATTTACAATGATGCGACGCCTTTTGCCTACATTCACTTGTAGCTTTAAAAATATTTTAGCTTTTAGTTTTTTTATATTTAACTTTAATTTTAAATTTATTTTAACAAAATAGTATAGAATATAATTTATTTAGACAAAGCATAGCTATTTAAAATCACCATTTATCGGTTATCATCCATAACATTATTACCTTTAACATTATTGGTGTCAACCAGAATTTGAATATTAGATCATCCCTTAATTACTAATATGTAGCCAAAGCAATATAACACGACTGTATACTGGTTTGGGCTCCTTGTCCTAAAGTTTCATGAATTGCTTTCATGCTTCACTCTGCCAGCTGAACTCTGCAGCTGATGGGTTATCCATTACTGAAATGGAGATTCGACAGTTTCAAGCGCTGTATCCAGACTCTGCCCAGAGCCGCATGTTCTTCTACTTTAGATCACCCCATCTCACCAGGTATACATTCATCTATCATTTGTCAGCGGATTCATTTTGTTTCTTGTTTTGATGTAATGAAATGAGATAAAGGACAAAAGAATTGCAAGCTAATGTTTCTAAGGCTCTGTGATTTAAGTATAGTATGTCATATCTACATTTTGTGTGTTTGTATGTTTAGTTCAGTGCCAGTGGCATGGAGAACAGACTTTGTGGCAGAATCCAAAGAAGCTGAAGCTAAAATGAACAGCCTGAAAACATGGATCCAGAACAACGAGTTTAAAGTGACAGAAAAGTGTGTTCTGTACATTTGTTTTGCCATGCATATTGATGAATGACATAGTATTTATCTTTGTGCCCTTCTTCATATTCTCTTAGTTATCCCTGTGAATGGGGTGGAGTGGTGGATGGAAAGCCCTATGTGAAAGGGCTGGAGGATTTTGGTAGGGCAGTGCTGGAGGATATCTGGGAAGCCGTACAGCAGCTCTTTGTGGAGGTCAGTTTATGGGGGTTTCACAGAAAAATTAATTGAAAGATATATCAATTAAACAATGAATAAGGATGATGTGGATAAATTTGTATGAATGTGTCTGTACAGATTTGTCTGCAATTTGATCATTAAAAAAATATTTTCAAATTCAGTACTCACCTATATTTAGTATATTCTACTTGTATGTATTATATAAATATTGGGATTGGGATATTCTGCTGTCTACATATTGGGGTTATTTGCATTATTTGCTAATGAATTGAATTGTCCAAATTTGTTAGCCTTTAGGTCTTCTTTAATAATAGTAGATAACAGAAAATGTAAATATGCAATTACCAATCACTTCATAGTTACATCATTATTTCTATAATATCAATTTGGGAAATTATATTTTCTACATTTCATAATTTATTTTATTTTTAATAAAGAATTTCTTGACATACGAGCCCTCATACACCCCAGTGCTTATTTTACATGTATTAATTAGTGGAGTGATTTTTCAGGATTTTTTTCTCTCCTTTTTATTTTGTAGGAGACAGATGAAGATTTAACCTCAGAGATTAAAGAACAGGAAGTCCATCAGGATTCCCAACAGCGGCAGTTTCATGGCAGGGCAAAGCTTATTTCTATGGCAACAGAAAAGGTTCAAGAATGTCAGCAAAAAGGAGGAATTCTGATGGTTGAGGGAAAACCCGGAGAGGGCAAAACTGTGTTCATGGTAACTGTACATTTGTACAAATAGCCATATGTATCTTCATGTATTAATAATGCCCAATGTATGATGAATTACTAACAGTACAATTAAGTTCATCTGAATATCTCTCTGTCTCTTCTGTTTTATTAAGGCTGCCCTGGCCCAGGCACTCAAAACCTCTGTCAAAAACAAGAAAGCCCCTCTTTGTGATGTCATATCTTACTCCACAGATGCTAGCCAATCAGCTTGCAGTGTTGAACATCTTCTTCGCTGTCTTGTTCTGTGGTTTAGGAAAAGAAAAGATGATGTGGAGTTGCCTCCAAACACATCTTATAAGTAAGGAAGGATCTGATGTAACATGCATTGTCATATGCGAACACCAGCAAACTCATTTCATAATTGTTCTCTTGTTGCATTACAGAGACTTGTTGTCTGAGTTCCACTTGAACTTGAAGGACCTGAACAAAGAGAAGCCACTGGCCTTGCTTGTTGATGGGGCGGACCGTGTTCATGACGGTCAAGGTCAAAAGGTGTCAGAATGGATACCACAGCACATCCCTAAGGTGTGAGAGAGAAACGTGCACACTTAAATGGGTAGTTCACCCAAAAAGACTTTCGTTCATCTGCAAAACACAAGTGAAGAGATTTCTGTCCCTCCACTGAAAGTCTATTCACCCAAAACTCTGATGCTTTAAAACATTCATAAAGAGATATGCCCATATGAATTGAGCAGTTTAATCCAAATCTTCAAAAGAAACACAATCGCTTTATATGATGAACATTTTATTTAGGCTTTTATTCACATCGGTCATTCACATTGATCATCGAATGTACATAGAGCACTCAAATAAGATAAACGGAAGCTCAAGCACGCTTGCCAGTCAATTATATGTGAATAAACTTTCAAATAGACTTTCAGTGAAGGGAGAGAAATCTCAAATTTCATTAAAAATATATTTTATTTGTGTTTTGAAGATGAACAATAGTCTTATGGGTTTGGAACGACATTAGGGTGAGCAAATGATAACCAAATTTTAGTTTTTTGGGAATTAACTCTTTAAGTGTAGTTAGAAATTATGGAACCTTCTCATCAGCCAGTTACTGTGTTCACTGTCCTCTCAGGGTGTCTGTTTGGTCCTGAGTGTTACCTCAGAATCATCCCTACAAAACACTATTAGCAAAAGGAAAGCTGCCGTGTCATTTCCACTGGGGCAGTTATCTTTACCTGACAAGAAGGAGATTGTGCAGAAGCAGCTTGTTGGGTTTGGAAAGAAACTGAGCGATTCTGCTTTCAATAACCAGGTGAACTTCCCTACTGTTTTCTTGCTGTTAGAGTACTATAAGGAAAAATTGAGAGCTGTTTTTGCATAGCTAGTGAATTTATTGTTGTGTTCCCCTGTAGCTTCAGACACTGCTGATGAAGAAAGGCTCTGCGAGTCCATTCTACCTCCATTTGGCCTGTGAGGAGCTCAGGAGTTATGCCTCCTTTGAGAAGGTAAATTATTGTTCAATCACTTTTATAGTGATCCACGTAATGTTTTTTTTAGCTTAATAAATGTAAAATTGAACATAATGTTGATTTATGTTGATGATGAAATTTGTCATTTAGATGAAGGACAGCCTCCAGTCTCTTCCTCAGTCCCTTGGTGAGCTGGTGCAGCACTGTCTGCTGAGGCTGGAGACTGAATATTGGAGAGCAGGACTGGGATGGGCATTAGCCACTCTTGCCATCAGCTCCACTGGTACAAGACATTTATTTATTGCTGACTTAGTGCAGTGCACTTCTGCAAGAACTGTTTTAATATAATTACATTTAATATAATTTTACAGGATTATAATTAATTCTTTAAGGTCATCTCTGCAGTGGAAAACCTCAAATTAAATTGTCCAGCCTTTCTCTTAAAAGGGTTCACATGGTAGATTAGTATCAAATATTAATATGGCACTGAATGATTCGTATATCATGGTATATCATGGTACATATCTAGAAAGCATGATATTACCATGTCCAAAAATTCAGGGTCATGCCATGGTACTTGTTTTGCTTACCATGGAACTATTCCGAAGATCTGTTGCCCAATTGACGTCTTCGAGCACAAATTGAACGTGAATCAGTTTTATTCAAAAATGTAATTGGTTACACCTGGGGAAATTTTAGAGGTTCTGCTAAATATAAAAAATTAAGCTAAAGCTTAATTATAAATTGTATCCCATATTAAGATCTTATATAGTTTTTATTGTAATGTTGTTAGACGTTTAATTGTATGGTGTTTCTTTTTTAAATAATTTAATGATTTAAATAACATTTTTATTTTTATGTAGCTGTATTGAAAATAATCATTTCTCATCACCAATCTGTTTCTTCCACAGGGCTGCGCGAGTGTGATCTGTACACTATACTGAACATGTGCAATGATTTAAACTCCAGTGGTGGACTGGTGTCATGGCAGGAAATTCTCCATATAGCAAGGCATCCACAGAGCCGTGTTCCCATGGCAATATTCTCTCAGCTGGCACAAACTTTGCACAGGTACAGCACGGTGAAATATGTGGACATAAATAATAGCTTCTATTTTTGACAATTAATAATTTATTCTTATTGGACCGCCAGTGTAATTGGACACTCTCACGGTCAGGGGTCAGATGACCTCCTGACTTTGACCCATCCAGAGGTGAGGTCAGCCTTTGAACAACTGTACCTGTCTACTGAGGAGAGTAGAACCAGAAGTCATCTGATAATTTCAGGTAAAACAAGATGCATGCAAATTGTGGTACATTGTGTTTATACACTACAGTTTAGGAGCAGTAAGATATATAAATATAATATAATATATATATATATATATATATATATATATATATATATATATATATATATATATATATATATATATATATATATATATATATATATATATATATATATATATATATATATATATTATATATACATATATATATATATTATATATATAATATTTATTTATTTTGTTTTGTGACAAATAAGTCATAATTAAATACCAATTTAGCATATTAGAATGATTTCTGAGGATCATGTGACACCGAAGACTGTAGTAATGGCCAACAGAGGAATAAATTACATTACATTGCTTTTCCACCATTGGGCCGAACTGCTCTAAGAATGGTAAGGAACATTCCAGTTATATTTCCACTTGAGCTTGGTTTTTCTCTGTAGCTGGCCAAGCGTGATATTTGAGTGAAATTAACACAAGTTAATAATACAATTTGAAGAAATATCTGATCATCCTCCATGACGCATTTGTATTACATTCCAAAGAGCTCTGTTATCAGCCTCACAGCGGAAAATTAAACCATATCAGCACAGAATGGAACGGTTAAGCAATGAGAACGGATTGGTAGCAGCTATTTTAAAATATATTTAGTTATTTTAAATTGTAATAATTCAAACCCGATTCCAAAAAAGTTGGGACACTGTAAAATTGTGAATAAAAACAGAATACAAAGATGTGGAAGTTTCAAATTTGAAAATGTATAATTTTAAGGGAAAAATAAGTTGATTTTAAATTTCATGACATCAACACATTTCAAAAAAGTTGGGACAAGGCCATGTTTCCCACTGTGGCATTCCCTCTTCTTTTTCTAACAGTCTGCAAACGTCTGGGGACTGAGGAGACAAGTTGCTCAAGTTTAGGAATAGGAATGTTGTCCCATTCTTGTCTAATACAGGCTTCTAGTTGCTCAACTGTCTTAGGTCTTCTTTGTCGCATCTTCCGCTTTATGATGCGCCAAATGTTTTCTATGGGTGAAAGATCTGGACTGCAGGCTGGCCATTTCAGTACCCGGATCCTTCTTCTACACAGCCATGATGTTGTAATTGATGCAGTATGTGGTCTGGCATTGTCATGTTGGAAAATGCAAGGTCTTCCCTGAAAGAGACGACGTCTGGATGGGAGCATATGTTGTTCTAGAACTTGGATATACCTTTCAGCATTGATGGTGCCTTTCCAGATGTGTGAGCTGCCCATGCCACACGCACTCATGCAACCCCATCCCATCAGAGATGCGGGCTTCTGAACTGAGCGCTGAGAACAACTTGGGTTGTCCTTGTCCTCTTTAGTCCGGATGACATGGCATCCCAGTTTTCCAAAAAGAACTTCAAATTTTGATTCATCTGACCACAGAACAGTTTTCCACTTTGCCACAGTCCATTTTAAATGAGCCTTGGCCCAGAGAAAACGCCTGCGCTTCTGGATCATGTTTAGATATAGCTTCTTTTTTGACCTATAGAGTTTTAGCCGGCAACAGCGAATGGCACGGTGGATTGTGTTCACCGACAATGTTTTCTGGAAGTATTCCTGAGCCCATGTTGTGATTTCCATTACAGTAGCATTCCTGTATGTGACGCAGTGCCGTCTAAGGGCCCAAAGATCACGGGCATCCAGTATGGTTTTCTCTGAATCTTTGGATGATATTATGCACTGTAGATGATGATAACTTCAAACTCTTTGTATTTTTTCTCTGAGAAACTCCTTTCTGATTTTGCTCCACTATTTTTGGCCACAGCATTGGGGGAATTGGTGATCCTCTGCCCATCTTGACTTCTGAGAGACACTGCCACTCTGAGAGGCTCTTTTTATACCCAATCATGTTGCCAATTGACCTAATAAGTTGCAAATTGGTCCTCCAGCTGTTCCTTTTATGTACATTTAACTTTTCCGGCCTCTTATTGCTACCTGTCCCAACTTTTTTGGAATGTGTAGCTCTCATGAAATCCAAAATGAGCCAATATTTGGCAAGACATTTCAAAATGTCTCACTTTCAACATTTGATATGTTATCTATATTCTATTGTGAATAAAATATAAGTTTATGAGATTTGTAAATTATTGCATTACTTTTTTATTCACAATTTGGGACAGTGTCCCAACTTTTTTGGAGTCAGGTTTGTATTTCACAATATTATTGTTTTACTGTATTTTTGATCAAATAAATGCAGCCTTGGTGAGCATAAGAGACTTTATAGACTACATTAGTGTAAACTTTTTTTCCCAGCTCACCTTTGGGTGCGGTCAAATCCTCAGGGGAAGGACACATTTCTTCACTCTGACGCTGATATTCTGTCTCAACTCCCTGCCCACCTGGTCAGTGTCCCCCTACTCTCTTCTTCAACCGTTCAGCTTCAGTGACCAATGTTAGGTTATAAACTCATAAGAGATGTCTATTCTTTCTCTCTCTGATCAGATGGGCAGTAATCAGTGGGAGCCTTTGTGCTTTCTGCTATCGAGTTACTACTTCCTCCATGCTAATGTGCGGCATGGACTTCTTCACCAACTTCTGGAGACCTACATTTTGTTCGGTAAAGCGTCTGATGTTTTGCAGTACTACTTTTTTAATTTTTTTCTGTTTAGTTCAGAAGTTCTCATATTGATTGTTTTTCATTGTATCCATTTAGCCCAAAAATATGGGACCGATCAGATGCAATCAAAAAAATCACCAGGTATTTTTCTTTTATATTATTGTATGTTTATGAAAACCCAACTACTCTGGCTTGAAGGTCTCAAAATATACTCATGATCTTAATATGTACTGAAACAACAAATTATAGTTTTTGCAGTATACCAAATTCATGTTTTTTTTCAGATAACCTGAAGGATTTTGAAGACTGTCTCAGTTTTCTGAAGCGCCACAGCCTCCTCCTCTCTCAGTGGCCTGCTCTCTTTGTACAAACAGCTCTTAATGAACCATGTGATAGCTCTGCACATTTGTGGGCTGAAAGCATATCAAAAAATGGAGGGGTGCATGCTGTAAAATGGCTAAACTTCACAGATGTAGCACAAAAAGAAGTCAGGTACTTGTATTGTGTCTGATTAATAGCATATTATTTTCAGATTCAGAGTTTAACTATTTAGTTATAAGTCTAAATTAATGCTGGCTGACCTATAAAAACACAGTTATACACTTATACATCCTTTAATTTTTTTTATTAAGGTTTAGAATTTAGATGTAGAAATGTTTTCTTTTTCTGCTCAGTGAGCTGGTTTCCACCTTCCACTCTGAGCCAAGTTGTGTGGTGGTGAGTCCTGATGGAAAACTTGTAGCAGTGGGAACCGTAGAGGGAACAATTCACTTTCTACATACAGAGACTGGACAGGTAACAGTTGTAAACATAAATAAACATACACTGATCAGGCATAACATTACGATCACTGACAGGTGAAGTGAATAACACTGATTATCTCTTCATCACGGCACCTGTTAGTGGGTGGGATATATTAGGCAGCAAGTGAAGATTTTGTCCTCAAAGTTGATGTGTTAGAAGCAGGAAAAATGGGCAAGTGTAAGGCTTTGAGGGAGTTTGACAAAGGCCAAATTGTGATGGCTATACGACTGGGTCAGAGTCTCCAAAACTGCAGCTCTTGTGGGGTGTTCCTGGTCTGCAGTGGTCTAGTGGAGTCAATGTCTCAACGGGTCAGGGCTGTTTTGGCAGCAAAAGGAGGACCATATCTACTATGATTTTTGCCATTTTTAGGATAATTCAGTGAACATCTTGGCTCTTTTATGACGACTATTTTTTCAAACAGGAAGTGAAGTCATTGACGAGCAGTGGTGATGGCATCTCTGGATGTATCTTCCTTGGGGTGGAGCTTCTCGCAACAACCTCGTTTGATGGGCAGGTGGAGGTGTGGGATGTTGCGAGTGGTTGCAGGTAATGTTTTTCTAACTCAAATCTACAATTTACTTAGCAAAAAAATTAACCAAAGATGACATACCTGTGCACAATTTTCTGTCACTTTAAGAACTGCCCACATGAATGCCCACTCCAACAAGATCACAGGATGTGATGTCAGTCCAGACAGAAAACTCTTTGCCACAGTTTCATTAGACTTAAAGTTGAAGGTAAAACCAAGGAAAATCATGAATATCTGAACTAGGTGTGATGAGGTACTGTACTGAAATATTCATCATTTATGTGGCCGTACTCAGGTGTGGTCAGCACAGAAGAGCACAGAGGTGGCCTCTCTCATGAATCCCTCCCCCCTGAACTGTGTGAACTTTGACCTTGAGGGTCAGCTCTTGGCAGTGGGCTGCTGGGATGGAGCTGTTCGTTTGTGGAACTGGCTTGAACAGAAAAACGTTACGGTGAGGAAAGACTTCAAAGATATGTAACTATGCCTGATATACTAAAGCTTCATTTCTCTACCAATGCTTTCTCTTATTCAGACTCTGTTAGGTCATCAGAGTTCAGTGCGGAGTCTGTCTTTCTCTCCCTGCTCCTCCATATTGTGCTCAGGCTGTCTGTCAGGAGAAGTGCGGCTCTGGTCAGTGGCAGCAGCTGCTTGTGTGGGCAGTTATCATGCCCACCGCGGCAGCACGCAGTCACTAAACTTCCTGCAGGGAGGAAACCTTTTGCTGAGCGCTGGACATGACAGTGTGGTGATTACTGTGATCTTGCATTCTTAATTTTCAATTGTTAGTTTCTTTGGACTCTAAAAAGGCATCCTAAAACACTGTCTTTTTTGTTGTATAGGTTAATGTGTGGTCTGGTGGTCTTGGGCGAGCGGTCACTGTACTGGGAGAGAAAAAGGTACTTTTTTATGTTTTTAAATTAGAATTGCTACTTGTAAGCACTATAAGCAGTATAATAAATTCAACAGTGAATTCATCCTGAACTGCTTGAAGTACAGATTCCAAGGTGTGGTATCTGTTGTTTTTTTTGTAAACTTGTATACCTGAATATGTTTAACCAATTCAACTCTGCGCCCAATATTGATTGGATGTCCCATGTTAATATAACTTTTTAATTTAGTGTGAATTTATTATTTTAATTTAGGGGCCTAAATGAAGATAATTCAAATATTAAATCACACTTTTTCCTTCTTTTTTAATTTATTTTTTTATACAAATAGTGATTAAATGTGATCAAATTAATCATCATGTCATGTAATTGGATTATATTTTATATTTTCTTTATAATGTATCTCAAAAATGATATCTATATTAATGGATCTAATAAAACCAACTATAGCACTCTTTACACTGCAAAGAATGTCACATTATATTGATTCTTACTCACAGCCAAAGCTGCACTGGTGTGTTTCATATATGCTGAACCAGATCTTAAGCTTTCCTGAAACATCAGCACTATTCTTTTGCCACCTTGGAAGCATGGATATTTCCTTCAGGCAATGCAAATGTAATTTTTGGTATTGAGTCCAAAGGATGATGTTAATTAATCATCATTTGCAGGTACCAGTATTGCAGCAGCAGAAAAAGCACACCAGACATGGAAATGAAGATGAAGCTAATGCTCTGTGTGTGGCTGTGGCCAGTGGGTATGCCGCTGTGGGTTACCATGGAGATGGTATCAAAATGTTCAATTTGAAGTCAGGTACATAAACATTTGCATCCAGCATATACAAACGTGCTCATCCAGAAATACTCACATTCTCAAACTGCTTCTCAATCTTACTTGTTCTCAAAAGCCATAACATGAACAGGATAAAGTGCAAAAAACTATCCACTGTGAGTAACCAGAAGTATAACCTGTCTCAAAATGCTTTGTGCTGTAGGAGAAAAGGTCTGGGCCAGTGAGGAGCTGCAGGTGTCCATGCTCTGCCTCATGTGGATGGAGGGAGGCGGAACAGAGCTGCTGCTGTCTGGGGGCATGGACCACTATCTCAGAGTCTGGGAAGGGAAAGGAGAAAATTCAGAAAACCTTGTTTCGATAGGATCTTTTGGCGTGCAGAAGGGAGCTATTCTCGCCCTGGCTCAAAACTCCACTTGTGTGGCATCTGCATCTGGTCAGTGAACACAAAACATTTTATCGATTGACTTTAGTCCATATTGGATATTTAATTTTTACCTATTTTTACATTTAAATGTAAATCTTTCCCATCATCTAACACTCACTTAAAGTTAATCTTTAAAAGCACTAATAACTTAATAACACTGTAATATGTAGTCAAATCTCAGAATGAATATACATTTTCATGATGTACATGATGAAGTTTTAATTTTAGTTTTATTTCATGTTTTAACATTTTCTTTTTTATTGAAAATGACTTTAGATGACTTCACTATTGCTCTGTGGTTGAAGAGTAAATTGACTTCTAAGCCCTGGATCGACCCTAAGGTGATGTGTATTCTGAGAGGTCACAATGGAGGGGTCACATGCCTTACCTTCAGTCCTAATGGGAAAGAGTTGCTGTCAGGAGGGAAAGATCAGGTACTTGGTCCACTCCACATTTATCACAGGAAATGGAAAAAATACACAATTTCTCTCACTCAATTTTTATCATAATCTCTTCCAATAGGCTTTGATGATATGGAACGTAAGCTCCTCCCCTCCAGTTCTTTCCCAGTCTTTTCCCCATTGCCATGGAGACTGGATTACGGGATGTGCCTGGACATCATCTTCTGTGGTAAGAAAGCCATTTGCAAAGTGCAGTTAATTCATTTTAATAACATCTGATTCTGTGTGTCTGTAACCAAATACAAAACCTCTCTCACACCTTAGCTTAGCTGCTCCAGTGACTGTAAGCTGAGGATGTGGGATATCCAGACAGGAAGTTTGCTGAGAGAGATCCTGTCTAGTTCATCTTTGAACACATTGTGCTGTTGGGTAAGACAGTTGCACCTTACAGTAAGGTCAAAGTGGACCACATGTCACAAAGACATATAAAAAGTGGAACTGTTGATAATTATGTATGTTTTAATGTCTATAGGAGGATCATGTAATGGCAGGGTCTACAGATGGACTGCTGATGGTTTGGAAGTGCGAATCAGGTATGCAAGTCACCAGGATCCAGGCCCACAAGTCTCGTCTCCATCACTGCACCGTTGTCTCTCAACCAGGTACAGTGACTAAAACACAAATATTCACACAAACAGCAGATTGATATCCAAATAGTCTATCTTGCTCACAGAGAAAAAAATGTTTCTTAGCAAAACCATTTTTTTTGCATACAGACCTGGGAGAGAATTTAAAATCAGAAGACTTATTGGTAGCTTCAGCATCAGAAGATGGAACTGTTAAACTCTGGCATCCACTGCAGGTAACCAACTCTCACTGTATCTTTTTCATTAATCATTTATTTATATTTTATTTAAATAAAATGAGTTGCAAAATGCAAATCAGATATTTTAAATAATTCCCAGAGATTAATTCTGTGGCTACATAATATATCGATACCATATTGTAGATTAGTCGATAGCGGATATTAAAAAAATTATAAAGGGTCCCCTAATTTTACCTACATTTAGATGATCTTTGCAGCCATTAAAAACACTCAAGTTCAATATTTTAAAAACACTAATAGTTTAATAAGTGTTAAATGTAATCTTTTGCAAATCCCAAAATAAATAGCCATTTTCACAATGTACATTTTATAATGATGCAATGCCTAAATTCACTTCTAGTATTTAAAACAACTGGTTTTAGTTTAGTGTTTTATTTTACTTTATTTTGATAGGATGATATAACATTTTAATATATTGGCCATTTGTTGTTATTGGCCATAAAATTAAATATCAGCCAGATTTTTCAAATCTGTGCATTGCTAATTTATTCACAAAAATTATGTTTTCATAGGTACATCATCATAATACTCTGCATGGTCACAGTGCAGAAATCCAAGCTTTAGTGTGCAAAGAGACCGGACTGCCGGAGTTTCTCACTGTCTCTATGGATCGTTCCCTCAGGTCATGGAGTGTCACCACAGCAATGGGTATGGCAAAACGGTCATTCTTAATTAACTCAACTAAACTGTCACACAAATCCACGGATTAGCATTAGATCAGCATTAATAACATAAAACTTTTTTTTATATAAAATCATCCACAGAAGCTCCTCCTAGCCAGAAGGGCAGTGTCAGAGCTGTGTGTTTCCTTTATACTGATGATCACATGGTGTGTGGTTATGACGCAGGCAGATTGGAGATATGGCATCGGAATTCAATGGTTTACTGGAAGAAGGTAATCATCGGTTGGGAGTTTATTAATTGTTGATCAGTTGGCAAAAATATAGTGTGCGGGCTCTTTACCTTCTTTCAGTTGGAAATGTCTGAATGAACAGCTCTGTGTGTGTTGCACTAAGGTCAGTGATTGCAGCATATGTGCAGTCACTGGTATGCCAGACGATCAGCTAGCGGTGGCTTACAGCGACTGCTCTGTATTTATCTGGAAACTGGAGAAGGACACCAAGAATTGCATTGTGAGGTATCAACTTTTAACCCTCTTTACATTCA
The DNA here is from genome assembly GCA_018749465.1 of Paracanthobrama guichenoti. NCBI lineage: Eukaryota > Metazoa > Chordata > Actinopteri > Cypriniformes > Gobionidae > Paracanthobrama > Paracanthobrama guichenoti. The sequence goes on from JAGHMJ010003564.1 coordinate 312,341, forward strand.
AAGTTCAGTTTTGCAAAATTGTTGCCTTTCATTTAAGTTTACGCTTGTCTGGCTATCACCAGACCAAGTTCAATTTAAGATTGAACATTGGTCTGGGGAGTCTGCTGTGTATTTTCTACTGCACAAGAGGCGTGATCAGCGAGCATAATTCAAATGACTGTACGCAATTGGATACTCCTTCAACCAATCAGACCACAAGAGGCGTGATCATCGGGCAATGATCCATCACTTCTCTATCCGTCATCGTGTTAAACCCGCCAATAATGCGCCAGGTGGATAAGCCAGTCTGTGATTGGTTCCCGCAAAAGTGTAACAGAAGCAGTAGAAATGAATGTACAGGTTTCCAGCCTGAGCTGTAGGGCGAAATCAAATCTCCGGCAGATCAGGCTGGGTTTACCCAGTCTAGTTTTACACATCCTGATTTACAAATACGTCTTCAACACATGACATTCATGTGATTTGAAGCAAAACTAGTTTTTACAAGGGGGTGGTGAGATGAGGGTCAACATTTAACAAAAGACTTGTTAATATAAGACCACTGTAGATTTTTGGAATTGCATGATGTATATTTATTCAGCTTCATGTCAGTCTTGCTTCAGCAGCATGATTACAGGCATAATAATATTATTTTATTTCATAATAATATTGTGTATGTGATTTTTGGATTAGATCACTAAAAGGTTGTCTATAAAAGTTTGTAGTGTTTTGTTTTTAATTTATTTCTAAATAAAAATAAAATAGATTTTAATATCTCCAATTTATTGGTTATTATATTAGCCAGTGTCATTTTATGTGTCCAAAAACCTTTTTTTCTACACTGTGGCTAAGGAAAACTAAGCTCTTATAAAGAATAATATAATGATTGCTTCACCCCTGAGTGGCTGTCTGTAGCTAATTTAATGTTTGTCAATTTCACACTTTTTTGGATTTTATTTTGTTCCAGACTCGATAAGATGTCTTCATACACAGTGAAGGATCCCCTGAGCTTTTTGTTCTACTGTGGCAGTCTGTTTGGAGTGTGTGTGAATGGAACAGTTGTCGATGTGATCTCCACTACTTCGTCGACCAAACAAACTTACTCGTAAATAAACACCACATAATTTTTATGTATAAAAGATTTCTGTTAAAGGTGCACTGTGTAAATTTTAGCGCCATCTAGTGGTGAGGTTGCGAATCGCCCACTGGTTACCTGTCCCTTTCAAAGCAAATAGAGAAGATATGGTGGCCGACACAGGACAAAGATGCCGGCATCTGAGACAGCAGAGAGTAGCTAGCGCTCTGTAGAGCATTTTGTCCGTTTAGGGCTACTGTAGAAACATGGCGGTGCAAAATGCCGACTTCACTGTAAGGGGACCCATGGTGTATGTATATAGAAATGGCTCATTCTAAGGTAATAAAAACATTTTTTAATTCAATTTACTCTTCAATGGTTCCAAGGTCTTTTCACACCACTGAAAACATAGTTAATTATATTATATTGCATTTCTGTCAATAGATCCTAATATTACACACTGCACCTTTAAGCCTTTTTCTGTGCAGTGCGACGAATGCCACAGTGCACAGTAAATACATTACTTCATTGAGTAATAAAAGAGAACATTATTTCATTGTGTAATAAAAAGTTAATGTTCAGTACGTGTGTTTTGTTGTAGCTGGACGGATGAGGTACGTCCTATCGGCATGATTGCAAATGATAACAAGAGCTTTTGGTTGTTGGGACAGAAAAAGAGTGTACTGTATATTGGCCTCCTTGTAAGTTCATCATCTGTCATTATCATGTGACACTGACATTGTAAAAATGTCTGAAAACTAAATGATCTGAAACGGTCTGTCTTTCAGTTGTCTTTGAATCCAAGTCACCCTTTCCACTTAACCTTTTGTGACGATGTGGTGGGTAAGAGGCCTGAGGAATTGGAGCGGGAGGAGGAGATGTGGGAGAATATGGATGAGGACCAGCGGCAGGCAGAGGGGCAGCAGCAGGAGGAGGGGCTGCAGGGGGAAGAGCAGCAGCAGCAGGAGGAACAGCAGCAGGAGGAGAAACCTAGCAAGGAACAGATTGAACAGCTGCAAATTGCAAACCGGAAGAGGGCGCAGATTAGCTCCTGGATCACAGCTGCAGCAGTGGAAAATGGTACACCTGTTCTTACACTTCAATATTCAGTCAAACCAAAAATTCTTCAGATATATTTTTTTACTAGTGGGTGCAGGACACATAGTTCATTTATGTAAGTGAGGATAGCAAAATAAAATAAACTGTTACATATTATAACCAAAAATTCTTCACACAGTGGACTACCAGTAAAATTGATAAAAAATTTGGGACCAAAATTATTCAGACACTTTGACATGACCATGTTTCTGTCAGGACCACTATCGTCAAAGATATTGATTGACTATTAGTAAACAGTTTGGATTGCCGGTATGGTTCTGTTCTGGGCAAGAACTCCCTGCACATCCATGCAGCCTAGGTTAAACAGAACAGAACCAACATAATGTATTGCAGATATCATTAATTTTGATATTAAATAATACAAAATAATTCTTTAGTCTGATTCAAGGGGAATCAGAATACCAAATCCTGACTGGATGAGAGGAGGAGCTGGGGATGGAGGAGGGTAAATGAGCTCTGGAGAAACGTGATAGCTGCTGATAGTACCGAAGGAGCTTATATGCGTGCTGTGATAGACGTCATATTCCTGTCATATAGACGTCATATAAGCTGACAGTCAGCTGATGCCAGCTTGACTAATGTGACCTGCCAGAACCGATGCTAGTGTTTTTTCTTTAATTGCTAATGCGACCTTTTACACCACAGACTGAACAAAATGAAGCATTGCCTGGTAATTGATTGACCTAAATTGGTATTATCTAATTGTGTACTTAAATTTAACAGCTGACAGCTGATTGGTTGATTGTAATCCATTACATACCTTTCTAGCAAAGTAATCTGACATTATCAAGATGAATTTGTTCTGACACAGTTTAACTCTGAGTTCTTGTCATATGTTATTACCATTTTCTAAACTATAGCGAATAAACTGTGATAATGTGAGAAAATGTAGAAGGTGTCTGAATAAATTTTGGTTTGACTATAACACAAATGAATTAATTTGTCAGGAAGTCAGTAAAACGTGAAGCAAGTCATCCGTTCAAGTCCATTTCTCTCTTTAATTGTGTATGAATAAATTATTGTCAATCATATTCACAACTGTCTGAGGCTGTTTGCACTGGACACATCAACGTAAACATAAACTGTCTGGTACCTTTGTCTTTGCAAACGAGTGCATGATGTTGTATCAAAGCGTCCATTGTGCTCTGTTTCTGCCTGCTACAGTAGCCATGCCCCAAACACTTGCTATTTGCTGAGCTAGACAGAGACTGTCAGATCTGAGCGGACCACTCTCATCGTTTTGATAGTGCCTGGGAGGCTCAATGTTTACAATTTTGGGGAAGATTAACCGATGAATGGCATATAAATAGTAGTTAATGAATTAAAAAAGAACTGGTTTAAGAGAATGTATTTTAACAAAAAAAACAAATCGTACATACTTTAACACAACAAAAAAACTAAACAATGACCCATAGTGGTCATTATGTGAACATTGTGATTTGGTTGTTGTTGTTTTTTTCTACAGACTTTTTTGTGTGCGGTGATTATAAAGGGAACATATGGTTCAACCAGCCTCCTAATCTGTCCACCTGGACTGAAAGAAAACCGGCAAGTATCCTTTAGCTTTCCTCATAGATATAATGATTATATGTCATGAAGTCATGGGTTGCTGATCAATTGGGTGGCTGTTGACTGGTCTCTATAGGCACACACAGACAAAGTGAGTGTATTGCGGCTTACTGAGAGCCTCATCATCTCTGCGTCTTATGACAGATCTGTCAAACTGTGGGACAGACACACTAAGAAACAGGTATATTAATTCTTTCTTTTATTCACAGTATATCGAAGGGTTGGATTTGCAATCACATTCACTCCTCCACCATATATACCAGTGTACATTCCATTTCCTTTCTGTTTCCTACTAATTTTCTGTATTTCACAGGTTGGCATGTTTGTGTGTGGAGGCCCTGTCAAGGTGCTGGAGGTGAACCCCCGTGACCCCAAGGAAATCATTTGCGGAGATACACAGGGTCAATTGTACGTCCTGTCCTGGAGAGGTTGATTTCCCCATAGTCCGTACATTTGTAATCTTTAATCAGTTATGATTAATGATTAATGACTGAGTTATGATCAGTAATGTTGCATTCTGCACATTTTAATTAACTTTACATGCATGAAGTGGTTTGCACTAATGATACTATTGCCTTAAACTATGCCATGATATGAAGAATATTTGCTTTGCTTTTTTAGAGGAAATTGATATATATATACATATATTTAGTTATAGTCCATAGATTGTTTTCTTTTAAGGATTGTACATCCTTTATGTATGAAAAGCTTTTTTGGGTGAACAAACTGTCTGCAAGATCACATGAGGAAAAGCAGATGTCCACTAAACGTGCTGTGATGGTGTTCTCCATTGTCAAATATCCACTGGCCAGGATAAAGATTTACCTTTACTTTATCCCCTTCTTCTAGCAGCAGAGAGACTCCATTTGAAGAACTGATAAAACCACCTTGTTGGTGTCCATGTGTAGAAATTATATGCTGGTCATTTTTAAACAGGCCTGCGGTAACAGCTTTCTGTGGATTTCCGAAGGCCTTTGAGAAAATCCTGAATACATACACTCCCTTCACGGGTGCTGTAAAGATTCCTGTAACAAACAAAGGTTAATCAGATACATACAAATGGGAGCATTATAGAAAATTGCAGAGATATTAACACTATATGAATTGATTCACCTGTATTTGCATCATAGGCGTCTCCAGTGTTGAGGAAGACGTATTTGTAAATCAGGGTTTGTAAACCATTATGAAAGGGTCCAACATTTTGTGGTCCAAAAGAGGTCAACAGAGAGGCTGAGAAAGCCACTTTAGGAGCTAAAACATACATTAGATTTAAAAATTATATAATTTATTTACTCTACAGTTAAAAAGGTTGGGGTTTAGAAATTTTTTTTTCTTTCACTAAAGCTTTTGTCATTTTCTGTAATGCTTTGAAACAATATGTATTGTGAAAAGCGCTATACAAATAAATGTGAATTGAATTAAAACTGCATTTATTTGATCAAATATACCGTAATGCAATATTTACCAAAAACATTAATATTGTGAAATATTATTGCATTAAAAATGAATTTATTTCCAATGACAGAACTGAATAAATATATTTTATTAATAGATGATACATACATGCATACATACATACACTATATAGAAGTTATAACAGCCCTTAAAATAATTTTTTTTCCTATAGGGCTGTTTATAGCCTTTTAAAAGTGACTTTTGATTTACAGATTGTAATTTGTTACCTTGATTCTGCTTTATTAGTTCATCCATTTTGATCTTTGTGTCAACCATTGTATTATACACAGTCTTCAGTTCTTTTGCTTGTGCTAAAATAATAATCATTCAAATAGATGTTCAGTGCATACATGGACAGTAAATGAAAGCTAAAGAAATACATAGATTCTTGTGTCATGTAGGGTCCAGTAATGTTACCTTCGTTCTCTGCTCTTAGTTGTTCCATTTCCTTCTCCATAGATCTCATCCCTGTCATTATTTTCCCCAGTTCTTCAAGGATGTTTATGTCTGGTGAAAGTACATCGTCTGCTGGTATAGCCCACACATTGAGCATTAAAACTGTTATAAGAATCCACATTGTGCTGCCAGTAGCTAGCAATGTACTGCATCAACTGAACTGTTCTTTCAAACAGAACAACATATTGCTTAATTGTTTAAACTGTCCAGTTTAGACTTTAGACTACAAGAACTACATTTTTAGGCAATATTTATTTTAGGCAGCCACTATAAAATGAATAAGTGAGTGTGCGTAATTACCGTTACGCAATATTGTGTCCTTTCCCCCCATTATTTTTCATAATCCTTCTTTTTCATGTTGAAACATGTTGTACTTTTACCATATAGGCCTATTTTGATTTCAAAAATGTTTTAGAGAAATACAAACCCGATTCCAAAAAAGTTGGGACACTACAAATTGTAAATAAAAACAGAATGCAATGATGTGGAAGTTTCAAATTTCAATATTTTATTCAGAATACAACATAGATGACATATCACATGTTTAAACTGAGAAAATGTATCATTTTAAGGGAAAAATAAGTTGATTTTAAATTTCATGGCATCAACACATCTCAAAAAAGTTGGGACAAGGCCATGTTTCCCACTGTGTGGCATCCCCTCTTCTTTTTCTAACAGTCTGCAAACGTCTGGGGACTGAGGAGACAAGTTGCTCAAGTTTAGGAATAGGAATGTTGTCCCATTCTTGTCTAATACAGGCTTCTAGTTGCTCAACTGTCTTAGGTCTTCTTTGTCGCATCTTCCGCTTTATGATGCGTTAAATGTTTTCTATGGGGGAAAGATCTGGACTGCAGGCTGGCCATTTCAGTACCCGGATCCTTCTTCTACGCAGCCATGATGTTGTAATTGATGCAGTATGTGGTCTGGCATTGTCATGTTGGAAAATGCAAGGTCTTCCCTGAAAGAGACGACGTCTGGATGGGAGCATATGTTGTTCTAGAACTTGGATATACCTTTCAGCATTGATGGTGCCTTTCCAGATGTGTGAGCTGCCCATGCCACACGCACTCATGCAACCCCATCCCATCAGAGATGCAGGCTTCTGAACTGAGCGCTGAGAACAACTTGGGTTGTGCTTGTCCTCTTTAGTCCGGATGACATGGCATCCCAGTTTTCCAAAAAGAACTTCAAATTTTGATTCGTCTGACCACAGAACAGTTTTCCACTTTGCCACAGTCCATTTTAAATGAGCCTTGGCCCAGAGAAAACGCCTGCGCTTCTGGATCATGTTTAGATATAGCTTCTTTTTTGACCTATAGAGTTTTAGCCGGCAACAGCGAATGGCACGGTGGATTGTGTTCACCGACAATGTTTTCTGGAAGTATTCCTGAGCCCATGTTGTGATTTCCATTACAGTAGCATTCCTGTATGTGATGCAGTGCCGTCTAAGGGCCCGAAGATCACGGGCATCCAGTATGGTTTTCTCTGAATCTTTGGGTGATATTATGCACTGTAGATGATGATAACTTCAAACTCTTTCTCTGAGAAACTCCTTTCTGATATTGCTCCACTATCTTTGGCTGCAGCATTGGGGGAATTGGTGATCCTCTGCCCATCTTGACTTCTGAGAGACACTGCCACTCTGAGAGGCTCTTTTTATACCCAATCATGTTGCCAATTGACCTAATAAGTTGCAAATTGGTCCTGCAGCTTTTCCTTTTATGTACATTTAACTTTTCCGGCCTCTTATTGCTACCTGTCCCAACTTTTTTGGAATGTGTAGCCCTCATGAAATCCAAAATGAGCCAATATTTGGCAGGACGAAAATGTCTCACTTTCAGCATTTGATATGTTATCTATATTCTATTGTGAATAAAATATAAGTTTATGAGATTTGTAAATTATTGCATTCCTTTTTTATTCACAATTTGTACAGTGTTCCAACTTTTTTGGAATTGGGTTTGTATCTTGCATACATATATTTGTTATGATCACATGGGGAAAAGCAGATGTCCAGTAAACGTGCTGTGATGGTGTTCATTGTCAAAAATCCAATATCCAGGATAAAGATTTACACATATTTTATCCCCCTTTTCCAGCAGCAGAGAAACTCCATTTGAAGAGCCGATAAAACCACTGTTTAGTTCTGCATATGTAGAAATTTCATGCTGGCCGTTCTTAAACAAGCCTGTGGAAAGCCACTTATCTGGACTTCCATAGGCCTTAGAGAAAACCCTGAATACATACACTCCCTTCATGGGTGCTGTAAAGATTCCTGTATCAGACAAAAAAATAGATCAATTACTCTGGGTTAAAAAAAAGGCACATTCTCAGTATATGAAGTGAGTTACTGTACCTGTATTTGCATCGTAGCCGTCTCCAGTGTTGAGGAAGATGTGTTTGTAAATCAGGGTGTGTAAACTGCTGTGCGGCCCATTAGAGGACGACAGAGAAACTGAGAAAGCCACTTTTGAAACTGCAACGTAAAATATGTAAATTAGATGACAAATAATTTCATTGGACTCACTTTTAAGATTTACCTTTATGAGACATATCTTTTAGATTCTTTAAAAACGGCAGTACATTAGGGGTTTTTCTTCTCTATGACAAAATTATAATTTGTTACTTTACCTTCATTTTGTTTAATTAGTTCATTCATTGTAACATGCAACTCCTCCAGCTTCCTTGCTTGTGCTAAAATAAAATAAAAATGATCATTAACTTTTCAGTGCAATCATTTTCATGGTACGTAATCTACGTAGACGAAACCAAACTACCTTTTTATAAGGAGTTTCATTGAAAGTGCGTATATACTGTAAAGTTCTATTTATTCTTAAAAACATTTGTCAGCAGTGCCACGTTACCTGTGTTTTCTGTTCTTAGTCGCTCCATTTCCTTCTCCATAGATTCCAGTCTTGTTTCCATCATCTTCATCTTCCCCAGTTCTTCGAGGATGTTTATGTTTGGTGATAATAAATCACCTGCTGGTATAGCCCACACATTGAGCATTAAAACTGTTATAATGAGCAACATTATTTATTGTTCTGTCAGATATTAGTGGTAGTTCAACTGAATTGTCTTTCTCCTAGTCTCAAAGACCACAACTTGTGTAATTGTTTAAACTGTCCAATAGACTTTGCACTGAAAAACGAACCAATATTTATTTTAGGTGGTCACAATAAAATGGAAAAGGATTTGAGTGCTTGTAACAAAACCATTAACCAATATTGTGCCCAATCCTTCTTTTCCATATTGTTCTGCTGTAAATTCTATTGGATCAAAGTCTCTTTATTGATGTTGCATAAAGATGAGTGACTCAGAAGATAGTAAAAGAGCATTAGATGATGAAATAATGTGACACCCAAAGTTTACTATTTTGATCAAATTCCTTTCCTTAAAAATAAAGGTGCCATGAAGAACCATTTTTGGTTCCCTGAAGAACCATTTTTTTCGGACCATTTTATAGTCTAAAGAACCTTTCTACGCTACAAAGAACCTTTTGTGCAATGTAAAGGTTCTTTGGATATTAAAGGTTTTTCATGGAACCATACACTCTGCCAAAGAACCTTTATTTTTAAGAGTGGGGTTAAATTTGGCACATTTTCACACATGCTCAAATATAGGGTCTTGCAACATTGCTAAAAATACCATGATGTTGAAATTTAATATATAAACCAGGAGTTTATTTATTTTGCAATGTACAGTATAAGTTGTTGTCAATACAATGAAAATGAAGTCATATCATATACTTTCCCCATATATTTACCATAAAGCCTATTTTGATGTCCAAAGGTTTTAGAGAAAGCCCTTGTTTACAGTATACTACACTGTAAAACATTATTGTTAGTTTAACTTACAAAAGTAAGTAACCTGGTTTGTTTAATCTGTTGATTAAACAAAATTTCCTTCATTGTATAAACTCAAAAAAAAAAAAAAAAAACATTTTGTTTAATGAACAGAAACCCAAAATATTATGTTATCTGAAATGATGTAAATTGATTCGACAAAAGAAAAAATTTTGTAATAACAAATCTTGAAAAAAAAATGTACAGTGCGGTGCCATAAAAATAGGTGATACATGGCAAGTACCAAATTTGCTGAATATTTGATCAAATTCATCTACTCAAAAAAAAAAAAAAAAAAAAAAAAAAAAAAAAGAAAAGTGATTTGAACATCTTGTATGATTACAGTCTTGATGTACAAAGATGCTCTACGTAGAGGTTGTGATCACATGGGAAAAGCAGATGTCCACTAAACGTGCTGTGATGGTGTTCATTGTCAAAAATCCAATATCCAGGATAAAGATTTACACATATTTTATCCCCCTTTTCCAGCAGCAGAGAAACTCCATTTGAAGAGCCGATAAAACCACCGTCTTGACGTGCATATGTAGAAATTTCATGCTGGCCGTTCTTAAACAAGCCTGCGACAACCGCTTTATCTGAACTTCCATAGGCCTTAGAGAAAACCCTGAATACATACACTCCCTTCATGGGTGCTGTAAAGATTCCTGTATCAGACAAAAAAATAGATCAATTACTCTGGGTTAAAAAAAGGCACATTCTCAGTATATGAAGTGAGTTACTGTACCTGTATTTGCATCGTAGCCGTCTCCAGTGTTGAGGAAGATGTGTTTGTAAATCAGGGTGTGTAAACTGCTGTGCGGCCCATTAGAGGACGACAGAGAAACTGAGAAAGCCACTTTTGAAACTGCAACGTAAAATATGTAAATTAGATTACATAATTAGAAAATATTTAATTAGATAAGATTCATGAGAAAGAAAGTATAACTGAGATTCTTTATAAGCAGCATTACCTTAGGATTACAAAGCTTAAATTAATAAAGATTTATATAAATCACAAACTTCAACATTGAGAAATACATTTATTCCACATTTAAATATCTGGATTTTTGTGGCTATTTAGTTACAGCAGCACTGTAAATATGCAAATGCTAAAACATTTAGGAGTCTTGAATAATTGTTAAACAAAATTGTAATTTTTAGTTGCATTACCTTCATTTTGTTTTATTAGTTCATCCATTTTGGTCTTTATGTCATTTGTTGTTCTCTGAAAGGTGTCCAGTTCCTGAGTTTGTGCTAAAATAATCATTGATCAACAAACATTCGTTTATTTGCATAAAACATTTCTGATCAATTGTAAGCCTTGAACTTTTTAGACTGTTTTTAAAAGCCTAAATATGTGAGATTTGTCAATGATAACACGATTATCTTTGTTACCTTCGTTTTGTTTCATTATTTCATCCATTTTGATCTTTCTGTCATTCATTGTAACATGAAACTCCTCCAGCTTCTTTGCTTGTGCTAAAATAAAATAAAATAAAAACTTTTCAATGCATTCATGAACATTGAACAAGACCTTTACCAATTTACTTTTAAATCATTCAGTGTTTCAGATGAGTTGTTAGATAAAAAACAAAAAGCAAAACGTATTGAACTAAAACTTATGTTAATCTATCTATGCCCATGAAACTAACCTATTTACTATTTTTGATGGAAACTATATTTTATTAAAGTTGTCTATGTTTATCTCATTTGTCAGCAGTGCCACGTTACCTGTGTTTTCTGTTCTTAGTCGCTCCATTTCCTTCTCCATAGATTCCAGTCTTGTTTCCATCATCTTCATCTTCCCCAGTTCTTCGAGGATGTTTATGTTTGGTGATAATAAATCATCTGCTGGTATAGCCCACACATTGAGCATTAAAACTGTTATAACGAGCAACATTATTTATTGTTATGTCCGTTACTAGTGATGTACCAACTGAATAACATTCTCTTGTCTTTAAGACCACAACTTGCGCAATTGTTAAAACGGAACAAGAGACTTTGGACTGCATTTTGAAGCAATAATTGGTGTATGTCATGGAATTTCCAGAGTTACATAGCTGACAAAACACTGTGATAATGCTGGATGATATTTCCCTATACAATATGGCAACTTAAAAGTACATTGTTTTGTGTGATCATGTTTAACCCTTTCATGCATGAATTTAGGATAACCACAGTCAGGATTTTTTCCATATGTTTGCTTTCCGCATTTTTATTTTTATACGCATTTATATTCGATTTTCAGATGTCCACTTGATTGGACAGTATGAAGAGAAACTGTATTAAACACAATACAGTAATAACACAGTAATACTGTGTGTATTTCACAAACCAATGAATAAAATATAAAATCATGTAAAAGCTATAAAATATATACAAAAACATATACTATAGCTTCAATTATTGCAAAAGCAAGTTTTGCAATGAGTTTGTTACCGGTCCACCAGCAGACAGAGAAGAACTTCATATAAGTTGAATGTTACATGCCTTTGATATCAGAACATGAGGAAGATTCCGTCAAAGATCTCGGTAACACTTTAGAATAATGGTCATTAGTTAACATTAGTTAATGTATTAACTAACATGAACTAACCATGAGCAGTTCATTTGTTACTGTATTTGTTCATCTTTGTTAACTTTAGTTAATAAAAATACAGCCGTTCTTTCAGTGCATTAACTAATGTTAACAAGATTTTAATAATGTATTAGTAAATGTTGAAATTAACATTAACAAAGATAAATAAATGCTTTATAAGTGCAGTTCATTATTAGTTAATGTTAACTAATGTAGTTAACTAATGACCTTTATTCTAAAGTGTTACCAAGATCTCTATAACTGGTGAAGGTACAACTCTGTGGAAGCCCAACTCAGAATATGTAGAAAACGCTCATGCTCCCTTCAGTCTAGTATGTCGATTTACCCGTATTATCTGATCATTCGGATAATGTTAAAATGGACATATTTAGCTCTCATCTCTGAGAAAACCTCTGACTTAAATCAACATTTGATGTTTTCAGACTGGAAAAACTAGTGATCAAGTGTTTTCAAGTCTCATCTGAAATGAGCAAAGTTAGTAACGATTACAAGTAATGTGCATTATGTGATCATATTACTTTTTTGATGTAAGGAAAAAATAACACATTACAGTAATGTGCATTACATTATCAGATTTTTTGAAGTGATGAGTAAAGTAATGCTTTACAAGTAACATGCATTACAAGTAGCAGGTTACTTTTTGAAATTCTGAGTAAAGTAATGCATTTCATGCATTGTGTAATCAGATTACTTTTTGAAGTTACGAGTAAAGTAATCTATTACAAGTAACATATATTACGTAATCAGATTACTTTTTTGAGATTACGAGTAATCTATTACAAGTAACATGCATTACGTTATCAGATTACTTTTTTGAAGTTACGAGTAAAGTAATCTATTACAAGTAACATGTATTACGTAATCAGATTACTTTTTTGAAGTTACGAGTAAAGTAATCTATTACAAGTAACATGCATTACGTAATCAGATTACTTTTTTGATGTAATGAGTAATGCATTCCAATGTGCATTACACAATCAGGTTACTTTTTTGAAATTACGAGTAAAGTAATGCATTACAAGTAACATGCATTACGTAATCAAGTACTTTTTGATGTAATGAGTAAAGTAATGCATTACAAGTAAATGTGCATTATGTAATCAGATTACTTTTTGAAACCTGTAAATTACAATCTAATGACCTAATAGCACAAATACATTTATTTACAGCCACAAAAGTTACTGCAGATGAAGTATTTTCAAGAACAATAGTCACAGCAATAGTATGAATTGTAGCTGAAATAGTGCTGCTTGATGTCCAGTAGTGGACTCCTTAGATGTTACAATTTTTATTTATGTTTTACCTGCAAGAGTCTCCTAGGATAGAAGGAATGTATATATATTCTGGAGCAACTTGGCATTTCTGACTGGCCGTTGGCTTGGCCATCTTAGTTTGGAGAAAACTAAAATCCACATATAAAGGCTTGCCTTCACTGTAGTAGTTGATGTGTAACTATATCATCAAAACCCATGCACAAAAAGAGAAAGGGTTAAGAGGGATTCCATTTTCTTTTTGTGGGATTTTTGTTCGTTCTGCAGTTTCCTGATGTTTCAGAGAAAGAATTCACTCTTTACTAGTAATATATGACTTTATTCATGAATAATCTGATTTATATTTAGTATTAATGAATGATAAACAACATCAAAATAGTGTAAATAGTGCTACATTTGAAGGATTTTTGTAGGCTATTTTAAAACTTTCATATCTTTTTGTCTCTTTTGATTATCTGAAGCATTTATTTTATTTTATTTTTTCTTCACATATTTGATTTTGCTACTTCATTTTTTGTATCTAAATAAACTGTGCAAAATTACATGGGAAATAACTTTACATAGTAAAAAGAAGGTGTCCACTGAAGGTGTTTAGCTTCCACATATCGGTGTAGATGCGACGGTTCTGTAAGAGTTGAAGAAGTATCCGGTCCCCTTGTTCCAAAAGAAGAGTGACAGAGTTGCACGTAGTGTCCTCTGTGTCTTGCCTGGGAGGGTTATCTGATGCTGCGACCACAAAATTGCCATTCTTTAGCAGTCTCACACCAGTCGCTATGTCATAAGGATTGAAGACCACAAAGTTGAAGAAATAAACTCCTTTTATTGGAGCAGTGAAGATTCCTATTAATAATGGCAGAAAATTAGGTTCTTAAAAAAATGATAAATTACATGATAAAATTGTTAAAGCATTGTGTTTAGAATTTCCTTGCGGAATGTTATGATACCTGTATTGATGTCATAAGCATTTCCGATGTTAGTAAATGCATTTTCATACACAAGAGTGGTTGCTTCTGCATAAGGGCCAATATATTTGACGTCCGTTAAGGCTGACAATGAGGCTGAAAAGGCTACTTTCACCCTTTCTGCAAAAGAGGGATGAGAAGAAAAATGATCAAGCAAGCAAAAATAAAACCTTTAATTAATATGTCGCAGCTTCTACAGAGCAGCTGTACAAGCTCTGATGACGACACAGCTGTTCCACGAAGAAATGCATACAGGTTTGGAACAACTTGAGGGTGAGTAGCCTAAATCATGACAGAATTTACATTTTTGTATGAACTATTCCTTTTAGCTTTATGCTCAAAGAAACAAACTTGTCTCTCCAGTGTGGTTATTCAGTCAGTTTCTTAAATAATAATAACAATAACATTTAGGTACTTTCATTCATATATTACCTGTGTTTTCTGTTCTTAGTCGATCCATTTCCTTCTCCATAGATTTCATCCTTGCTTCCATCTTCCCCAGTTCTTCGAGGATGTTTATGTTTGGTGATAATAAATCATCTGCTGGTATAGCCCATACATTGAGCATTAAAACTGTTATAAAAAGCAACATTATTTAGGCGTATTGTTCTGTCTGTTGCTAGTGATACCAATGGAATAACATTCTCTTAGAGATCACAACTTGCGTAATTTTTTTAACAGACCAAGAGACTTTGGACTACAAAAACTAGGCTACATTTTGAAACAGTAATTGGTGAGTGGCATATAGTTGATAAAACACTGATAATGCTGGATAATATAGTTTCATGTTGACTTCTTTGGTGTTTTGTGATGTCTCATATGTTTATAATGTTCACAATTAAGACAACGTTAAATGACAATTTACCCCGCTAAATAATGAAGAGTAAAAACAACACACACACACACACACACACACACACACACACACACACACACACACACACACACACACACACACACACACACACAGAGAGAGAGAGAGAGAGAGAGAGAGAGAGAGAGAGAGAGAGAGAGAGAGAGTCTGGTTTACTATCTTTGGGGACTAAGCGTAGGGGAGAGCGGTGCACAGCCTAACGCTTTTTGACTTTCTCAGTTTGTGTAAATCCACTTGGGGTTCAGAGTATTTATTTTTTCCCACATTAATTTCCCACATGTCTAGTACAATTATGTGGTTTTGTTTCATTAATACAGTGTATACTTTTTTTTCTTGATTTACCCTGAAAGAATGGAAGTGAAATGTGACAACATGCCCCATAGGTGACCCCACCAACATTGTAACATGTGAGGGGCACCAAATGACAGTTTAAAATGTTACCTGATATAATCAAAACATATCCAAGACAAACTAAAATATTTTGTCAATAAAATACAATTATTAACTTTTTAAAAAATAAAATAATGGCATTTTTAATCATTAAAAATCTACACTTTTTTTTTTTGAGTTTGACAACAAACACATCGCTAAATACAGCTATACAGCAGAGTTAAAAACATAATAATAATGAATCATTTCTGAACATTGTTGATATGGCATTGTTGATATGGCAACTAGTAAATACACTAAGTTTCGTCATCCTGGCATGTGTGGAAAGTTTTAAACCATGCGTGTTACAACTAAACCCTGCGTTAGGTTGTTCCCCTAATGGTTTTTACTGTACAAACTGTAGCCTATATTCTATCCCCTTACACTAACCCTACTCCTAAACCTACCCATCACAAGAAAACTTTCTGCATTTTTACATTTTCAACAACAACAACAACAACAAAAACTAATTCTGTATGATTTATAAGCTTGTTTCCTCATGGGGACCTCAATTAAGGTCCCCACAGTGATAGGTTGAAGACCCCGCCAGGATAGAAACACACACACACACACACACACACACACACACACACACACACACACACACACACACACACACACACACACACACACACACACACACACACACTATTGTGACTAGCAGCAGATTCAGCAGTGCCCATCAGTGGAGGAAGCCTGAATAGCACCTCCTGACTGCCGTCCATGGATTTACGGAACGGCAACAAACACAGCAAGAAAGGGCGGAGTTAATAACACTTCGATACTTCACACTGCGAGGAAAACTACTGCACGTCAAAAGAAAATAACATGGAAACAATTTAAGGTACACAGTTGTCTTTCATTTCATAGATAGATCACATGTTTATTTTCCTTCTCGATACTCAACATTTTTTTCCTCAGGGAAGTGTGCGGTTTGCGCCTGGGCGAAGTTGAGCATGTCTTGTTGCCCCAATTTTTAAGGACAATTTTTTTGCAATGTTTATTTATAAAAAAAATGTCAAACTTTAATATGTATATTGGAAAAGCACTGTCATGTTCAGGAAACGACCGGGCGAGGCATGGATGCGTTTATTTGTTGATCCCGTGATTTGACTTGACTGAACTTGATTGTTGACTTGCTCGAGGCGAGACTAACAACAGTTAACTTTGATTTAATTTCTCAGATGCTTTTGTACTGCGCTGTCACTCGTCTATTTGTCTTCATGTTTTACCTAACGTTAGGTGTTTATAGAAGTTTCTGTTCTGGGGTCTGTTTTGCCCCGCAGCATTCAGTGTTGATTCCGGTTGATTCATGAAGGTCATATTTCAACAAAAACGCCTTTCTTTCTCTGTCTCAGGATGACCTCTCAGTTCAAAGTGAACCTTCAGCATGTGATGATGTTTGGTCTGACCGCATCATTATCAGTGTTTAATAGTCCTGTTTGTACTTTTCTGACAAGTCCTTTAATCTGTTTCTTGGTTCTCCTCCAGGACATTTTTATAATGGACAGAGAACGTTTTAAAATCGATGACAACTGTGGCGAGCACTCCACTGCTGAAGTAAGTCTGCTTAGATACTCCTATATTTCACTCTGTCCCTCTCACTTTCACTTTCTGTCACCTTTCTAGGTATTGTATGTTCCATCATGTACTGTAAGTTAACCTTACTTACTGTTTCACAGACTTTATCTTTTGTGGAATGTCACTAGTTCTGATAGGTGTTAAAACATGTTGTAATAGGAAGGCATCTGCTTCCTCAGCAGGGCATGGAAAAAACACAAGAGTTCTTGGAGCCCACTGATAAACCTGACGTTAAACAGTCAAAATCCATGCAGGTGGGCATACTTTTCATTTTTAAGACCCAGTTTAGTAGCTGAATTATTTGCAATGTAAATTACAGCTCAGATTTATTACACACATAATTAGATAGATCAGGAGGACTCCCATTAACCACTGAATCTTAAAAGACAAGGGTGTTGTCATCAAATTATTGTCAAGGATGCACTTTTCTCTTTTATATTAGGATATGGGTTCTGGTTTAGATGCAGAGGAGCCGGCTGATGTTGAGAGCCAACCAACTCATAAGCAGGTAAATATGCATTTTCAACTAGGGCACTGGTTTATAATATGAGGAACATTTAAGTGCTGTTGCTTTGACTACCAAAATATGATGGAACGTTTTATTTATTTTAATTGTATTATTTTTATCATATTTTATCAATTATTCTTATGATCTTTTCGAGATGTCATTCTGGTGGTATGTATTGTATGATCATACAATACATTCCTGTATTGTATGATTAAAAATACACACACACACACACACACACACACACACACACACACACACACACACACACACACACACACACAGTATAAACATCACCTCTAAACTATAAGAAAGGTGATTGAAAACATGTTGAAACAGACTAGTTAAGCTGCTTCTTGTGCAAGTCCGTCTTGTCATGGAATCTGTTATCTGAACATACCATTTGTTTTTTATTGGCCTAGCCTAAATCGCTATAACCAAAGCATTGTGTTGTGCACATTAGAATGCCAAGTGGAAAATGATTCGTTGTGCAAAATTATCTTGATGGGATGGAATTTTTTTTAGCTCAATAAAAAAGTCATTAGGCTATAATTTAAACGCTTATCTAAAGCATACAGCAATTGCTGCTATTTTGACTGGTAACCATGATAGGTTACCTGAAGTTTGTTATTAATGGCACTTCTGTTAGTTTATAATTTTATTTTTTTTCTTGTAATTTTGATTCCGTATTCTCTCTTTATTTTTTCTTCAACATAGATTATAGGCCAAACACACTTTTTAAAGTAATTTTTGAATCATAGGGTTATATGTATTCTACTCATTATTGCAGGGCGTTAGCAATGAGGTCCTGGAAAAGATTCCTGACACAGTGGCTGAGACACCTGGAGAAGAGGAAAATACAAAAGTAATTGCACCCATCTTATCATTTGAAGTGAATACTCATGGCCTTGTAAGTGCATTTTTCCAGAGAACCAAAACGGGTGATCTGGACTTCATCCTAGTTGATCAGCTATATATCATATGACATTTTCACAGCAAAAAGGACAAAAGAAGAAACCCAAAAATCCATTTATGCCTCAGGCTGCAGCAAAGGTAAATAAGATTTTTTTCATGCTAACTTTTTACATGCGCAGTTGTTATTCAATGAACTCATGTGCTGTTATTACAGAACAAAACAACGCAGAAGAAGAATGAAAGCCAAAACGGAGGTGGCAGCAGTGGCAGTGACCTTGCAGAGGTGCTGAAATGTTCCAGCAGTTCTTTTAATCAAAATAAAACTTGTGACACTGAAAACAAGACTCAACCAGGCAAAGAATGAGAACCGAGAGACTGTTGTGGTATCCTAAATATAAAAACCCCGCTTTCATAATTTTATACTACAGGTCAGGTGATAATAAAATAGTTTTGTTTTTTGATTTTTAAAAAACTGAACTCAATTACTATTATTTTAGGAGGAAAAAATTATCTTGCCAATTTTATTTTGGCCCCTATATTTTATTGCTCCAGGCACAAGAAATTGTGTGTGTGTTTTTTTTTCTTTTCTACTTGTGACAAAAACAAAACCACATGAACAAACTACCTTCCTATTTGACTTGCAACTTCTGTAATTTCTTCTGGTTTCTGCATTGGAGTTTTTCCATCAAGTTCTTTTTTACACATTATTGTCCAATCTCTGATTGCAGAATAACCTGGCATTACTTTGTTTTCTTATCAGACTAAAGGCCACAAGAAGTCCTCATGGAATGGCTAGATGACTTCCGTTTAAGTGAAAATGAGAGAGAGGATGAGGAGGTTTGGTTCAATAAATATAGGTCCTTGCCTTTGTTTTCTAAAACAGACCATTATGTAGTTATCCTAAATATATCTATCACAGGATCTTGATGGCCTCATGGATTGGTGGAACACTGTGGAACGTGAGTTTTTCCCATAATGTTGGCATGAATGTTTGTCCACTTTTAGAAACACCCCACCCCCACCCCCACCCCCATCCTTTAACTTATTCATTTAAACAAACTGACATCAACTTAACCAAGTTTGGACCAATGGCCCATCTTGATCTTGACTTAATATTCATAGCTCTTATCCTGTTTTGTTTTTCCCATTCAGAATGGGAGGACATGCCCAAAAGTGATGATATGACAGAGAAAGAGGAAGCCAAGTAAGTCCCAATTCATTCTGTGTGTATGACAGGAAAATAAAGAGAATTTGACTGACCAGTGGTCTTTTTCTCAGGGCTTTTGCTGTAACTGCTGAGAAGGTGCAAAAAGGCATACGCGTGTTTAATAAACTTTTCTCAGAGAGAGCTGAAGGACTATGGCAGCATGTGATTGACCTGCATTCCATTGCTGACGGCCTGGACCGATTCAACAAGAAGACTAAAATCGCCCAGATCACCGGTGGCTCCACCAGCGCTGTGGGAGGTGTTGCTACCATAACCGGCCTCATCTTGGCACCTTTCACCATGGGAACCTCTCTGATTGTTACTGCAGTTGGCCTGGGTGTTGCCATGGCAGGGGGGCTTACCTCTGCGTCCGCTGGGATATCCAGTACTGTCAACAACTCTATGGATCGCAAGAAGGTGGAGCGCATTGTGGAAGACTACCAGGCGAAGATGGCTGACCTTAACAAATGCATGAAGTTCATCAAGCAAGGCATTACCCACCTACGCAAGTTCAACCTGAATAAGATGAAGAAGCATGCCTATAATCGAGACTTTCCTTGTTTTGACAATATCTATGAGGACGGCGCCATGGCTGGCAAAGCTATTCTAACTAACGCCAATGAGATTATGCGTGTAATGCAGATAGCCAATGTGGCGGGAACCACTGCAGCACGCGCTGTGCAGATCGCTAGTATATCCACAGGGGTTTTGACTGGGCTTTTTGTCGGGATGGATATCTACTTTGTGGCCAAGGACTCTCACGAGCTTAAAAATGGTGCAAAGTCAGAATTTGCTGCAAAAATCAGAGAGGTGTCAGACCAGCTACAGGAGGGCTTGGTGGAACTCAACTGCATCCGAAATGAGTTGCAGTTGACCACCACTCTGAAAGAAGACAAACTTCTGTAAACACTCCTCTGGGATTATTACTATAACTATAACTATACTGGCTTTCCTTGTAAGTAGAAAAGGAAATTTGGCATAACTTGTTTTTAAGGCTTTATATCCACTGCTTGTTAGGGTATAATTTCTGCTTTTATAAGTCTAAAAGAATATTTTAAGAACTAATGGTCCATATGGTCCAGAACACCATATGTAAATATTCTTTCCTGGTAAAGAACATTAGTTATTTAATTATTATTTGCAACTTGTGACAAAAAACCCACATGAACAACTACCTTCCTGTTTGACTCACAGTTTCTGTCAGTCTGTCACCACAACTGTCTTAAAATTGACATAATGATTTTTCACACAGTAAATATTGTAATGGTTTATATGCTTATTTCCTTTTGTACTTAAATGCCGCTTGAATCAAATTCAAGGCACTGGTGCTCGCCTACAAGGTAACCACTGGCTCTGCACCAACATACCTAAACTCACTTGTTCAGACTTACACACCCTCCAGAAGCTTGCGTTCTGCAAGTGAACGGTGCCTTGTGGCGCCATCACAAAGAGGCAAGAAATCCCTCACAAGGACCTTTTTCTGGACCGTTCCCACCTGGTGGAATAACCTGCCTGTCTCAATTCGAGCAGCCGAGTCGGTAGCCATTTTCAAAAAATATCTTAAAACACATCTTTTCCAGCAGCACCTGACCAATAAAGAATAGCACTTATCACTCTATCCGTTTTCTGTTTGTCTATAAAAAAAAAGAAAAGAAAAATTCTGTCCTATGTGTTCTGTGCTAGATTAACTGAGACTTGTTACAGCACTTGCATATTGTTGCCCTTGACTGTTTTTAGTTGCTTCTATTGCTCTCATTTGTAAGTTGCTTTGGATAAAAGCGTCTGCTAAATGACTAAATGTAAATGTATTTAAATTTTAATATGACCTTCATATAACAAAAAAGTTTAAATTTGTTATAATAAACCTGGTCTGAAGAAACACATGTATTCCTTCTTTTTTTTTTTTTTTACTGGATGTAAAGAGAAATGCCTAACTAACGTCATACTGTACTGACACCCTGTTAAACCGTCTCGCTGCGATTCTGTTATTGCTCCTCAACACAGACCGGGCGGAGCTTGACAAAGTTTTGACAGACCATTTCTCTTTAGCTGTACGCATGGGAACGCAAGGTAGGCAAAACAGTACGGTGAAATATCGTGTCAATTCTGTATGTTTATTATAAACTTTAGAGTCAAGTTTCGGTAAAGTCAAGTGTCTTCCTGTGTTTGGCTCGCATGCGCAATGTGTCATGATACGAGATCATCAGACGCTCGCTCTCAGACTACAAATCCACAACAACAACGGAATGTCAGTTTTGAAAAAGAATTGTACATTGTTGTTTGAAACAATGTTGTATGAAAGTATAAAAAGTGAGCAAACCAACGTGCAGCCTAACAAATAACATTTAATGAAGCGTCGTGAGCACTAGGCGTTGACGCGTGTGATACTGTTTGCGATCACGACATGAATGTCAGTGTCTGGCGTTCTTTGGGACTGTTTTACAGTGCACTCCTGCGTGTGAAACGCTTCATATACATAATTTTTGTTCATTTGATACATACATTGTGTAAACTTGTTTTTAGTTAGAAATGGAGAAGTGCAGTGGTTGATTCCTGAGGGAAATTTGAAGCAGAACAGACCTCCCACACTAAAATGAGGTAAGGAAACAGTCACATGAAAAAATAAATGATAATCATTCACTCGTTGTCAGTTTCAGGGTTTTTCCAGGACTTTGCTCAAATAATTTATTTAATTGGCTATTTTAAAATTAATATGAAGTAATATAAATAATTGTATAAAATTAAAGAAAATGTAAAATTATAAATAATAATTTATACTTGTATTTCTCTGTAGATAATTTGTAATCTGTCAAGATGAAGAGACAATGAACAGAGTGAAAAGGTTTCCATATGCTCACTAAAGAGGTTGCAGTAATATTGCCATCAGGTTGGCTATGACATTTTAAAATAATATTATTAATAATATTATTAGATTTTCATATAATTGGAGTTACTGAATTATCAGAGGGTGTGAGGGAATTATCAGAGGGTGTGTTAGCTCTGTGATGGACTGGCCATCTGTCCGGGGTGTTTCCCTGCCTTTAGGCTCCAGTTTCCCACGACCCTGACATGAAAAGGCAAGGCAAGTTTATTAGTATCGAAGATTTAACACACAATGATATTTCAGTGTCTAATAAAGAGAGAAAGAGAGTAAAAGTACAATTTATGATCAATTAAGAACATGAAGATTATTACAAAAAAAAAAAAAAAAAAAAAAACATGAAAAAGAAAGTTTAATTTAAAAATCTATTTAAATACTAAGAAAGGTAAGAAAAGATAATGACATAGAGCAAAAAGTCAAAGCAAGAAAAAATATTTTTATTAATTCAATAGCCTTAAAGTTAAACTAGATTGTTTCCCCTTTCAGGACTAAATAAGAAGCAGAGAAGCAGTGTGTGCCTTCAAGGTCATCTTAAAGTACGATATTTAAAAAGTGTGAGACATAAACAGATTTGTAATTAATAGTGAATATTCCTATATAAGTGAAGTTGACAGTAACATGATTCAGAGGACAATTATTCAGCTGAGAAATGTGTCATTGTCACAGTTAAATACTCAAATACATTTTAACAGCCACATATATAACTGATGTCACAATTTATGTATTGCTTGTGTGTATTGATTGATTGATTCACTGACTTTATTAATCCCGGTAGGGAAACTGGTTTGCCACCAACTTAAACCATACAGCCAACAAACTCAATACACAACTAACAGACAGATAGATAATTCTGCATTAAGAGACTATTAAAAACCTGATTAAGAACCAGTGAGACATAACACAGCTTCACAATACAAAAGTACAAAAAAACAAACAAAAAAATATATATGGTTAAGTAGACCGACTAAGGCAGTATCATCAGAGAATTTTTGTAATAATTTTTTAAATAGTAATAATACATGTATTTGTGTTTTTGTTTCTGCTTGTGCTAATAGAGAAAGCAGATTCAATGTCCGGGCGATCAGACGCAGCTGAGCACTCATCTGAGACGAGACAGTACATGTTTAAGAGTGTAGGAACTGGAAGCATTCACGCTAGGGTAATTACTCTGATGTAGCCTGACTCTTGTGTAATATCTGTGCTTTCATTTGCAATGGCTAGTTAACTATTTATTTGTTCTCTAGGATGAAAATATTGTGCATGGTGGATTCACTGGCAATAATGACGGTCTGTTAGAGAACAGCAAAATTAAGGTCAGTTTCCAAATGTATGTTCTATCTTTAAAGCACTTTTAAAGAGTATCTCAGAATACTGCTTTTTTGGTAACATTTTCGAATATAGACAGACTGCAAAAAGGAAGAATCTGACTTAGTATTGTAATATGTAGAAGATACAAATATAGCAATGGTATTTTCTCTGAGAATAATCATCTAACATCTTTTCCCAGAACATGATTCCTGAGAGTGAGCCCTCGGATCTCAATGATCAACAAACAGACAACAACCACCCTAAAGTCGGTCATCAAAGGATATTCTTGACATTTATCATAAGTGGTGTATATTTATATCCATTTAATTGTTTTTAATGTTTGTTTTTTTTTACAATGAAAATATTAGTAGAATGTACTTTTTCTTTATGTGTCAGGGGAAAGTTGCTGTTTTCAGCCAGTTGTTTAAAGGAACTCCTAAAAAGTTGATGAGTCTTCCTGCACAAGAGGTAGAACAATAAAATAACCAATTTAAGCCAATATGTTTATTGTTGACAGACAAATAATAAATTCATAGTGTAATTTAAGATAATGGCCTGACTATGAGATTGAACATAGAGTTATCAAAATGTTACTAGTATCCATTGTGTAACAGTCAAATTTATGTATTTTTGGGTTCAGGTGTCCAAATACTTTTGCAACCATTGTGTCTTACTATGTGTTGCAGATACAAAATATTATTGTTTTTTTTTCTTTAGCTAGTGTACCCTCTTTTACCACAAGGGGAGGCAAGAGACTTCCTCAGTAAATTTGTTAACACATAATCAAAATCGCATGATAAAATTAGATTTTTGCCTGTAGAGTTGTATATACATTTTGAGCTATTGTTTATGATCTGATATGGAAGATAATGCAAGCTTTTCACAGATTATCTTTCCATTTGCCGCAGGATGGCTTCACTGCCACCACTGACAGTCTGTCCAACCAACACAGCAATAAGGTCTGTTGTAATTACAGTATACCATACATCACTTGACATCTTAAACTGAATATCCGATGAGAATCACAGCTTTTGAAATGACATAATAGGTTTAGATTAAATTCAATTAGTGCTTTAAGGACACCACAAAAGCTCAGGCGGCCCACTCTGTCCACAAAAATCACTGTTCTATCTGTAAAAATCACCCTTTGATGTTACACATTACACAGAATAATGTTACCTGCAATATTTGTTTAGATTACAAATACTGTGTCTGATGTTTCCTTCCTCCTTCTTTCTTAACAGGAAGAACTATCGTTACAACATAGAGAACT
Organism: Paracanthobrama guichenoti; assembly: GCA_018749465.1. Classification (NCBI taxonomy): domain Eukaryota; kingdom Metazoa; phylum Chordata; class Actinopteri; order Cypriniformes; family Gobionidae; genus Paracanthobrama; species Paracanthobrama guichenoti. Next base: position 337,644 of record JAGHMJ010003564.1, read on the forward strand.
CTCAGCCGGCAATCACAACCAAACAGAAAACAACACCAAGGTGTTGCAAAACTGCCATCTTGTTCATGCAGTCATTTATTCCTAAATGAATGTCTTAAAGTTTACATTTTGCAATACTGTCTAAATTATGATATAATTTGTTTAGCTTTGTATAATATGCAGATCTTCTGTCCATTTACAGGAAGAAACGGCATTGAAAAATGCAGCCAGTCAGAGTCTTGTAAGCTGCACTGTCACTGAAGTTCAGTGGGACCAATCACATTGGCCATATATCATGAATTCAAAGTCAAACAAAATGCAAAATGTAATTCTAATTCTCAGATTCATTTCATTAGGAGGGAAATTCCCTGTTTAATTTTCTCCAAACATTTCCTAGAGGAACCGAGGACACGTCTGAAGAGGTATTTTGTTACAACGGCATAAATAAATAATTTGCATATGAATGTCTATTTATTGGTAGTGTTTAAGTGTGTATTTTTTGCACTGGTAACCCTACCTTCCAGATGATAATGCACAATAGTTACAAGCTTTCTTCTTCTAGGACAGCCCACCATTACACATTAAACTGCTGGCCAGAAATGACGATCTCTTGTATCTCTCTTACAACAACTTAAAGGTGCTTATGACTGCCCTTTATATTGTAACAGAATATGTTTATATATACAGCTCTGAAATTAGAGACCACTTAACATTGAGAAATCAATGTTAAGTGGTCTCTAATTTTTTGCAGAGCTGTATATTGTAATTGCTTAGTCATTTGCTATTCACAATTACTGTCCCTTTTTTTGCAGGATAACTCAGGGAAGCTTAGTGGGACTTTCCGCAGTTCCCCAAAACCGGCATTACGTTTCTCTGTTGAGACGGTAACGCATCCTCCCTCTTTTATTACTGTATTTTTATATTGTTGACAGTCTTTACAATTAGCATGTACTTTTATATAATTTTAATAAAATTAAAATGACAGTTAATTCCATGTGTAGGATCCACTAAGTGAGCACAGTAAATCTGTTGACTGGGATTATAGCTTCTTGGACACTGGCACTGAAAAGGTACCTTACCAAATCGGTAATGATCTTAAGTTGCCTGCAAAGTAGTTGAAGTCGTGCAACAAAAGCTGAACTGTTTCCTCTATGTCCTAGAAATCTATTGCAGTGCCCAGAAAATGCATGGCAAATAATGATATAAAACTCTCTAACAGTAATACCAAGGTGAGCCTCTCTCTGTCTTTTGTTTTATACAGAGCATCACTTGATTTCTCGCCGGTATACACAGTCAGGAATATTGTAGGAAATAAAAGCCCATCAGTACAATAAACTACACATATAACTGATGATCATTTTCATCATAATGCCGCAGACAATAGTGGAGTTCAAGCTTTTTGTTTGCACTTGGAATTATTTATTGTGTCAGTTCACATATTCTGCTTAATCTTCTTTGCTGTTCACTTCCTTTTAGGTTGTGTCATTTAGAGTGAAGAGAACTCTCACGTAAAATGTCCACATATTCACCTAGTATGCAGGTAATGTAACACTTTTTAAAAATATATATAATTTAATAGTTTACATCAAAAGAATCGTCATACTCTAAAGTCTTTTTATAGTGTTCCGATCAAGAAGATGTAATTGAGGAACCAGTGGAAATGCAGCAACTTCAGATAACTGAGGTGAGTTAAATTGCAAAGAGTATAGAGTATTACATACATGTTGCAGATGATTATACTTTATTCTTATTTGACATTATTATGCTGCTTCAACGTTGCATCGATATTACATTATGCCTTGACGTATAATATCTTATTCTCTGAATGTTATAGGACTGTACTTTTGAAATCCTGCCAGTGGAAATGGCTGCCTACCCAACTGATTTAAATTCTTTAGAGACAGATGAGGTATATAATTTTTTTGTATATATATATATATATATATATATATATATATATATATATACTCACCTAAAGGAACACCTGAAAACTGAATTTCTCATTAATGCAATTATCTAATCAACCAATCACATGGCAGTTGCTTCAATGCATTTAGGGGTGTGGTCCTGGTCAAGACAATCTCTTGAACTCCAAACTGAATGTCAGAATAGGAAAGAAAGGTGATTTAAGCAATTTTGAGCGTGGCATGGTTGTTGGTGCCAGACGGGCCGGTCTGAGTATTTCACAATCTGCTCAGTTACTGGGATTTTCAACTGCAAGATGCTATCCTATCAATATGGGCCAACATTTCTAAAGAATGATTTTAGCACCTTGTTGAATCAATGCCACGTAGAATTAAGGCAGTTCTGAAGGCGAAAAGGGGGTCAAACACAGTATTAGTATGGTGTTCCTAATAATCCTTTAGGTGAGTGTATATATGCAATAATGTTACATTTGGCTGCTTAAATAATCTTTTTAACCTTTATTTATCACTTGTTCTCTGTTCATAGGATGATGGCCTGATGGACTGGTGGAAAACTGTTGAGGGTGAGTTGAATCAAATTATTGAAGTGCATTATGCATGTGAAAAAAAACCAAAAACTTATTTTCCTAATTCACTTGTCATGGGTTGCCTAGAAGACTAGTCTGCTATTCTGTTTAACCCTTAAACGCATACCTCTGGTCTTTGTCGACCCGTGGCGTTATTCACTATCCTTATACATCAACCGTCTTAGTATTCCAGTCCCTAAGAAATCATCTCCATCCTGCGTCAACGACTACCGTCGCACTTACCCCCATCCTTATGAAGTGCTTAGAGCGGCTAGTCATGCACCACATTAAGTCTGTCCTCCCCCCCTCCCTGGACCCCTACCAATTTGCATATCGGTCTAACGCCGACCGATGACGCCATCGCCACTACCGTCCCATTCAGCACCCACACACCTGGAAAATAAAGACACTTATGTCAGAATGCTGTTCATAGACTTTAGTTCAGCATTCAATACAATCATCCCTCTACAGCTCACTCAAAAACTGTCACAGCTGGGACTCAGCACATCGTAGTGCAACTGGTTGCTGGACTTCCTGACGGGAAGACCTCAGGCAGTTCGGGTCGGCAGTAACTCATCCAGCTCCATCATCATGAACACTGGAGCCCCTCAGTGTGTTGAGCCCCCTCCTTTTCACTCTGCTGACACATGACTGCACACCCATACACAACAGCAATCTCTTCATCAAGTTTGCGGACGACACGACTGTAGTTGGTCTCATTAGCAACAATGATGAGACAAACTTCAGGAGCGAGGTGAGCCGCCTGGCCAGGTGGTGTGGCGACAACAATCTCTCTCTGAACGTGGAGAAGACGAAGGAGATTGTTGTTGACTTCAGCAGAATGCACACCCAGCACGCTCCTCTGACCATCAACGGTGCGACCGTGGAAAGGGTGAGGAGCACCAAATTTCTGGGTGTACATATCACAGAAGACCTCTCCTGGACCGCCAACACCACAGCACTGACCAAGAAAGCACAACAGCGACTCTACTTTCTCCGTAAGCTGAGAAGAGCCGGAGCCCCAGCCCCCATCATGCGCACCTTCTACAGAGGCACCATCAAGAGCATTCTGACCAGCTGCATCACTGAGTGGTACGGCGCCTGCAACGCATCCTGCCGTGAAGCACTTCAGCGCATAGTGAGAGCAGCTGAGAAGATCGTTGGTGTCTCTCTCTCCCACCCTCCAGGACATTTATAACTCCCGCCTCTCCCGCAAAGCCCTCATCATTGCGAGAGACTCCACCCACCCATCGCACAGCCTCTTCAGTCTGCTGCCATCAGGGAGGAGGCTACGCAGTCTCCAAGCAAGGACCAGCAGACTGAAGGACAGCTTCATTCCCCAAGCTGTCAGGGCATTGAACTCCCTCCCGACTCTGCCGACTCTCCCCTCTTCTGCCCCACGCACCTGATCTGTGAAACATCTGTTCAAACTGAACTCTTCCAAGTACAAAAATATGAAATATGCCTTATTTTATTCTTTTATAATTGTTATTAAAATATTCAGAGGTTAATACTATTGCAGCAGTTAGACAGCCATATGTGTTAGATCCGGGTCACAAAAGACCCAAATATGTAATAATGATTAGAAAAAGTTTAATCCATTTAAGGATTAAAGAAGTCCTTGTATAATTAGGCTAGTTTTTGATTTACCTGGGCAATTACATAAGACATGTTCAGCTGCAAAGAGCATAATTTAATATTACAGTACAGACACGTTGTAAAAAGTCAACCATTTTAAACTTAACACAGCATTTAAAACGCATGTCTTAATGGCAGAATACTAAAAAACTGTATAAGACATGACGCATTGGCCTATAACAGCCATCTGTATGTGTTTGTAGCTGCAGTGCACCACTAAAAATATAAAATAATGTCCTCACTAATTTCATATGACTTGCTGACTTTTAACAGGTTGGAGTGAATGGAATGAAACAGCAAATTTTCAGGAGGATAAGGAGGAACTGTGAGTAAATTTGGATTTTTAAAAAAACCTGTCGTCTAATTGCCCGCTCTGACTGATCTGTTTTGTCAATGTTTGTCTCTTAGGGCTGTCGAGGCTATTGCAGACCGTGTGTTCATGGCAGCCCGTCTCTTTGTCAGTCTGTTCAACCAGCGTGGAGCCTCTCTGCAACGTCGCATTGTAGAGTTGCTTGCACTAGCGGACACTGCTGACAGCTTCCATAAGAAGGCCGTGAGCGCAGCTGTCGGAGGGGGTGTGGCTAGTGTGGCCGGGGGCATAGCCACCATTACCGGCCTCATCCTGGCACCCTTCACCTTTGGCACCTCTACTATAGTTACTGCGGTGGGTATCAGTGTGGCAACAGCTGGGAGCATCACCTCAGCCACAGCTAACATCACTGATGCGGTTCAATCCAAAATGGACCGCAAGAAGGTGGAGAAAATGATCCAGGGCTACCAGAATGAGATCAATGACATCAGAGATTGTCTGGAATTCATGCAAGTATGTCTATGTGTCTCTATCTATCTATCTATCTATCTATCTATCTATCTATCTATCTATCTATCTATCTATCTATCTATCTATCTATCTATCTATCTATCTGTCTGTCTGTCTGTCTGTCTGTCTGTCTGTCTGTCTGTCTGTCTGTCTGTCTGTCTGTCTGTCTGTCTGTCTGTGTCTGTCTGTCTGTCTATACTCACCTAAAGGATTATTAGGAACACCATACTAATATTGTGTTTGACCCCCTTTCGCCTTCATAACTGCCTTAATTCTATGTGGCATTGATTCAACAAGGTGCTGAAACGAGTGGTTATTTCAGTCAAAGTTGCTCTTCTATCAGCTTGAATCAGTCGGCCCATTCTCCTCTGACCTCTAGCATCAACAAGGCATTTTTGCCCACAGGACTGCCGCATACTGTTGTGCGTGAAAATCCCAGTAACTGAGCAGATTGTAAAATACTCAGACCGGCCCGTCTGGCACCAACAACCATGCCATGCTCAAAATTAATTAAATCCCCGTTCTTTCCCATTCTGACATTCAGTTTGGAGTTCAGGAGATTGTCTTGACCAGGACCACAACCCTAAATGCATTGAAGCAACTGCCATGTGATTGGTTGATTAGATAATTGCATTAATGAGGAATTGAACAGGTGTTCCTAATAATCCTTTAGGTGAGTGTATCTGTCTGTCTGTCTGTCTGTCTGTCTGTCTGTCTGTCTACCTATCTATCTGCCTGTCTATCCCTCTGTCTGGCCCTGTTTACAGCTGGTATTAAGATGTGTTTTGGTCAATTGGATCACAAGTAGTGACACATACCGTTTACACCTGTTACTTTAATCTGTTACTTAAAAGTCTTTTTTGTCCACTTTCAACCACTTCTGTCCTGATTTCTTTAAGGGGATGGTCTAGTGTGTAAATGTATGGGTTTTTTCAGATCTTTCGATCTAATGGACAAAATAAGCTTGTGCAATTTACATATGAACGCACCAAGAGACAACGGAAAAACACAGAGAGCATCAGCTTTTGTTTCTGCTCTGATAGCCACAAGACCACAACGAAGACTGTGGGTGTGTGTTAGCAATTAGGAATGGTGAGAGAGCATTGTGCTTGATACGTTTTTCATCTGCCAACCAAACTTGGGTCTTGAAGTTTAAGTCCCGTCTGGCTAGTGCACTTCCCATAATGTTTACACATTAGTTCAGTAGGCGGTCTTTTGCGGCTGTTCCAACACATTCGACCACATGAGCGTTTACACTATGAAAGCAATCCGGTCAAAGCTCAAAAAATTTTAGACCCCGTTTACACCTGTATTTAACGTCGTCCACTTGTGATCTGATCGACCAAAACGCATCTTCATACCAGGTGTAAAAAGGGCCTCTGTCTCGCTTATGATTTTGTCTGTTGTGTATGTAGGAAGGAATGAACACCCTGCAAGAATGGGATTTTAAGGAGTACTCTGAGAGTGTGGTCAACACGAGTCTTAGCCGTAACATAAAGCATGTGATGAAGGAGGGTGGACGAGCAGGTAAAGCCCTCATGATTAACACTGATAGGCTTATAAGCACTGTGAAAGTTCTAGGTGTTGCTGGAGGTGCTGCCAAAGCTGCAAAGGCCATCAGTATCACCACAGGGGTCATGTCTACTCTCTTTCTTGCCCTGGATGTCTTTTTTCTTGCCAAAGACTCCAATGAACTCCGCAAAGGTGCCAAGACCAAATTTGCCTCCAAGATCCGAGAAGTATGCACAGAGCTTCAACACGGCCTACTGGAACTGAACAAAGTGAAGACTCAGCTTCAAAAGACCATGGATGGAATTGAAGTGGAAGAATATGAAGAAGAAGAGGAGGAGGATGAAAGTAAATGTGAGTCAGATCCTATTAAACTGGCTCTACTTGAACAAGAACTTGATCAGTTGGAAGAGAAACTTGACCAGAAAACTACACAGGAGCAGATGAACACAAGCAAGACAGATGAGGCTGTAAAAGAGACACAAAAAAAAAGGAAATGAGCAGTCAAAGAGCAAAAATTATAAAAATTATATTAAAAAGTGAGTCTTAACAGTGGGCTAACATATGGAAACAACAAAAGCAGGATGGTTGGCAAATCAAATTCAAAGATTTAAAAGGAAAAAGTGGAAAGAAACAAAAATGAAGAGGAATAATGAAGTTGATCTGGAAAGATTCAGAATGTAGAAAATGAAGGCTTGGCACAGGAGGCGGATCACATCTGGGTTAAAGAGACAGAAAGAGTATATTTTAAGTGAATTCAAGGGGGATAAGAAGTCTAGAAACCCTTAAGTGTTAAGCAAACACAAAAAAGTGACGGATGATACAGCATATTGAGAAGTAAGATAGAGGAGGAAGAAAACAACTACATTTGCATTTCCAGAAGTAAATACCAGTGGATGCAAGACAGCTCAAGTTTCATGTTTAAGTTTTAAGTTATACTATGTTTCAGGCTTTTGATTCTGTGTAAATCAAATGTTACATCATTAGGGGTGGGCGATATGATCACAATCTTATATCACAATACGAGTATGTTTATTTCATGATAATGATATCTATCCACAATATAGTTATTTTTGCTTTAAATAAGGTTTTTATGATATCTACGTTTTTGATTCCATTGAAATTTCATAATTCTTGTCACCATTTTCAATATCACAAACAACTAATACTAGCCTAAGTACAAAAAAACTCAAGATTACTGAAGACAAGTAAATAGTGATAAAGAAAGAACAAAGAAACTAATTACAAAAGAACAAATACACAAATTAAATAGACTGATAAACTTAAAGCACTAGAAATAAGAAATAAATTGTATAAAGTAATCAAATGTATAAAAACACGTTTTTACTGTGTAAATTATATGACAGCAGGTAAATTTGGATGCTGTCACTTTAAGACCAACTGCATGGATCCAATAAACTCATAAATTTTCTCAGCAGTTTACTTTCACTTAGTACATAAATGATTGTGTTAACTTGCAAAGACATGGTCATTTTGACTCATAAGTATGTGTATTTAACCGCTCAAGCTCAATTGGTTGCCAAAAAGCAGTTCAGTTCTCAAGCTCTTTATGAACAGTAGCTTCATGTGCACACGTCTCTCAGTCAGCACTGAGAAAGGTCTCTCTGACAGCACACAAATATAGCAAAATGAGTTGTCTTTCACTGCTTACTGCACTTCAACGATTTCAAATTGCTTGTTTTTAAACCGCAATACTTAAAAGCATATACAAGTGATACGTTTTCGTGACTGTGTAGCACATCAACGTCATGTGAGCGTAACCACGATAGAGACAATAGTCCAAAATCTCTACAGGTTGACAAATTTGTTTATTTCAGTTCCTCAGCATTATATATGGGAAGCATTCTTCTGTGACTTTACATTAATCAAACACCGTAAACCAGTGCTGGCAGAGTGCACTAAAGATCATATAGGTAAAAAAGCATTTCAAGATTGTGGATTCTCTTTCTGAGTGTGAAAACTGTAACTGAGTAGCTGTTGGAGCCGATCTAAACTCTGGGACATGTACAGGTGTTATATGTTTGGATTCTGATCCTATTTCATGCCCTCTGCTCCCTAAATAAAAATAGCCACACACAAAAAAAGTTTTATGCTGGGTTTTAATGCATCATAGTTGTGATATATTCTTTTGATATGTTCTGTATTATTTATTTTTGTACATGTTTTTAAAATCTTTGGTCACACTTTAGATTAAGGTCCAATTATTAACTACTAACTACAACTTTTGCCTCAAAATCCTAATTATTGCTTATTAATAGTAAGGTAGTTAAGTTTAGGTACTGGGTAGGATTAAGGGATGTAGAATATGGTCATGCAGAATGAGGCATATTAAAATGTATTAGTACTAATAAACAGCCAATATCCTAGTAATATGCATAAATTAATAGTGAGAATTGGAACATAAACTAAGTGTTACCAAATCTTTTACTGCTTTTAGCATTTTTCCACAAAAATATTTTGGTATGGTTATTTTTCTATGGATTTATGCACTGCATAAAAGTGGTTTATGAATAAAATTAGCAGACTCTGCACTGGCTGTGCGTGTTCATGTGTTTTGGAGGAGGCTTGGCTTTGGAGAGCTCTCTGAAGGGAGGTGGGAAAGGATCTTATCCTTTAAAAGTAAAAGCTAGCTTGCCATAGATTGACGTAGGTATGTCATCTGAACCCAGAAAACTAATTCGCTGCTGATTCCTTTGAGATTTTCCTGTGGGATTTTATACTGGAGTTTTTCTATTTGTGTAAAATAACACCTGTGGTAAACATAACTTGACTATACTTTGGTGTTTTGTTCTACCACTTAAATTACACACTCGCAGAGTGAAAATGCTACTTTTGAAGCAGCTATATTCATTTTTGAAAACATACGGTTTTAATAATTAACTAGATAAGACAGCTTGTGGTGTGATTGTCTGCAGTGTACGTTGTAGAACAAAATCTCAAAGTAGGATTTATTTTACTAATAAAGTGAAAAACCCAATTATAAAACCCCATTATAATCTTGAAGGAACTAGCAGCGAATTAGACTTCCGGGTTCTGACGTCTATGAAAGCTTGTTTCCGCCACAGAATAAAAAAATAAAAAGGTAATTGCGACTTTTTATCTCATAATTCTGACTTTTTTCTCGTAATTCTGACTTATGGAGATATATTCAGAATATAAAGTCACAATTATGAGTTATAGCCTAAAGTCAGAATTGGGTGATATAAAGTCGTAATTGCAAGTTTATATCTCACAGTTCGGACTTTTTTTTCTCACAATTGCGAGTTTATATATCTTAATTCTGACTTTATAACACGAAACTGCTAGATACAAAGTCAAAGTTGTGAGATATAACTCGCAATTATGAGGAAAAGTATTTTCCCCCTCAGAATTTGGAGTCAGACTTTATATCACAATTCTGACTTATATCTCACAATTCTGACTTTATATATCACGCAATTCTGACTTTATATCACTCAATTCTGACTTTATATCACACAATTCTGACTTTATATCACGCAATTCTGACTTTTTATCAGTCAATTCTGACTTTATATCACTCAATTCTGACTTATATCACTCAATTCTGACTTTATATATCACGCAATTCTGACTTTATATCAATCAATTCTGACTTTATATATCACACAATTCTGACTTTATATCACTCAATTCTGACTTTATATAACTCAATTCTGACTTTTATATATCACGCAATTCTGACTTTATATATCACGCAATTCTGACTTTATATATCACATAATTCTGACTTTTATATCACGCAATTCTGACTTTATATCACTCAATTCTGACTTTATATCTCACAATTCTGACTTCATATCACGCATAATTCTGACTTCATATCACGCAATTCTGACTTTATATCAGTCAATTCTGACTTTCTATCACGCAATTCTGACTTTATATCACTCAATTCTGACTTTATATCTCACAATTCTGACTTCATATCACGCAATTCTGACTTCATGTCACACAATTCTGACTTTATATCAGTCAATTCTGACTTTCTATCACGCAATTCTGACTTTCTATCACTCAATTCTGACTTTATATCTCACAATTCTGACTTCATATCACGCAATTCTGACTTCATATCACTCAATTCTGACTTTATATCACGCAATTCTGACTTTATATCACGCAATTCTGACTTTATATCACGCAATTCTGACTTTATATCACTCAATTCTGACTTTATATCACGCAATTCTGACTTTATATCACTCAATTCTGACTTTATATCACGCAATTCTGACTTTATATCACGCAATTCTGACTTTATATCACGCAATTCTGACTTTATATCACTCAATTCTGACTTTATATCACGCAATTCTGACTTTATATCACTCAATTCTGACTTTATATCACGCAATTCTGACTTTATATCTCACAATTCTGACTTTATATCAATCAATTCTGACTTTATATATCACTTTATATCACGCAATTCTGACTTTATATCACTCAATTCTGACTTTATATATCACGCAATTCTGACTTTATATATCACGCAATTCTGACTTTATATATCACACAATTCTGACTTTATATCACTCAATTCTGACTTTATATCTCACAATTCTGACTTTATATCACTCAATTCTGACTTTATATATCACACAATTCTGACTTTATATCACTCAATTCTGACTTTATATCACTCAATTCTGACTTTATATCACTCAATTCTGACTTATATCACTCAATTCTGACTTTATATATCACGCAATTCTGACTTTATATCAATCAATTCTGACTTTATATATCACACAATTCTGACTTTATATCACTCAATTCTGACTTTATATAACTCAATTCTGACTTTATATATCACGCAATTCTGACTTTATATATCACGCAATTCTGACTTTATATATCACGCAATTCTGACTTTATATCACTCAATTCTGACTTTATATCTCACAATTCTGACTTCATATCACGCAATTCTGACTTCATATCATGCAATTCTGACTTTATATCAGTCAATTCTGACTTTCTATCACGCAATTCTGACTTTATATCAGTCAATTCTGACTTTATATCACGCAATTCTGACTTTATATCACGCAATTCTGACTTTATATCACTCAATTCTGACTTTATATCACGCAATTCTGACTTTATATCACGCAATTCTGACTTTATATCACGCAATTCTGACTTTATATCACGCAATTCTGACTTTATATCACTCAATTCTGACTTTATATCACGCAATTCTGACTTTATATCACTCAATTCTGACTTTATATCACGCAATTCTGACTTTATATCACTCAATTCTGACTTTATATCACTCAATTCTGACTTTATATCACTCAATTCTGACTTTATATCTCACAATTCTGACTTTATATCACTCAATTCTGACTTTATATCACTCAATTCTGACTTTATATCACTCAATTCTGACTTTATATCACTCAATTCTGACTTTATATCAGTCAATTCTGACTTTATATCACGCAATTCTGACTTCATATCACGCAATTCTGACTTCATATCACGCAATTCTGACTTTATATCACTCAATTCTGACTTTATATCACTCAATTCTGACTTTATATCACTCAATTCTGACTTATATCACTCAATTCTGACTTATATCACTCAATTCTGACTTATATCACTCAATTCTGACTTTATATCACTCAATTCTGACTTTATATCAGTCAATTCTGACTTTATATCACTCAATTCTGACTTTTATATCACTCAATTCTGACTTTATATCACTCAATTCTGACTTTATATATATATCACTCAATTCTGACTTTATATCACTCAATTCTGACTTTATATCACTCAATTCTGACTTTATATATCACTCAATTCTGACTTTATATCACACAATTCTGACTTTTATATCACATCAATTCTGACTTTATATCACTCAATTCTGACTTTATATCACACAATTCTGACTTTATATCACTCAATTCTGACTTTATATCACTCAATTCTGACTTATATCAGTCAATTCTGACTTTATATCACTCAATTCTGACTTTATATCTCAATTCTGACATATCACACAATTCTGACTTTATATCACTCAATTCTGACATTATATCACGCAATTCTGACTTTATATCTCACAATTCTGACTTCATATCACGCAATTCTGACTTCATATCACGCAATTCTGACTTTATATCAGTCAATTCTGACTTTCTATCACGCAATTCTGACTTTATATCACTCAATTCTGACTTTATATCTCACAATTCTGACTTCATATCACGCAATTCTGACTTCATGTCACACAATTCTGACTTTATATCAGTCAATTCTGACTTTCTATCACGCAATTCTGACTTTCTATCACTCAATTCTGACTTTATATCTCACAATTCTGACTTCATATCACGCAATTCTGACTTCATATCACACAATTCTGACTTTATATCATATCTGACTTTCTATCACGCAATTCTGACTTTCTATCACGCAATTCTGACTTTATATCACTCAATTCTGACTTTATATCACGCAATTCTGACTTTATATCACTCAATTCTGACTTTATATCACGCAATTCTGACTTTATATCACGCAATTCTGACTTTATATCACGCAATTCTGACTTTATATCACTCAATTCTGACTTTATATCACGCAATTCTGACTTTATATCACTCAATTCTGACTTTATATCACGCAATTCTGACTTTATATCTCACAATTCTGACTTATATCACTCAATTCTGACTTTATATCAATCAATTCTGACTTTATATATCACACAATTCTGACTTTATATCACTCAATTCTGACTTTATATAACTCAATTCTGACTTTATATATCACGCAATTCTGACTTTATATATCACGCAATTCTGACTTTATATATCACGCAATTCTGACTTTATATCACTCAATTCTGACTTTATATCTCACAATTCTGACTTTATATCACTCAATTCTGACTTTATATATCACACAATTCTGACTTTATATCACTCAATTCTGACTTTATATCACTCAATTCTGACTTTATATCACTCAATTCTGACTTTATATCACTCAATTCTGACTTATATCACTCAATTCTGACTTTATATATCACATAATTCTGACTTTATATCAATCAATTCTGACTTTATATATCACACAATTCTGACTTTATATCACTCAATTCTGACTTTATATAACTCAATTCTGACTTTATATATCACGCAATTCTGACTTTATATATCACGCAATTCTGACTTTATATATCACGCAATTCTGACTTTATATCACTCAATTCTGACTTCATATCTCACAATTCTGACTTCATATCACGCAATTCTGACTTCATATCATGCAATTCTGACTTTATATCAGTCAATTCTTACTTTCTATCACGCAATTCTGACTTTATATCACGCAATTCTGACTTTATATCACGCAATTCTGACTTTATATCACTCAATTCTGACTTTATATCTCACAATTCTGACTTCATATCACGCAATTCTGACTTCATATCACGCAATTCTGACTTTATATCAGTTAATTCTGACTTTCTATCACGCAATTCTGACTTTATATCACGCAATTCTGACTTTATATCACTCAATTCTGACTTTATATCACTCAATTCTGACTTTATATCACTCAATTCTGACTTTATATATCACGCAATTCTGACTTTATATCAATCAATTCTGACTTTATATCACACAATTCTGACTTTATATCACTCAATTCTGACTTTATATCACTCAATTCTGACTTCATATATATCACAATTCTGACTTTATATATCACGCAATTCTGACTTATATATCACACAATTCTGACTTTATATCACTCAATTCTGACTTTATATCTCACAATTCTGACTTTATATCACTCAATTCTGACTTCATATCATGACACAATTCTGACTTTATATCACTCAATTCTGACTTTATATCACGCAATTCTGACTTTATATCACTCAATTCTGACTTTATATCACGCAATTCTGACTTTATATCACTCAATTCTGACTTTATATCACGCAATTCTGACTTTATATCACTCAATTCTGACTTTATATCACTCAATTCTGACTTTTATATCACTCAATTCTGACTTTATATATCACGCAATTCTGACTTTATATATCATAATTCTGACTTTATATCTGACTTGACTTATATCACTCAATTCTGACTTTATATCACTCAATTCTGACTTTATATCACTCAATTCTGACTTTATATCACACAATTCTGACTTTATATCACTCAATTCTGACTTTATATCACGCAATTCTGACTTTATATCACTCAATTCTGACTTATATCAGTCAATTCTGACTTTATATCAATCAATTCTGACTTTATATCATGCAATTCTGACTTCATATCACGCAATTCTGACTTTCATATCACGCAATTCTGACTTTATATCACGCAATTCTGACTTTATATCACTCAATTCTGACTTTATATATCACTCAATTCTGACTTATATCATGCAATTCTGACTTATATCACTCAATTCTGACTTTATATCACTCAATTCTGACTTATATCAGTCAATTCTGACTTTATATCACTCAATTCTGACTTTATATCTCACAATTCTGACTTTATATCACTCAATTCTGACTTTATATCACGCAATTCTGACTTTATATCACTCAATTCTGACTTTATATCACTCAATTCTGACTTTATATCACTCAATTCTGACTTTATATCACGCAATTCTGACTTTATATCACTCAATTCTGACTTTATATCTCACAATTCTGACTTTATATCACTCAATTCTGACTTTATATCACTCAATTCTGACTTATATCAGTCAATTCTGACTTTATATCACTCAATTCTGACTTTATATCACTCAATTCTGACTTTATCACACAATTCTGACTTTATATCACTCAATTCTGACATTATATCACGCAATTCTGACTTTATATCACGCAATTCTGACTTTATATCACTCAATTCTGACTTTATATCACTCAATTCTGACTTTATATCACTTAATTCTGACTTTATATCACTCAATTCTGACTTTATATCTCGCAATTCTGACTTTATATCACTCAATTCTGACTTTATATCACGCAATTCTGACTTTATATCACTCAATTCTGACTTTATATCACTCAATTCTGACTTTATATCACACAATTCTGACTTTATATCACGCTAATTCTGACTTTATATCAGTCAATTCTGACTTTATATCACTCAATTCTGACTTTATATCACTCCAATTCTGACTTTATATCACGCAATTCTGACTTTTTATATCAATCAATTCTGACTTTATATATCACACAATTCTGACTTTATATCACTCAATTCTGACTTTATATCACTCAATTCTGACTTTATATCACGCAATTCTGACTTTATATCACGCAATTCTGACTTTTATATCACTCAATTCTGACTTTATATCACGCAATTCTGACTTTATATCACTCAATTCTGACTTTATATCTCACAATTCTGACTTTATATCACGCAATTCTGACTTCATATCACGCAATTCTGACTTTATATCAGTCAATTCTGACTTTATATCACGCAATTCTGACTTTATATCACTCAATTCTGACTTTATATCTCGCAATTCTGACTTCATATCACGCAATTCTGACTTCATATCACACAATTCTGACTTTATATCACTCAATTCTGACTTTATATCACGCAATTCTGACTTTATATCACTCAATTCTGACTTTTATATCTCACAATTCTGACTTCATATCACGCAATTCTGACTTTATATCACTCAATTCTGACTTTATATCACGCAATTCTGACTTTATATCACGCAATTCTGACTTTATATCACACAATTCTGACTTTATATCACTCAATTCTGACTTTATATCACTCAATTCTGACTTTATATCACTCAATTCTGACTTTATATCACGCAATTCTGACTTTATATCACTCAATTCTGACTTTATATCACCAATTCTGACTTTATATCACGCAATTCTGACTTTATATCACTCAATTCTGACTTTATATCACGCAATTCTGACTTTATATCTCACAATTCTGACTTATATCACTCAATTCTGACTTTATATCAATCAATTCTGACTTTATATATCACACAATTCTGACTTTATATCACTCAATTCTGACTTTATATATCACGCAATTCTGACTTTATATATCACGCAATTCTGACTTTATATATCACGCAATTCTGACTTTATATCACTCAATTCTGACTTTATATCTCACAATTCTGACTTTATATCACTCAATTCTGACTTTATATATCACACAATTCTGACTTTATATCACTCAATTCTGACTTTATATCACTCAATTCTGACTTTATATCACTCAATTCTGACTTTATATCACTCAATTCTGACTTTATATATCACAATTCTGACTTTATATCAATCAATTCTGACTTTATATATCACACAATTCTGACTTTATATCACTCAATTCTGACTTTATATCACTCAATTCTGACTTTATATCACGCAATTCTGACTTATATATCACTCAATTCTGACTTTATATATCACACAATTCTGACTTTATATCACTCAATTCTGACTTTATATCTCACAATTCTGACTTCATATCACGCAATTCTGACTTTATATCATGCAATTCTGACTTTATATCAGTCAATTCTGACTTTCTATCACGCAATTCTGACTTTATATCAGTCAATTCTGACTTTATATCACGCAATTCTGACTTTATATCACGCAATTCTGACTTTATATCACTCAATTCTGACTTTATATCACGCAATTCTGACTTTATATCACACAATTCTGACTTTATATCACGCAATTCTGACTTTATATCACGCAATTCTGACTTTATATCACTCAATTCTGACTTTATATCACGCAATTCTGACTTTATATCACTCAATTCTGACTTTATATCACGCAATTCTGACTTTATATCACTCAATTCTGACTTTATATCACTCAATTCTGACTTTATATCACTCAATTCTGACTTTATATCTCACAATTCTGACTTTATATCACTCAATTCTGACTTTATATCACTCAATTCTGACTTTATATCACGCAATTCTGACTTTATATCACTCAATTCTGACTTATATCAGTCAATTCTGACTTTATATCACGCAATTCTGACTTCATATCATGCAATTCTGACTTCATATCACGCAATTCTGACTTCATATCACGCAATTCTGACTTTATATCACTCAATTCTGACTTTATATCACTCAATTCTGACTTTATATCACTCAATTCTGACTTATATCATGCAATTCTGACTTATATCACTCAATTCTGACTTATATCACTCAATTCTGACTTATATCAGTCAATTCTGACTTTATATCACTCAATTCTGACTTTATATCTCACAATTCTGACTTTATATCACTCAATTCTGACTTTATATATCACACAATTCTGACTTTATATCACTCAATTCTGACTTTATATCACTCAATTCTGACTTTATATCACTCAATTCTGACTTTATATCACTCAATTCTGACTTTATATCACTCAATTCTGACTTTATATATCACGCAATTCTGACTTTATATCACTCAATTCTGACTTTATATATCACGCAATTCTGACTTTATATCACTCAATTCTGACTTTATATCTCACAATTCTGACTTTATATCACACAATTCTGACTTTATATCACTCAATTCTGACTTTATATCACTCAATTCTGACTTATATCAGTCAATTCTGACTTTATATCACTCAATTCTGACTTTATATCTCTCAATTCTGACATATCACACAATTCTGACTTTATATCACTCAATTCTGACATTATATCACGCAATTCTGACTTTATATCTCACAATTCTGACTTCATATCACGCAATTCTGACTTTATATCACACAATTCTGACTTTATATCAGTCAATTCTGACTTTCTATCACGCAATTCTGACTTTCTATCACTCAATTCTGACTTTATATCACGCAATTCTGACTTTATATCACGCAATTCTGACTTTATATCACGCAATTCTGACTTTATATCACGCAATTCTGACTTTATATCACTCAATTCTGACTTTATATCACGCAATTCTGACTTTATATCACTCAATTCTGACTTTATATCACGCAATTCTGACTTTATATCTCACAATTCTGACTTTATATCACTCAATTCTGACTTTATATCAATCAATTCTGACTTTATATATCACACAATTCTGACTTTATATCACTCAATTCTGACTTTATATAACTCAATTCTGACTTTATATATCACACCAATTCTGACTTTATATATCACGCAATTCTGACTTTATATCACTCAATTCTGACTTTATATCACTCAATTCTGACTTTATATATCACACAATTCTGACTTTATATCACTCAATTCTGACTTTATATCACTCAATTCTGACTTTATATCACTCAATTCTGACTTTATATCACTCAATTCTGACTTTATATCACTCAATTCTGACTTTGATATATCACCAATTCTGACTTTATATCAATCAATTCTGACTTTATATATCACACAATTCTGACTTTATATCACTCAATTCTGACTTTATATCACACACAATTCTGACTTTATATCACGCAATTCTGACTTTATATATCACACAATTCTGACTTTATATATCACGCAATTCTGACTTTATATCACTCCAATTCTGACTTCATATATCACAATTCTGACTTCATATCACATGCAATTCTGACTTTATATCACTCAATTCTGACTTTATATCACACAATTCTGACTTTATATCACGCAATTCTGACTTTTATATCACGCAATTCTGACTTTATATCACGCAATTCTGACTTTATATCACTCAATTCTGACTTTATATCACACAATTCTGACTTCATATCACTCAATTCTGACTTTATATCACTCAATTCTGACTTTATATCAGTCAATTCTGACTTTATATCACACAATTCTGACTTTATATCACACATTCTGACTTTATATCACTCAATTCTGACTTTATATCACGCAATTCTGACTTTATATCACTCAATTCTGACTTTATATCACGCAATTCTGACTTTATATCACGCAATTCTGACTTTATATATCACACAATTCTGACTTTATATCACGCATTCTGACTTTATATCACTCAATTCTGACTTTATATCACGCAATTCTGACTTTATATCACACAATTCTGACTTTATATCACTCAATTCTGACTTTATATCACACAATTCTGACTTTATATCACGCAATTCTGACTTTATATCACGCCAATTCTGACTTTTATATCAGTCAATTCTGACTTTATATCACTCAATTCTGACTTTATATCACGCAATTCTGACTTTATATCACTCAATTCTGACTTTATATCACTCAATTCTGACTTTATATCACTCAATTCTGACTTTATATCACACAATTCTGACTTTATATCACGCAATTCTGACTTTATATCACTCAATTCTGACTTTATATCACTCAATTCTGACTTTATATCACTCAATTCTGACTTTATATCACGCAATTCTGACTTTATATCACTCCAATTCTGACTTTATATCACTCAATTCTGACTTTATATCACTCAATTCTGACTTTATATCACTCCAATTCTGACTTTATATCTCACAATTCTGACTTTATATCACACAATTCTGACTTTATATCACTCAATTCTGACTTTATATCACGCAATTCTGACTTTATATCACGCAATTCTGACTTTATATCACTCAATTCTGACTTTTATATCAATCAATTCTGACTTTATATCACTCAATTCTGACTTTATATCACTCAATTCTGACTTTATATCTCACAATTCTGACTTTATATATCACTCAATTCTGACTTTATATCACTGATTCAATTCTGACTTTATATCACTCAATTCTGACTTATATCAGTCAATTCTGACTTTATATCACGCAATTCTGACTTCACATATCATGCAATTCTGACTTCATATCACTCAATTCTGACTTTATATCAGTCAATTCTGACTTTATATCACTCAATTCTGACTTTATATCATGCAATTCTGACTTTATATCACTGCAATCCTGACTTCATATCACAGAATTCTGACTTTATATCACTCAATTCTGACTTTATATCACTCAATTCTGACTTTATATCATGCAATTCTGACTTATATCACTCAATTCTGACTTTATATCACTCAATTCTGACTTTATATCACTCAATTCTGACTTCTTATATCACTCAATTCTGACTTTATATCTCACAATTCTGACTTTATATCACACAATTCTGACTTATATATCACACAATCTTCTGACTTTATATCACTCAATTCTGACTTTATATCACTCAATTCTGACTTTATATCACTCAATTCTGACTTTATATATCACGCAATTCTGACTTTATATCACTGCAATTCTGACTTTATATCACGCAATTCTGACTTTATATCACTCAATTCTGACTTTATATCTCACAATTCTGACTTTATATCACTCAATTCTGACTTTATATCACTCAATTCTGACTTATATCACTCAATTCTGACTTTATATCACTCAATTCTGACTTTATATCTCTCAATTCTGACATATCACACAATTCTGACTTTATATCACTCAATTCTGACATTATATCACGCAATTCTGACTTTATATCACGCAATTCTGACTTTTTATATCACTCAATTCTGACTTATATCAGTCAATTCTGACTTTTATATCACGCAATTCTGACTTCATATCATGCATTCTGACTTTATATCACTCAATTCTGACAGGTTTTATATCACACAATTCTGACTTTATATCACGCAATTCTGACTTCATATCACTGCAATTCTGACTTTATATCACGCAATTCTGACTTCATACGCAATTCTGACTTTATATCACTCAATTCTGACTTTATATCAATCAATTCTGACTTATATATCACACAATTCTGACTTTATATCATCAACTGACTTTTATATCAATTCTGACTTTATATAACTCAATTCTGACTTTATATATCACGCAATTCTGACTTTATATCACTCAATTCTGACTTTTATATCACACAATTCTGACTTTATATCACTCAATTCTGACTTTATATATCACACAATTCTGACTTTATATCACACAATTCTGACTTTATATCACTCAATTCTGACTTTATATCACGCAATTCTGACTTTATATAACTCAATTCTGACTTTATATATCACACAATTCTGACTTTATATCACTCAATTCTGACTTTATATCTCACAATTCTGACTTTATATCACTCAATTCTGACTTTATATCACACAATTCTGACTTTTTATATCACTCAATTCTGACTTTATATCACACAATTCTGACTTTATATCACTCAATTCTGACTTTATATCTCACAATTCTGACTTTATATCACTCAATTCTGACTTTATATCACTCCAATTCTGACTTTATATCACACAATTCTGACTTTATATATCACACAATTCTGACTTTATATCACTCAATTCTGACTTTATATCTCACAATTCTGAGTTTATATCACACAATTCTGACTTATATATCACACAATTCTGACTTTATATCACACAATTCTGACTTTATATCTCTCAATTCTGACTTTATATCACTCAATTCTGAGTTTATATCACACAATTCTGACTTCATATCACACAATTCTGACTTCATATCACACAATTCTGACTTTATATCACACAATTCTGAGTTTATATCACTTAATTCTGACTTCATATCATTATATATCAATTCTGACTTTCTATCACTCAATTCTGAGTTTATATCACTCAATTCTGAGTTTATATCACTCACAATTCTGAGTTTATATCACGCAATTCTAACTTTTATATCACTCAATTCTGACTTTATATCACTCCAATTCTGACTTTATATCTGACTTTATCACGCAATTCTGACTTTTATATCACTCAATTCTGACTTTATATCACTCAATTCTGACTTTATATCTCTCAATTCTGACTTCATATCACTGACAATTCTGACTTCATATCATGCAATTCTGACTTTATATCAGTCAATTCTGACTTTATATCACGCAATTCTGACTTTATATCACGCACAATTCTGACTTTATATCACGCAATTCTGACTTTATATCACTCAATTCTGACTTTATATCACTCAATTCTGACTTTATATCACGCATTCTGACTTATATCACTCAATTCTGACTTTATATCAGTCAATTCTGACTGACTTATATCACGCAATTCTGACTTATATCAGTCAACCCTGACTTTATATCACTCAATATATCTGACTTTATATCACTCAATTCTGACTTTATATCACTCCAATTCTGACTTTATATCACACAATTCTGACTTTATATCACGCAATTCTGACTTTATATCACTCAATTCTGACTTTATATCACTCAATTCTGACTTTATATCACTCAATTCTGACTTTATATCACTCAATTCTGACTTTTATATCACCTCAATTCTGACTTTATATCTCACAATTCTGACTTTATATCACTCAATTCTGACTTCATATCTCACAATTCTGACTTCATATCACGCAATTCTGACTTCATATCATCTGCAATTCTGACTTTATATCACTCAATTCTGACTTTCTATCATGCAATTCTGACTTTATATCACTCAATTCTGACTTTATATCACGCAATTTGACTTTATATCACGCAATTCTGACTTTATATCACTCAATTCTGACTTTATATCACCCACCCTGACTTTATATCACGCAATTCTGACTTTATATCACCCAATTCTGACTTTATATCACGCAATTCTGACTTTATATCACGCAATTCTGACTTTATATCACCAATTCTGACTTTATATCACGCAATTCTGACTTTATATCACTCAATTCTGACTTTATATCACGCAATTCTGACTTTATATCACTCCAATTCTGACTTTATATCACTCAATTCTGACTTTATATCACTCAATTCTGACTTTATATCTACACAATTCTGACTTTATACCCTGACTCTCTCAATTCTGACTTTATATCACTCAATTCTGACTTTATATCAATCAATTCTGACTTTTCATATATCACACAATTCTGACTTTATATCACTCAATTCTGACTTTATATATCACACAATTCTGACAATTCTGACTTTATATATCACTCAAATTCTGACTTTATATCACGCAATTCTGACTTTATATCACACAATTCTGACTTATACATCACAATTCTGACTTTATATCACTCAATTCTGACTTTATATCACACCAATTCTGACTTTATATCACTCAATCTCTGACTTTATATCACTCAATTCTGACTTTTATATCACTCAATTCTGACTTTATATCACTCAATTCTGACTTTATATATCACTCCAATTCTGACTTTATATCACTCAATTCTGACTTTATATATCACTCAATTCTGACTTTATATATCACTCAATTCTGACTTTATATATCACGCAATTCTGACTTTTATATCACTCAATTCTGACTTTATATCACACAATTCTGACTTTATATCACTCAATTCTGACTTTATATCACGCAATTCTGACTTTATATCACTCAATTCTGACTTTCTATCACGCAAATTCTGACTTTATATCAGTCAATTCTGACTTTATATCACATCAATTCTGACTTTATATCACGCACTTGACTTTATATCACTCAATTCTGACTTTATATCACTCAATTCTGACTTTATATCACGCAATTCTGACTTATATCACTTAATTCTGACTTTATATCACTCAATTCTGACTTTATATCACTCAATTCCTGACTTTATATCACGCAATTCTGACTTTATATCACCCAATTCTGACTTTATATCATTCTCAATTCTGACTTTATATCACTTCAATTCTGACTTTTATATCACTCAATTCTGACTTTATATCACCAATTCTGACTTTATATCTCACAATTCTGACTTTATATCACTCAATTCTGACTTTATATCACTCAATTCTGACTTTATATCACGCCAAATCTGACTTTATATCACTCAATTCTGACTTATATCAGTCAATTCTGACTTCATATCACGCAACCTGACTTTATATCATGCAATTCTGACTTCATATCACGCAATTCTGACTTTATATCACGCAATTCTGACTTTATATCACTCAATTCTGACTTTATATCACTCAATTCTGACTTTATATCACTCAATTCTGACTTATATCATGCAATTCTGACTTTATATCACCCAATTCTGACTTATATCCACTCAATTCTGACTTTATATCAGTCAATCTCTGACTTTATATCACTCAATTCTGACTTTATATCTCACAATTCTGACTTTATATCACTCAATCTCTGACTTTATATATCACACAATTCTGACTTTATATCACCCAATTCTGACTTTATATCACTCAATTCCTGACTTTATATCACTCACCTGACTTTATATCACTCAATTCTGACTTTTTATATCACGCAATTCTGACTTTATATCTCCAATTTGACTTTATATATCACGCAATTCTGACTTTATATCACTCAATTTCTGACTTTATATCTCACAATTCTGACTTTATATCACACAATTCTGACTTTATATCACTCAATTCTGACTTTATATCACTCAATTCTGACTTTATATCTCTCAATTCTGACATATCACACAATTCTGACTTTATATCACTCAATTCTGACATTATATCACGCAATTCTGACTTTATATCACGCAATTCTGACTTTATATCACCCAATTCTGACTTTATATCAAATAATTCTGACTTTATATCACGCAATTCTGACTTCATATCATGCAAATTCTGACTTATATCACTGACTCCAATTCTGACAATTTATATCAGTCAATTCTGACTTCCATATCACGCTAATTCTGACTTTATATCACGCCACTCTGACTTTATATCACGCAATTCTGACTTTATATCACACCCAACCTTCTGACTTTATATCATCCAATTCTGACTTTTATATCAATCAATTCTGACTTTATATCACTCAATTCTGACTTTATATCACTCAATTCTGACTTTTATATCACTCAATTCTGACTTTTATATCACACCAATTCTGACTTTATATCACTCAATTCTCTGACTTTATATCACGCAATTCTGACTTTATATCACTCAATTCTGACTTATATCACTCAATTCTGACTTTATATCACGCAATTCTGACTTTATATCACTTGACAATTCTGACTTTATATCACTCAATTCTGACTTTATATCACGCAATTCTGACTTTATATCACACAATTCTGACTTTATATCACTCAATTCTGACTTTATATCAATCAATTCTGACTTTTTATATCACACAATTCTGACTTTATATCACTCTAATCTGACTTTATATATCACAATTCTGACTTTATATATCACACAATTCTGACTTTATATATCACATAATTCTGACTTTATATCACTCAATTCTGACTTTATATCACTCAATTTCTGACTTTATATCACTCAATTCTGACTTTATATATCACACAATTCTGACTTTATATCACTCAATTCTGACTTTATATCACACCAATTCTGACTTTATATCACTCAATTCTGACTTTATATCACTCACAATTCTGACTTTTATATCACGCAATTCTGACTTTATATCAATCAATTCTGACTTTATATATCACACAATTCTGACTTTATATCACTCAATTCTGACTTTATATAACTCAATTCTGACTTTATATATCACGCAATTCTGACTTTATATATCACGCAATTTGACTTTATATCACGCAATTCTGACTTTATATCACTCAATTCTGACTTTATATTCACAATTCTGACTTCATATCACGCAACTTGACTTCATATCATGCAATTCTGACTTTATATCAGTCAATTCTGACTTTCTATCACTGCAATTCTGACTTTATATCACTCAATTCTGACTTTATATCACTCAATTCTGACTTTATATCACAATAATTCCTGACTTTATATCACACAATTCTGACTTTATATCACTCAATTCTGACTTTATATCACGCAATTTGACTTTTATATCACGCAATTCTGACTTTATATCACGCAATTCTGACTTTATATCACGCAATTCTGACTTTATATCACTCAATTCTGACTTTATATCACGCAATTCTGACTTTATATCACGCAATTCTGACTTATATCACGCATTCTGACTTTATATCACACAATTCTGACTTTTATATCACTCAATTCTGACTCCCTTTATATCACTCAATTCTGACTTTATATCACACAATTCTGACTTTATATCACTCAATTCTGACTTTATATCACGCAATTTGACTTATATCACTCAATTCTGACTTTATATCACTCGAACTGACTTCCATATCTCTCAATTCTGACTTATATATCACTCAACTTGACTTTATATCACGCAATTCTGACTTTATATCACGCAACTCTGACTTTATATCACTCAATTCTGACTTTATATCACTCAATTCTGACTTTATATCACTCAATTCTGACTTTATATCATGCAATTCTGACTTTATATCACTCAATTTGACTGACTTTATATCACACAATTCTGACTTTATATCACTCCAATTCTGACTTTATATCACAATTCTGACTTTATATCACACACCCTGACTTTATATCACTCAATTCCTGACTTTATATCACACAATTTGACTTTATATCACTCAATTCTGACTTTATATCACGCAATTCTGACTTTTTATATCACCCAATTCTGACTTTATATCACTCAACCCTGACTTTATATCACACAATTCTGACTTTATATCACTCAATTCTGACTTTATATCCACACAATTTGACTTATATATCACACAATTCTGACTTTATATCACACAATTCTGACTTTATATCACTCAATTCCTGACTTTATATCACTTATCACTCTATTCCTGACTTTTATATCACACAATTCTGACTTTATATCTCTCAATTCTGACTTTATATCACACGAATTCTGACTTTATATCACTCCAATTCCTGACATTATATCAGATGTCAATTTGACTTTATATCACGCAATTCTGACTTTATATCACTCAATTCTGACAATTTATATCACTCAGCTTTCTGACTTTATATCATGCTCAATTCTGACTTATATCATGCAATTCTGACTTCATATCACTCAATTCTGACTTTATATCAGCCAATTCTGACTTTATATCACGCAATTCTGACTTTATATCATGCAATTCTGACTTTATATCACGCAATTCTGACTTCATATCACGCAATTCTGACTTTTATATCAATGTCTCCAATTCTGACTTTATATCAGGCAACAATTCTGACTTTGTATATCAGCATGTAAACAATTCTGACTTTATATCACTCAATTCCTGACTTTATATAACTCAATTCCACGTGTTATATCACGCAATTTTGACTTTATATCACTCAATTCTGACTTTATATCACACAAAGTTGCCTTCTGACTATATCACTCAATTCTGACTTTATATCACAACACATTTCTGACTTTTATATCACTGCAATTCTGACTTTATATCACTCAATTCTGACTTTATATCACACAATTCTGACTTTATATAACTCAATTTGACTTTATATATCACACAATTTGACTTTATATCACTTCTTTCCAATTCTGACTTTATATCTCACAATTGACTGACTTTATATCACTCAATTCTGACTTTATATCACTTAATTCTGACTTTATATCACACAATTTTGACTTTATATCACACAATTTCTGACTTTTATCACTCAATCTTCTGACTTTATATCTCACAATTCTGACTTTATATCACACAATTCTGACTTTATATCACTCAATTCTGACTTTATATCACACAATTCTGACTTTATATATCACACAATTCTGACTTTATATCAATCAATTCTGACTTTATATATCACAATTCTGAGTTTATATCACTCAATTTGACTTTATATCACCTCAATTCTGACTTTATATCACACAATTCTGACTTTATATCACTCAATTCTGACTTTATATCACTCAATTCTGAGTTTATATCACACAATTCTGACTTTATATCACACAATTCTGACTTTATATCACACACCCTGACTTTATATCACTCAACCCTGAGTTTATATCACGCAATCTGACTTCATATCACTTCAACTTGACTTTATATCACACAATTCTGAGTTTATATCACTCACCCTGAGTTTATATCACTCAATTCTGAGTTTATATCACACAATTCTAACTTTATATCACTCAATTCTGACTTTATATCACTCCATTCTGACTTTATATATCACTCAATTCTGACTTATATATCACTCAATTCTGACTTATATACTCACCCTGACTTATATTCACTGGAATTTGACTTCTCTTCAATTCTGACTTTATATCACGCAATTTCTGACTTTATATCACACAATCACGCACTGACTTTATATCACACAATTCTGACTTTATATCACAATTCTGACTTTATATCACTCAATTCTGACTTTATATCTCACAATTCTGACTTTATATCACACTTCATCATTCTGACTTTTATATCAAGCAATTCTGACTTATATCACACAATTCTGACTTTATATCACATAATTTGACTTTATATCACTTCCACTCCTCTGACTTATATCACTCCAATTTGACTTTATATCACACTCAATTCTGACTTTATCACTCTAACCCTGACTTTATATCACGCAATTTGACTTTTATATCACTGCAATTCTGACTTTATTCCATAACTTTATAATTCTGACTCTTATATCACTCAATTCTGACTTTATATCACTCAATTCTGACTTTTATATCACTCAATTGACTTTATATCACAATTTGACTCCTATATCACTCAATTCTGACTTTATATCTCTCAATTCTGACTTTATATCACTCAATTCTGACTTTATATCACACAATTCTGACTTTATATCACACAATTTGACTTTATATCACTCAATCTCTGACTTATATCACGCAATTCTGACTTTATATCACGCAATTCTGACTTTATATCACCAATTCTGACTTTATATCACGCAATTCTGACTTTATATCACTCAATTCTGACTTATATATCACAATTCTGACTTTATATCACCCAATTCTGACTTTATATCACTCAATTCTGACTTTATATCACGCAATTCTGACTTTATATCACTCAATTCTGACTTTATATCACTCCAATTCTGACTTTATATCACGCATTCTGACTTTATATCTCTCAATTCTGACTTTATATCACTCAATTCTGACTTTATCATATCACTTGACTTATAATCACAATACCCTGACTTTATATCACTCAATTCTGACTTATATATCTCAATTCTGACTTTATATATCACGCAATTCTGACTTTATATCTCTCAATCTGACTTTATATCACCTCAATTCTGACTTATATCACACAATTCTGACTTTATATCACACAATTCTGACTTTATATCACTCAATTCCTGACTTTATATCACTCAATTCTGACTTTATATCTCTCAATTCTGACTTTATATCACCAATTTCTGACTTTATATCTCACAATTCTTGAGTTTTACTTATCACTCAATTCTGACTTTATATCACTCAACCCTGACTTATATCTCACAATTCTGACTTTATATCACACAATTCTGACTTACATCACCAATTCTGACTTTATATCTCACTTTGATCTTTATATCTCTCAATTCTGACTTTATATCACTCAATTCTGACTTTATATCTCTCAATTTGACTTTATATCACAATTCTGACTTTATATCACTCAATTCTGACTTTATATCACACAATTCTGACTTTATATCACACACTCTGACTTTATATCACTCAATTTGACTTTATATCACACAATTCTGACTTTATATCACTCAATTCTGACTTTATATCACACAATTCTGACTTATATCACACAATTCTGACTTTATATCACTCCAATTCTGACTTTATATCACTCACTTCTGAGCTTATATCTCTCAATTCTGACTTTATATCACTCAATCTCTGACTTATATCACTCAATTCTGACTTTATATCACACAACTCTGACTTTATATCTCACAATTCTGACTTTATATCACTCAATTTGACTTATATCACTCAATTCTGACTTTATATCACTCAATTCTGACTTTATATCAATCAATTCTGACTTATATCACTCAATTCTGACTTTATATCACTCACTTCTGACTTATATCACTCAATTCTGACTTTATATCTCCTCAATTTCTGACTTTATATATCACACATTCTGACTTTATATCACACAATTCTGACTTTTATATAACTCAATTCTGACTTTATATCTCCCAATTCTGACTTTATATCACTCAATTCTGACTTTATATCACTCAATCTCTGACTTCTATCACACAATTCTGACTTTATATCACACACCCTCTGACTTTATATCACACAATTCTGACTTTTATATACACTCAATTCTGACTTTATATCTCTAATTCTGACTTTATATCACTCAATTCTGACTTTATATCACACAATTCTGACTTTATATATCACAATTCTGACTTTATATCACACAATTGACTTATCAATTCCTGACTTTATATCACTCAATTCTGACTTTATATCACTCTTTAATTTAATTCTGACTTTATATATCACACACTTCTGACTTTATATCACACAATTCTGACTTCATATCACACAATTCTGACTTTATATCACTCAATTCTGACTTTTATATCACTCTGACAATCACTTGACTTTATATCACACAATTCTGACTTTATATCACACAATTCTATCACATATCAATTCTGACTTTATATCACCTAATTCTGACTTTATATCACACAATTCTGACTTTATATCACACAATTCTGACTTTATATCACACAATTCTGACTTTATATCACACAACTTGACTTTATATCACACAATTCTGACTTTATATCACTCAATTCTGACTTTATATCACTCAATTCTGACTTTATATCACACAATTCTGACTTTATATCACTCAATTCTGACTTTATATCACACAATTCTGACTTTTATATCACACAATTCTGACTTTATATCACTCCACAATTCTGACTTTATATCTCACAACCCTGACTTTATATCACTCAATTCTGACTTCATATCACACAACCCTGACTTTATATATCATCCAATTCTGACTTTATATCTCTCAATTCTGACTTTATATCACCAATTCTGACTTTATATCACCCAATTCTGACTTTATATCACACAATTCTGACTTTATACATCACAATCTCTGACTTTATATCACTCACCCTGACTTTATATCTCCACAATTCTGACTTTATATCACTCAATTCTGACTTTATATCATCTCTCAATTCTGACTTTATATCACTCAATTCTGACTTTATATCACACAATTCTGACTTTATATCACTCAATTCTGACTTTATATCACTCAATTCTGACTTTATATCACTCAATTCCTGACTTTATATCTCTCAATTCTGACTTTATATCACCCCAATTCTGACTTTATATCACTCCAATTCTGACTTTATATCTCACCAATTTGACTTTATATCACACAATTCTGACTTATATCACTCAATTCTGACTTTATATCTCACAATTCTGACTTTATATCACTTGTCAATTCTGACTTATATCTCACAATTCTGACTTTATATCACAATTCTGACTTTATATCACTGCCAATTCTGACTTTATATCACTCAATTCTGACTTTTTATATCACACAATTCTGACTTTATATCTCACCCTGACTTTATATCACTCAATTCTGACTTTATATCACTCTACAATTCTGACTTTTATATCACTCAATTCTGACTTTATATCACACAATTCTGACTTTATATCACTCACTCTGACTTTATATCACACAATTCTGACTTTTTATATCACTCAATTCTGACTTTATATCACTCAATTCTGACTTATCATCTCAATTCTGACTTTATATCACTCATTCTGATATCCTGACTTTATATCACTCAATTCTGACTTTATATCACTCAATTCTGACTTTATATCACACAATTCTGACTTTATATCACTAATTCTGACTTTATATCACCCAATTCTGACTCTTTATATCTCTCAATTCTGACTTTATATCACAATTCTGACTTTATATCACTCAATTCTGACTTTATATCACTCAATTCTGACTTTATATCACTCAATCTCTGACTTTATATCACTCAATTTGACTTTATATCACTCAATTCTGACTTTATATCACGCATTCTGACTTGATCTCTCAATTTGACTCATATCACAACTCTGACTTTATATCACACAATTCTGACTTTATATCACCAATTCTGACTTTATATCACACATTCTGACTTTATATCACACAATTCTGACTTTTATATCACTCAATTCTGACTTTATATCACTCAATTCTGACTTTATATCACTCAATTCTGACTTTATATCACTCAATTCTGACTTTATATCACACAATTCTGACTTTATATCACACTAATTCTGACTTTATATCACACAATTCTGACTTTATATCACACAATTCTGACTTCTATATCACAATAATTCTGACTTTATATCACTCAATTTCTGACTTTTATATCACACACTTGACTTTATATCACTCCAATTCTGACTTTATATCACTCAATTCTGACTTTATATCACTTAATTCTGACTTTATATCAATTAATTCTTGACTTTATATCACACAATTCTGACTTTATATCAATCAATTTGACTTTATATATCACTCAATTCTTGACTTTATATCACTCCAATTCTGACTTTTATATCACGCAATTCTCTGACTTTTATATCACGCAATTCTGACTTTTATATCACAGCCAATTTGACTTTTATATCACCACCCTGACTTTTTATATCACTCAATTCTGACTTTATATCTCACAATTCTGACTTTATATCACGCAATTCTGACTTTATATCACACAATTCTGGACTTTATATCACCAATCTCCCAAGTGACTTTTATATCACACACTCCTGACTTTATATCACTTCAATTTGACTTGACTTCATATCACACAATTCTGACTTTATATCACTCAATTTCTGACTTTATATCACTCAATTCTGACTTTATATCATACAATTTGACTTTATATCACTCAATTCTGACTCTTATATCTCAACCCTGACTTATATCACGCATTTCTGACTTATATCACTCAAT
This sequence comes from Paracanthobrama guichenoti, assembly GCA_018749465.1. Classification (NCBI taxonomy): domain Eukaryota; kingdom Metazoa; phylum Chordata; class Actinopteri; order Cypriniformes; family Gobionidae; genus Paracanthobrama; species Paracanthobrama guichenoti. The sequence goes on from JAGHMJ010003564.1 coordinate 371,160, forward strand.
TTCTGACTTTATATCACACAATTTGACTTTATATCACTCAATTCTGACTTTATATCACTCAATTCTGACTTTATATCACTCAATTCTGACTTTATATCACACAATTGACTTTATATCACTCAATTCTTGACTTTATATCTCACAATTCTGACTTTTATCACACAATTCTGACTTTATATCACTCCACCTCTGACTTTTATATCACACACTCTGACTTTATATCACCTCAATTCTGACTTTATATCACTCAATTCTGACTTTATATCATTGCAATTCTGACTTATATCTCCCAATTTCTGACTTCATGGCCCATCACACAATTCTGACTTTATATCACTCAATTCTGACTTTATATCACCAACCCTGACTTTATATCACTGCAATTCTGACTTTATATCACCTCAATTCTGACTTATATCACGCAATTCTGACTTTATATCACTCCACCCTGACTTTATATCACACAATTCTGACTTTATATCACTCAATCTCTGAGTTTATATCACGCAATCTCTGACTTTATATCAGTCAATTCTGACTTTATATCACCCACTCTGACTTTATATATCACTCCAATTTCTGACTTTATATCACTCAATCTGACTTTATATCACTCAATTCTGACATTATATCACTCAATTCTGACTTATATCACAATTTCTGACTTTATATCACACAATTCTGACTTATATCACTCAATTTGACTTTATATATCACTCAATTCTGACTTATATCACACCCTGACAATCACCACCCTGACTTTATCAATCACAATTCTGACTTTATATCACTCCAATTTGACATTTATATCACGCAATTCTGACTTATATCACATGCAATTCTGAATCTTATATCTCCTCAATTCTGACTTGATATCTCAATTCTGACTCTTATATCAGCACCCTTGACACCTTTATCACACAATTCTCTGACTTTTATATCACCCTGACATATCACACTTGACTTATATCACCTCAATTCTGACTTTATATCAGTCAATTCTGACTTTATATCACGCACCCTGACTTTATATCACTCCAATTCTGACTTTATATCACCAACTCCTGACTCTCATATCACCTCACTCCTGACTTCATATCACTAACACCCTGACTTCATCACCTCGCAATTCTGACCTTATATCACGCACACTCTGACTTTTCTATCACTCTATTCTGACTTTATATCACCCACACTCTGACTTTATATCACACTTCCTCTGACTTTATATATCACGCAATTCCTGACTTCTATATCAATCAATTCTGACTTTACATAACACACAATTCTGACTTTTTATATCACTCAATTCTGACTTTATATCAATCAATTCTGACTTTATATCACTCAATTCTGACTTTATATCACTAATTCTGACTTTATATCACTCAATTTCTGACTTTATATCAATCAATTTGACTTTATCACTCGCAAATTGACTTTATATCACCCACCTCTGACTCAATTTATATATCACGCAATTCTGACTTTTATATCACACAATTCTGACTTTATATCACTCAATTTCTGACTTTATATAACACCAATCCCTGACTTATATCACACAACCTGACTTTTTATATCACGCACTTCTGACTTTTATATCACAATTCTGACTTTATATCTCTCACGCACTTGACTTTTTTATATCACTCAATTCTGACTTTATATCACACAATTCTGACTTTATATCACACAATTCTGACTTTATATCACTCCAATTTGACTTTTTATATCACACAATTTGACTTTATATCACACAATTCTGACTTTATATCACGCAATTCTGACTTTATATCAACTCAATTCTGACTTTATATATCTCAATCCTGACTTTATATCACCAATTCTGACTTTATATCACTCAATTCTGACTTTATATATCACGCAATTTGACTTATATCACTCACCCTGACTTTATATATCTCAATTTCTGACTTCATCATCATTTAATTCTGACTTTATATATCAATTCTGACTTTATATATCACACAATTCTGACTTATATCACTCAATTCTGACTTTATATCACGCAATTCTGACTTTATATCACTCACTCTGACTTTCATATCACACAATTCTGACTTTTGCATCAAATGACCTGACTTTGATCACACAACCTCACTTATCACTGGAATTCTGAATTTATATCACGTCCACCCTCACTTTATATCACGCTAATTCTGACCTTATATCATCACCCGATCTGACTCTACATCACAATCTCTGACTTTTTATATCACCGCACCCTGACTTTATATCACACACCCTGACTTTATATATCACACACCCTGACTTTACATCACTCCCACCCTGAATTTTTATCTCATAACTGACTTTATATCACCAATTCTGACTTTATATCACACACCCTGACTTTATATATCACTCCAATTCTGACTTTATATCACCACCCTGACTTTATATTTCACAATTCTGACTTTATATCACTGACTTTATATCTCTGACTTCTGACTTATATCACTCAATCACTCTGACTTTATATCAATTCTGACTTTATATTTCAAGTGACTTTATATCACCTGACTTCTGACTTTATATCACTTAATTCTGACTTTACATCACGCATTTGCCTTTATATATCTCGAATTCTGACTTTATATCATCAATTTTATCAATTCTGACTTTACTATATCACTCCAATTCTGACTTTATATCACTCCAATTCTGATTTCTTTATATCACTCACTCTCTAACTTATATCACCTCAATTCTGACTTTATATCACTCTGACAATTCAATTGACTTTATATTTCTCACTCAATCACTCTGACTTATATCAATTAATTCTGACTCTATATCAGTCCATTTCTGACTTTATATCACCATAATTCTGACTCTGTATCTCCCAATTCTGACTTTATATCTCCCAATTCTGACTTTATATATCACACAATTTGACTTTATATCACTCCACCC
>JAGHMJ010003578.1:0-66127 GCA_018749465.1 Paracanthobrama guichenoti
GATATAATCAGAAAAATATTCAGGGCAAACTGAAATATTTTGTCAATAAAATACAATTATTAACTTTAAAAATAAAAAGAATGGCATTGGTTTGACAGCAAATACAGCTATACAGCTATATAGTTCAAAACATAATAATAATAATGAATCATTTATGAACATTGACTCTTAGTCATTATTCACCCTTTTCTCATGGTTTCTCAATAGAATTCATTAAAGTATAGAATATAATAGCACATTTCTAATAGGGAGCTCATTGTAACGCAGTGTTTAAACACACCCCACCTGAGCAACTGAAGTTTAAACCACGGCTCGTGTCTTCTGCTGTTAGATCAGCATTAAGAACCATCTCAACTGTTAAATAACAGATGAAGATTACAATAATAACAGATCTGTCTTATTTTAAATGAACTTTAAAAAACAGAGATGGAAAATAAACTTTAAGAAATTTACTTTTGCTGTGGTTAAATAAATATTCAGTGATATCTTCCAAAGATTTCTTAATTTTGGTGCAACTTTTTTTCTCTAAATAATGTTGATATGGCAGCTAGTAAATACACAAAGTTTCATCATCCTGGTGTAACCAGTCCTCTGCTGACCGCCGTTACGATCTTTATCTCTCTCTGCGTTGTGTATTTAGAGAAGATCAGGACACTCTCATTGCTGTTCATCAACTTGGGAGTTTAGTGATACCCACACACTCAGGATCGGATCTCGTCTCTGTGGATTGATATACTCAAGTCATATCTCTCTCGTGGATGTCTCACTCGATATTCCTATATGACATAATAACCATTAATAATAAACTCAAAACCATGTCAACCTCATATCATGTTGATCCACTCGATATAACAATTTTCAATCCACATACATATAAAACGTACATCAAACACCCTGCTAACAATCTCAGTATAATTTACAGAAGATATTTACTCAATTGAAACACTTTATAAACTCAATTAGTTTAGAATTCGAAAGAGCTCAGAAAACCGCTCACCTCTCCCAGCATATGCAATACCAAACTGGCGAGGCGCGCAATCACTTGAAAATGGCGTCAACAGATCACCCAGAAAATAGTGTCAAAATAAAAGTCCCTATAAAGTTTACAGCAAAATAAACATAATACTCCAAGAAAAACAGGTTAAAACCAATAAAGGATTTTAGTGAATAGCTAAAAGTATTACATACTTCTATAATTCACTTTAACTCATTACATTCACCCCTTCAGTTCACTAAAATCGTACTGAATCAACACAAATAATGGTACAGGTCTATAATGAAACATTCATTAGTTCAACTTGTGAGTTACCCACTAATAGGTGAGAAAAACCTCAGAGGTGATCAAGCCTAAAATCATCTCGGAACACTCGACGATGCCTTGTACACCATAATATGACCTGGCCTTCATATTTGGAATCAAAATGTCTTTCACATCAATACAAAAAAAACAAACCAAATACTCTTTAAAACAGAAAGAAATGAACCAGATCTCTTTTTCAATGTACTTCCTACACCTTGCAGAGGTAAAGGGTTTCTGAACCATTGACTCAATTAATCTGTTCACTTTCTTAACAACTCTGCCTGCTCGTGTGTTCTAACACCCTGAATGTCAATGTAACTGGAACTTGGGTGTCAGTATGAGTGTCAGTCAGAATTTGTGTGTGTGTATCTGTGTCACAGTCAAGTTAACGTCAAAGAGATGTTGGACTGGTTTCAACTTCACTCTGAAGAAGGTCTTTGCTACTGTTCTCTTCAGTCTGCAACTGATCACTGGACTCTTTTCCACTTGAACTGAGATGGTCTGTTCTAAAGCTTCCTCAACAGCAAGGTCTTGAACTGCCAGGCTTTCAGAGTCTTGAACTACTAGACTTTCAGGGTCCCCCCATTAGCCCACCTCTGGTTCTCTCACTCTAAGTCTGTTGGTTCAAGTCATCCCACACAAGGCTCACTTCTGGCCTTCATTTGACTCTCTCCTCGACTCCCACTGCAGAATGTAAAATGCCCTCTTTATCAGGTGACTCAACAGGTAGGAAACTAATATCCAACAGTAGAGTTCCTGTGCACAATCCCTCACACTCCCTTTTCATCTTTCAGCTTATAAATTAGTGTCGTCTGCAGGTTTCTGTCCACTACTGTAGTACACTGCTGGATCCACTTATCTGCTAGTTTCCTCTTTCCTCGTTCTCCTTTATGCGCCGCCAGCACCACGGTCCCCAATATTCAGACATATCCCTTGACTTTCTTGTTGTAACCTCTTGCCTGTTTCGCTGTTCTTTTTCAAGTGTCTCTCTTGCAATCTCAGCTGCTTCATGGAGGTATGACATCAACGACTTCAGGTAAGTACTGTGATCAACAACTACAGAGTCGTGTAGCACCTGTCTGAACATAACATCTACCCGGTAATCTTGGTACCACGGCCAAACATAAGCTGAAATGGAGCGTACCCTGTTGTCTCATGGACCGTTGCATTGTAGGCGAAGGTCAGTGTTTGTATTTGCTCTGGCCATTTTGTGCTTTTCTTTCAGGGGGTAAGGTGCGGAGCATACTCCCCAAGGTTCGATTAAACCTCTCTACTCCTCCATTTCCCATGGGGTGGTAAGCGGTGGTGTGAGATTTAGCGACCCCTGATAGTTTCAACAACTCTGCTAGAAAAGCACTTTCGAGAAGTTGGCTCCCTGGTCAGTGTGGATGCGACTTGGAAATCCATAGACACAGAATACGGTCCCACAATTTTCTTGCGACTTGTTTTGCAGACTGATTTGCACAAGGGAAGGCATGAGCTAACTTTGTGAAAATGGTCTGTTAGAGCAGAAAGCACATCGACTGAACGTTTCTTCCCATCCTCTGCAGTCAGAAATCGAGACATACCAGCTCCATGGGCATAGAAGTCTTAATGCTTTCAAGCGAGCTCGCGCAGATGGTTCGGGAGCTTTGGCCAGAATGCACCTTTGACAACTTGCCTTGATGTATTACGCAAACATCTTTCTCCATTCCTGCCAGAAGAAAGCGTTGGCGTGCTAGATGGATGGTTCTCGTTTGGCCTTGATGACCTGCCAAATCATGCACACCCTTCAAAGCTTGATCCATGAGACTAGAAGGTAAGACCAGCTGATACCGCTTTTGTTTTACTATGTGGATCTTGTGTGATTCGGTGAGAGTATTCCATCCTCAATCTTTAGTTTGTCCCATTGTCTGAAGAGAGTTATGGCTCTGAAACTCATATTGGCCTTTTCTGCGCCTCGATGGTTCACGCTTTAAGTTCAAAAATAGCCAGCACCTTCGAGATGACTGAATCGGCCTCCTGCAATTCACGCAATTTCATCTGCAAAGATCGTTGGGAGGGCATCAACACTAGCTGGAACTAAATCTTGATAAGACTGAATTAGCTGTACAGCTCTTGCTTTTGATGTTTCTTCCCACTGATCATGTAAACTTAAACAGGCTTGGACGGTGGTGCTGTCAGAAGGAAAAGCAGGACAGGATTGAAGGTAGATCTGCAAGTTCTACAGAGCTCCTTGACGAAAAGCATCCCGAACTCCATCTCCATCAACCTCTTCAGCTTCCACAAGTAAGTCACGATAGCTCTCCTTCATTAGCCTATTGCTTACAGTTCTGACAAAGGGGTCTCTACTCAAAGCATCCGCCACTGTGTTTTTCGTCCCTGCTATATGCTTTGGAGTTCGAAAGTGTAAGCTGCCAATTTAGATACCCAACGTTGCTCACAAGCATTGAGTTTTGCTTTGGACATAACATATGTGGCGGACTGTTGTCTGTCCAGACTGTGAATGTTTGACCTTTTAACCAGTGGCTAAATTTTTCGCTTTTACACTCCATTTGAGTGCCAGAAACTCTAACTTATGAACTGGATAGTTCCTCTGCGACCTGCTCAGGGTGCCTTGTGAATGCGATTGGCGAGCTCGCTCTTCGCCAGCTGGCACTTAGGATAAAACTGCTCCCAACCCATCCAGCGGCGTCGATTACCAGAATCAGAGGTCGAGTGAAGTCGGGTGTACTAAGACCACACTTTCAAGCAAGCTCTTCTTGAGGTTACATAATGCCTGATCACATTCCTCAGTCCAGTCTGTGGGCTTGAGCTTCCTGTAAGTTCCTGCTTTAGTTTCTCCCTTACTTCCACGCTTCCTTCTCTGTCCGCTGTGAGAGCAAAAAAGTGGAAGCTTGGCCAAGGCAGAGCATCCAGGAATGAAATGTTGGTAATATAAGATCATACCAAGGACTGACTTAATTTCTCTGTACTGATGGGGTACATCTGTCATCTTCCATCAAGTCAAACTTGGACAGCTTAGAGATAACCTCAACTTTAGTAGGATCTACAGAAACTCCGTCTCCGTCTATAATGTGACCCAGGAATTTTACAGAAGTTCTCAGTAGGTGGCATTTCTTAGGGCTCAGCTTAAGATTGTACTGCTTCAGGCGACTGAACACGACCTCCTAATCTCTTCCAATGCTTCTTGTTCATTTGGGCGAACACCAACAGGTCGTCAAGGTAACATAGTAAGCTACTGAAGTTTAAGTCTCCAAAGATACTTACCATCATCCATGCGCAAAGGAAGCTGGGCTGTTGCATAGCCCTTGCGGCATCCTGTTATACTCATGTAACCCTACAGGAGTCGTGAGCATGATATATTTCTTGTCCTCTTCGGCCATGGGTATGTTATAGAATCCTGATGTCAAGTCCATGGTGCTAAAGAGTGTGTTTCCCAGAGGCAGCTAAACAGTCAGACTGGTGTGGAAGTGGGTGTGCATCCTTTATCGTCCTTGCATTTAACCATCTGAAGTCTGTGCATATCCTCAGACTGCCATCCTTCTTCCACACTAGGACTAACGGGGAGGAAGCATACTCGCTTACAGACTTCCTGATTATCCCTTGTTCTTCCATCTGGGACAAAACTTGCCGCAACTTCTGGTAGTGTGCTGGCGGCACTCTCACGATAAGAGAGTCTGAATGGGCGCTCATCCATTAGCGAATCACGATGAACAAACCCTTTAACTTCACCACAGTCAATGCATGCTTGGAAAACACATCGTTGTACTTCTCCAGTAACGGACTATTTTCTCTTTTGACTCAGGACTGACAGAGCAAGACTGGATATCAAGATCAGCGAGACCAACGGTTTCCAGTCTTCGCCTGAAATCAGCTGATGAATCAGGTGAATGCTGTTTCTCCTCCACGCAACCACCTCAGCTCGACTCAGCCCTTGAAAAAGTTCGAGAAATCTTCCACTGCAACACTGCGGGAATACATCCGCTAATTTCACGGTTCCTCTTTAGGTTGACTGGCTTGTCAGAGAAGTTGGTGACTTTTAGAGGAACCCAGCGATCACCATAATGGCGTGACAACCCCCGCCCGACCATGATGTCTCGTGGCGCAGACCTCGAAGTTGTTGGTTCCACTACAACTGTGCTCCCTGGAGACATGGGGACATTTCTGGGCAACTTTCCCCACACAAGATGTTCCTGCTTTGCTAAGAGAGTAACACTCTGCTGTAGCTTGATGGTTCCCACCTTGTCCGGCAGCTCTGAACCCTTCCACCGACGCGTGTTGGCCATAACATCCAAGAACTGCTCACATCCTGCCATTGGTTCCACACTGTGATTAGAAACAAGTCTCCAGTAATCACTGCTACCTTTCATGCGATGCGCGAGGAATTTGATTACATTCGTGCCAATGATCAGATCATCCAGCTGGCGGGTACAACGAGAATGGGCACTAGGCAGCTCTCTCCATAAATCTTCAACTCAACCTCATATAAACATTTTGGTCTTGTAACCTTGCCACCACATCCCCTACTAAGATGACTTCTTTTTGAAGTGGTGTGGGTGAAGGCAGTACATTTTTCACTCAACATCCTCTTTTCTGCTTTGTCACTAAAAAGTGCAGGCCATGGAACCTGTATCAAAGCATTCCCTTCATTGAAAACACATTATTTACACTGACTGGTGCATAGAACAAATCATCGAATGCTTCAACTGCTTGGACATTTTGTGCTATCACTTTGGTCCCAGTGGGAACTTGCGAACATGCGTTCTCGTAAAACTGTTGAAGATCGTTATGCTCTAGGGTTCTTCACTTGTGCTCACGCATTCCCCTTCTAAGCGTGAGCCATCTAGTTTTAAACTTGGTGGCCCCTGGAATGATGCTGGACCAGGCCTGGACCTCTCGCTTGTATGCATTCTCTTACTATGCCCAGGTTTAAGGCATGCAAAACACAGGCGTTCTCGGCGACAGTGTGCTACAGTAGAGTGGTTTTGGGATCTGCATACTCTACAGAACTTGCTTTGGGGCTGATGAGACTGCACTTGGACATTTTGAGACAGTGCACGATCAAGAAGACTAATTAAAGTTCTCATGCAATTGTCGTCACTCTGTGTGGTATGTGCAGTGCTGACTCTGCTACACTCACCTGGCTCTATTGGAGAGCCAACATCCGCTTCATCTTCGTGGGGCATCTGAACATGGCGGTGACATGTCTCAGTAGCAGGGTGGCGTTTTTGGCTTGGTAGACACCTGCTCTTTTAACTCTGTCTGGTAGCGATCAAGGTGCTCTTGGATCTCCTGAGCAGTCCATTTTTCTGGAGATTTGAAGCGGAACATTGATGCAAGAGTGGAGTCAGGACAGTACTTTACTGAACATCATTACAGCTTCTTGACATGGATCCTCCATTACGTCGTCCAAGTCTCTTTAAAGCTTCTCCGCAAGATCCACTGCTTTATTCAGCCGCACCCAGTATTCAAGCGGGATCTTCTCCTGCTAATGGAACAGTACCATAGAAGTCAGCCAAGGGCATACATGAGTAATGAACATCACTAAAATGCTGTTTCAGGATGTCCATGATAACTTTGGGGTTCTCAGCTGGGCTTAAAGCTGAATTACAACGGAGTGACTCTGGCGACATCTTTAGCTTTACCCATCAGTCTGCTTAAGATCTCTTGATGCTGCTCTGCTAATGGTATCCCTCTTTTTCTCAGATAGGTTTCCATCAGTTCCTCCCATTCATGCACACTAAGCTTGTCTGATGCATCACCTGCGCTGTAAACTAGGGGGCTCTTTTGCTTCACTCTGCATGACCAACCTCACTCCAGTCAAGTTAAGTGAAGGCATGTCTGAGAATGTCTTGCTAGCACCTAACCTTTGTGTTTGTGCATCTCTATTCTCTTCTTGACCATAACTAGCCTCTTTTTGGGATGCTAACAGGTCTGCCCACTTGTTGAGCAATGTGTGCTATCAAACCTTGCCAGTTTGGATCTGTTATGTCTGGAGCAGGCAAGGGGACAGTATCAGCTACTGGATTTGGATCATGGTCAATTACACGTGTGGAGCATAATACAGGTGGTGTTCTACCCACTCTACTCTCCCTCACAATTGGAGTAACTGGAGTTTCAAAAAAACTTCCCTCTCCCAAGACCTAAACCAATCAATGTCTCATTTGCATCAAATTCATCTCCTTTTAAACTGAAGGCCATATTTAATTTCACTCACAAAAAAAACTACACTTAGTGATAAATGTCCAACAGAATAAACACTCTAGAAAAATATCAGAAATGTGAGAAAGTGTCATTCAAATGAGAAAAGTCAGTATTAGAAACAACAAGTGTCTGTTTTCTCACAGTTCTTCACTAATGAGACAGTGAACCTCAATGCAGCGTCCCTCGGCGACCCAACTGACGTAGATCTGGAAGCAAATCTTCAAATCGAGGTCACGGCACCAATGTAACCAGTCCTCTGCTGACCGCCGTTACGATCTTTATCTCTCTCTGCGTTGTGTATTTAGAGAAGATCAGGACACTCTCATTGCTGTTCATCAACGGGGAGTTTATTGATACCCACACACTCAGGATCGGATCTCGTCTCTGTGGATTGATATACTCAAGTCATATCTCTCTCGTGGATGTCTCACTCGATATTCCTATATGACATAATAACCATTAATAATAAACTCAAAACCATGTCAACCTCATATCATGCGATCCACTCGATATAACAATTTTCAATCCACATACATATAAAGCGTACATCAAACACTGCTAACAATCTCAGTATAATTTACAGAAGATATTTACTCAATTGAAACACTTTATAAACTCAATTAGTTTAGAATTCGAAGAGCTCAGAAAACCGCTCACCTCTCCCCAGCATATGCAATGCAAACTGGCGAGAGGCGCGCAATCACTTGAAAATGGCGTCAACAGATCACCAGAAAATAGTGTCAAAATAAAAGTCCCTATAAAGTTTACAGCAAAATAAACATAATACTCCAAGAAAAACAGGTTAAAACCAATAAAAAGGATTTTAGTGAATAGCTAAAGTATTACATACTTCTATAATTCACTTTAACTCGTTACACTGGCATGTGTGGAAAGTTTTAAACCATGCGTGTTACAACTAACCCCACGTTAGGTTGTGACCCGCAGTCTCCTACTTGTCTCCTGTTTGACAAGCAAACTATTAGTCACCAGAACAGGTGACAAGATATCACCACAGGTGCAAGTTTCAGTGTATCTGTATGGTACATTTCCATGTAAATATATCCCCAGACAGCAACATGGTGACGGTGGAATCCAAATGTAATCGGATGGCCCGGATCTGGGCTGACACTATGTTGCTGTCTGGGTTTTTATAAATATATATTGTCTGTGGAAGGCGTAGGACCATAAAATGTTCGTTCAATCATTGCATTTGGTCGAATGAAATGATACCGTGTGTTCCCTCTCAGTCAATAATGTATGTTTTGCATACCACTGCACAGCCTGTTCACGCAGACATCATACGTCATCAGCGAGTTCCACGTCGTTGTGCAGAACAGGCGAGAATGGCTGGCAAACAGTTGTTTACAATCGTTATTGTAGTATTGTTACTCACTGTACTGTAGTTTTTTTTTGAATGACACATGACACATAACACATGACGTAATCCAAAAATGTTGTGTCTGGTCTTCTGGTTTATGCGAGTTCATGTGTTTTGGAGGATTTTTGGCTTTGGATTAAGATTTGCAGGGAGGGTGGGATTGTATGCTTTCAATGCTAGTAGGCAAAAGTTAGCATTTCACAGATAACCTATTGCACCTTTAATGATTTTTAAAAAAGGATAAATGTAATGCCTGTTTACTGAAGTTTATTGAACTTGAAATTATGCTATGAGGGTAAACATGAGTGGTTACACACACACACACACACACACACACACACACACACACACACACACACACAAATACTTAATTCCACAGGTTTGTTAATCATTCTCATAACTGATAAACATTCTTAGAACTAATAAATGCACTATGGGAAGAAGGCAAGCGTGTGATGCATTGGGCAATGTTCTGCTGGGAAACCTTGGGTCCTGCCATCCATGTGGATGTTACTTTGACACGTACCACCTACCTAAGTATTGTTGCAGACCATATACACCCTTTCATGGAAAGCGGTATTCCCTGGTGGCTCACGGCCTCTTTCAGCAGGATAATGCGCCCCTACCACAAAGCAAAAATTATTCAGGAATTTGGAGCAGGTTTGAGAGCACAATGAGTTTGACGTGTTGACTTGGCCTCCAAATTCCCCAGATCTCAATCCAATCGAGCATCTGTGGGATGTGCTGAACAAACAAGTCCGATCCATGGAGGCCACACCTCACAACTTACAGGACTTAAAGGATCTGCTGCTAACATCTTGGTGCCAGATACCACTTCAGGGGTCTAGTGGAGTCCATGCCTTGATGGGTCAGGGCTGTTTTGGCAGCAAAAGGGAGACCAACACAATATTAGGAAGGCGATCATAATGTTATGCCTGATTGGTGTATGTTATGATGCATAGTTACAGTAAGTCGCAGTGCTGTAAATTATAGCTTGAGTGCGTTTATTTTGTTAACCAAAAAGCTTTTATTTCGATTGTCAATTTTCATTGAAATGATTTTGTAAAAACATACAAAGAAAGTGCAAAACCTCAACGCTTTCAACCTGATATACACTAGGGTCTTCTGTGTTTGCTCAAAGGAAACAGCTACGATTTTATATTTAACTTATTAGGTAGCTGAAGTGAATTTTTAAAAGTTGATCTAATTTCATAACACTTCCCACAGAAACATGGCTAAAAGTGTTCGTTAACTGGCCAGCAGGGCGCTCATTCCTGCACTGCCTTCACTTCATTCCGCTGAGATGATGCTCTGGATAGAGTCATCACTGTGATTCTGTGCCTGAATATGGTCTTGCATAGATGTGGCTTTGGTAGGGATGGATAGGCCATACGTTCTGCTCTATTCGTCATCTATTGATTATTAACAAGTCAATGCAGTCACCAGGTTTGTATGATAAGGAGACAATTCTTTCTCTTTATGTAACTTCATTGTTTTTTAGGGCTTGGCATCACTTTATGTAATATGTGTGATAGGGGAAATCTTGAATATGTAAGTTCTGCAAGTACAAACGTTTTGGGATAACAATCTGATCAAGACACTTTATGGCGAGAAACCTTGGACTTAAAAGCTACTGTAGCTTTAAATTATGAAAATAACACTTTTAAATAAGAAAAATAATTTGCTTTGTAAAATGCTCAGTATGGATGGTGGTAATGACAGCGGTATTGGAGATAGATATTTTTGTTATTAAAAAACAAAAAAAAACAAAAAAAAAACAGAACTGCATGCATTTTGCAGAAGAACATTGCTTTGGTTGTGCTTCGGCTCTGTGACTGTGTGGATGAATATGGTTTCATAGTTTCATAGTTTTCATAGTTTTCAGTCACATGACTGGCACAGAGACCTGGAGGGCAAAAACATCCATAGAACTGCAGCAAAGGCCTGTCAGTTTTCCATTTCAAACAAAGTTTTGGGCAATTGTGATCCATATACAGCACCTGTTGCAGTATTTCAGTCACTTAAAACAGCAGGACATTCTAAATCTCTTAAAGTGACAAACACTAAATGTACTAAACAGTGTTATTAAAAGAAATCAAATTCAATATACACCTTACTGATGATGCATACGACCATATAGAGGCGAGCCGGGACATGAATGCAACAAGCTAAATGGTTTCAGCTTTTTTTATAATGGCATCATCAACAAGGTGTATATTGAAATTGGTCTTTTAATATCACTGTCTTACTACATTAGTACTTACTAATGGAGGAAAGCCCAATTTTGCCCTCCAGGTGGGTGTTCCTATTATTCATATTATTCATAAATTATTTGTGTGATGTCACATGAAAACTGTGTAGCTGAAGACATTACTGTATTTATACCCATTTATAGACACTTCTTGAAAATAAATTCCAGCACAGCGCTACAACAGCCATAATGAAATTACCCTTCACAATAGATAAGGCTTTAGAATGAACTCTTTTAGAAAGCTACATGACAATTTATCTGTTCAATAACTGTGGAGTAATAAAAACACATCTCCGCATCGCTTTTGCAACATTTCAAATCTCTCAGTTCTCGCCATTTCTGAAAAGCCAAGCCAATGTTGATTCTCGTTTTATTACAAGTTTTGTTGCATTCTCTTTTTGCCAGCAGACTCTCCTCTCCTCTGTTCTGTTCTGTTCTGTTTTTTGTTTTTTTAACAGGTGATTCCCCGGAGGTTCGAGATTTGAGTGTTCCATGTCGTCAACCTTTCTCGCTCGTTGTGACAGCTAACCTATGCTACTCCCGCACCATTGTCAGAGTACCTGGAGCAACTTTTGTCCATTCACAGATATGACGAGACAAGCATGGGCGAATGACATATGTGTAACTGTCGTAGGCCAGTAAGAGCTGTGCGTGTAAACCTCACTCCCCTGATCTTAAGAGGTGCTCTAATGACTGACACTAGAGGCTGCAGTCTTTAGCCTCTTTGTTAGATTGCCCGCCTCCCACAAAGGAGACCATGGTTCGAGTCCCCCTCGGAGCGGGTCGAGTAGGACCAGGTACATTTGGTGCCATTGACCTGGATGGGAGTGAGATTTATGGGGTGAGTGTAACTGTCATAGGCCAGTAAGAGCTGTGCATGTAAACCTCACTCCCCTGATCTCAAGAGGCACACTAGCGACTGACGCTAGAGGCTGCCGTCTTTAGCCTCCTTTTAGAGTGCCCGCCTCTCACACTGGAGACCACGGTTTTAGTCCCGATTGGAGGCGGGTTGAGTAGGATCGGTTACATATGGTGCCGTTGACCCGGATGGGAGTGAGGTTTAGGGGGGCGAGTTTAATTCATGAGTTCACACTTACAAATAAGTCAGATAGATTAAATGGTATGCATATTTGGCGTGGTGTCCGAGGAAAGAGCCCGAGCTCGGTATTTGGCCCGAACCTAGAGTACTCCCCATATTCCTGGCTATGGTAGGAACAAGCCAAGAGTGAGGAGTCGGGGTGGTGAAGGGATGCTGAAAACTGCCAAGGAATTTCAGTGAGTTGACTGTGTATATATATATATATAGAGTATATAGGCTTCCTCTCATGCAGATAGGGTAGATGTGGTAATTGCTGATGAGTTGTTTGGATAGATCATTTGAACATGCTCCTCCCAAACTTTGTTAATAACACATTATATGTTGTAGGCCAGTAAGAGCTGTGAGTGCAAACCTCACTCCCTGATCTCGAGGTGTGCTAGAGGCTGCGGTCTTTAGCCTCCTTGTTAGAGCGCCTGCCTCCCATGCCAGAGACCATGGTTTGAATCACACTCAGAATGGGTCAGTAGGGCCGGTTACATGGGTCAATGACGTGACGCCTACATTTTCTGTCCAATAGCATTTTTTTCAGTTAAAAACTGGTTTAAATTCATAAAAAGATACCATATAAACTCACCTAAAGGATTATTAGGAACACCTTTAGGAAAAAGGTGAATTTTGAGTGAATTTAAAAATATAATGTGGTGCGACCACTGCAGAGTGTTTTTCATGATAGATATATGTTGGCAGGTTTTGTGCTTTTATATTCAATTGATGGTTTATATACATAACATACTTTTATTTTAGTGTTATTTGGAATAGATTTGTATCCAATTTGGGTAATTTACAAACATTTCAGATGGTTTATTTTTAATCTTTGTACACTATGAAAAAAAAATAGAGCATTAATTTAATTTGAGTAATTATGCATTTATTAGTAATGTATTATTTATTTATTTATAAATATTTACGTCTATTTTAACATGGCACTGCCAAGCAAAGAAAAAAATGCTCGCCATAGGCAGCGACGCAGCGTGTTAACTCAAGAGCAAGAGCAGAGTATCTTGCCAGGACAATAGGAAGGTGTGTTAGAAAAAATCAGCAGCTGGTGGTCATGCTAAGTCAGGATAAGTTTAATTAAATGTTTGTTCACAAGAAGGCCACAAGCGTGACCCTGGACCCCTGCCTTTAAAGTTGTCCAGATGAAGTTCAAACATTACAAAATATCTTCATGGAACTTGATCTTTACTTCTTATCCTAATGATTTTTGGCATAAAAGAAAAATCGATAACTTTGACCCATTGCTGGCTATTGCCTCAAATATATTGACTGGTTTTGTGCTCCAGGGGTCACAAATGTGCATTTACTTAAAACTGTTCATGACAAGGAATATTACATGATTATACATGGTTCTGATCAAAATTAAATCAATATTATTATTTTTCCACCGTCTCCGTTGTCAAGTTAAATGAAATGTTGCACTTTTTGCAATTCTCAAAAAAACTCAAAAGAAATGCTAATACTTTGTTTATAAACACTTTAATTACTGAGAACTTGTAAAAAAAAAAAAAAATGTTAAGCATGTTAAGGAAATAAATTCATTTTAAGATAAATCACGGTCGCATCTGCATGACATTTTAAGGCCACGGCCAATTCATCTAGATGAAAAAACAGTAAAATCACTTAATTTGACATTTTATATGAATTTATGTGTACACAACATTCTTAATGTTTGAACAATTGCAATAGATATTATTATTTTTTGTATTTTAAAATTGGCCAGTTGAAAATCCTTATATACGTCATTGACCCAAATGTATGCAGTTTCCTGAGAAAACCATCCTGTGACATCCCTGTCTAAATATAAACACTTATGATAGACTTACCATAGTGAGTCAGGGTTAGAGAATAACACATTTTGGAATAGGGATTGGTGATATTATTTATTCATTTTAAACAAAAGTTAGTGTACCTTTAAATTAGGGAAAAAAGGATTTAAGAGACAAAAAGGGACTCCAATCTAACCTTTAAATAAGATATGCTTAATGATTGATAAAGAAACAACTCTTTAATATTATCTTAGTGGACAATGTTCACCCTTGTAAATACGTGTATGAATAGGACGATTAATGATGTAATTAGTAATCTCAATTCTATTTACTCTTGACTAGATAATAAAAACCATAACCAACCAAATGCCCCCATTTCAGTGTCTGCCTCGACCTATTTTTGTAAACTGGTGTGATTACAGTGTAGAGCTCTACTATTAAACAAATGAGTCCAGAGCAATAATTTACCATGATCAGTTTAGAGACACATAAATGAAGATGAATGTCTACCAATGATTGACAATGTTCCATTTGCAATAAAAAGACGGTTAACTTATAAAAAGTCCACTGAAGACACAGAGGTCAGTGATGTTAAACCGCCTGACCCTTCTGAAACATTATGAGGCAGGGAAGAAAAACAGAATAAGATGACTAATGTCCATCTGTTTTTCAATGCTAAATTGCAACTTTATATGCAAGAGAGGATGAAAAGGACTCGATAATCGTCATTTGAGTCAGTTGAGGAATTTAAACACAAACAGTTTCACAACAGCTTGAGGTGTTTTATCTTGGCATGTTGCAACCAAATGTGGTTAAAAAACCTGCCCAACCATAATATTGAGGTGTCAAGTGAATCCCTGTTCACAGCAAAGTCAACTTTTCATAATTGCCACTTAATTAGACCTTCGATACCATATTTATTGTACTGTTATTGACTTTAACAAGAACTTTATATTGGCATTTCCCTGCAAAAATCTTCCTGGTTTATGTCAGAGAAGCTTATCATCTCATTCATTTAAGACAACAGGAATTTGGTCCAGCCGCCTCAGGCACTGCACTCTGCTCCTGTCTTCATCCTTTTGTTCAGTTGCTCTCACCTATTCAGCCTCTCTTAACCCGTCCCTCCCACCCAGCCCCTCATGACACTAGTGAATCTACAGTGTGGCTTTGTGGCTGCAGATGAATCTTTTGACCTTTTGTTTTGTCATAAAAGACTTTTGGCTATTGTTGTATTGTGTATTAAGTTTTTCAGGATGCTTTTGTTACATTTCTATTTATATGTAGCTTTTACTGCAGCTTGAGCATGTGCAACTACATGCCCCTTTGTTCTGAAATACTAACAATACGCCATATGAGACAGGTAATCAATGGCTCGATTTTTTTTCTCTTCACAACAGGTCAAGTCCATACTTGAGTTCAGTTGAGTTCAGTACACATAAAATGCATTTGTCAATCTCTGGGGATTAGTTTTGGGTCCCCTGCCCGTGTCCAACATGAGGCATGTGAGGCAGGAGCTGTACAAGGAGAGCTCACGTGAGACAGGAACTGTGTCTGTTCCTTCATGTATCTGTTAAGTTTGTTGATAGAGTCGCTGGTTTGTTTGTTCAGCAGGCCCTTGCCTGCTCTGGCACTCTGAGAAGTGGCATGTACACACAGGCTGTAACCTCGCCTGGCACACACACTAAGATTTCATTCTGAACTGCAGGTGAAACCAAAAACTAACTTTTTTAAGCAAAAACAAATGCTGATGTTTGTATTTGTGAATGTCTTTTTCCCCTCAAAGGATGAGAATAGATCCATTTACATACACACTTTTATGTCATTCGATTAAAATCATTCCGATTGAACGATTCTGTGGACAGTTCACATGAGGCGTTATCTAAACCGATCTGGTGTTGCTGTAAGAAACACGTCAGAAAAATCAATTGTTCTGTCAGGCGCCAGCTGAAGTAGAAAGTGCCTGGGACAAACGCTGTCAGATGAGATGGCCAGCTATGTCTGTGTCATTATTCTAACATTATCTTCATAACTTGTTTTACGAAATAAAAAGTAACTTTCCTCTTGTCAACATTATAGCCTACTGTGATGGAGGCGTGCTTTATATCACGTCGATCACGTCACAGAAGGACGATATACTCACAGTAATCAGGTCAGGTCGTTTACATGGTGGAATTTTTCACACCTCTCAAACCGATTACAGCTTCATTCGGTTTGGGCATTTTTATCCTGATTGAGGTGTTTATATGGAGCATTTTCATTCAGTTTGGACAGTGCTCCATATAAACACACCTATTAATATATTATTGGTTCATTTACAGTGTTCTGTAGCTACACACTCTAAAAAATGCTGGGTTGCGGAGGTGCAGGAGGCGAAATGCAGGAGACCACAAACAAAAGCTGAACACAAGTGAATAATAAGAAAAGATCTTGCTTCTATTATTACGTAAAGCTTTATTGATGTTTTTTTTTTTAAATAAATTAATACAGCAGAGATACTTTTATTCAGCAGAGAAGGCATTAAATCAAAAGTGACAGCAAAGTTATTTATATTTCTGTCAGATAAACTTATCAAGTGAAAATAAACTCTAATTAAAATAAAAATAAAATTTATTTATCAAATTGATCAATGAAAAAAAAATCAAATACAAAATGTTATATTTGTTATATTTAAAATGCATTATGAGCTACTAATCACATCATCATTTCACATTTGTATGTGAAATTGGCCATTCAGTGAAGCATCACTATTATTTCTGACCAGGTTACACTGAAGCCTATTTTTTTGTGGTGAACACAACAAAAAACCTAAATAAATCACATGTGAAACTGTGGGGACTTTTCCCGCTATCTAGCAAAGAGTGGGCAACATGACAAAGTAATTTTCATAGTAACAATAGCATTTTTTTGTTCGTTTATTTATTTGGGCTGCAAACCTCGGAGTTTGAGAAGCAGTTTGAGAAGAGGAGAAACTGACATCATGGGCCCTATCATACACTCGGCGCAATGCGGCGGCAGGCGAGACACAAGTGTTTTTAATGCTAGTTCCAGCCCGATGCAGTTATTATTTTCCACGTCCAGTGCCACGTGCTGGTCTGCAAATGAGGTGTATACAGGCACATTGTTTTTTTGTTATTTAAAGAGCGTGTTAGTAATATGCATTGCAGCTGGAAGTGACTGGAACTCAACAGCATTAAAAGCTACATTTAGCCAAGGTCTCAACTCAGATGTTCTCACTGAGCTAAGATGAACAACTTACACTTCACTCACTCATAGCTCTTGCCATCCGTCTAGACCTATTACTTCTGAATTGTCCTCCACCTACACATGATGTTTTATAAACAAAGTTCAGGAGGAACATATTGCCCATCCAATTAGTACGAGATGAGGCCTATACACTCACCTAAAGGATTATTAGGAACACCATCCTAATACTGTGTTTGACCCCCTTTCGCTTTCAGAACTGCCTTAATTCTACGTGGCATTGATTCAACAAGGTACTGAAAGCATTGTTTAGAAATGTTGGCCCATATTGATAGGATAGCATCTTGCATTTGATGGAGATTTGTGGGATGCACATCCAGGGCATGAAGCTCCCGTTCCACCACATCCCAAAGTTGCTCTATTGGGTTGAGATCTGGTGACTGTGGGGGGCATTTAGTACAGTGAACTCATTGTTCATGTTCAAGAAACCAATCTGAAATGATTTGAGCTTTGTGACATGGTGCATTATCCTGCTGGAAGTAACCATCAGAGAATGGGTACATGGTGGTCATAAAGGGATGGACATGGTCAGAAACAATGCTCAGGTAGGCCGTGGCATTTAAACAATGCCCAATTGGCACTAAGGGGCCTAAAGTGTGCCAAGAAAACATCCCCACACCATTACACCACCACCACCAGCCTGCACAGTGGTAACAAGGCATGATGGATCCATGTTCTCATTCTGTTTACGCCAAATTCTGACTCTACCATCTGAATGACTCAACAGAAAGCGAGACTCATCAGACCAGGCAACATTTTTCCAGTCTTCAACTGTCCAACTGCAAATTGTAGCCTCTTTTTCCTATTTGTAGTGGAGATCAGTGGTACCGGTGGGGTCTTCTGCTGTTGTAGCCCATCCGCCTCAAGGTTGTGCATGTTGTGGCTTCACAAATGCTTTGCTGCATACCTCGGTTGTAACGAGTGGTTATTTCAGTCAAAGTTGCTCTTCTATCAGCTTGAATCAGTCGGCCCATTCTCCTCTGACCTCTAGCATCAACAAGGCATTTTTGCCCACAGGACTGCCGCATACTGGATGTTTTTCCCTTTTCACACCATTCTTTGTAAACCCTAGAAATGGTTGTGTGTGAAAATCCCAGTAAGTGAGCAGATTGTGAAATACTCAGACCGGCCCGTCTGGCACCAACAACCATGCCACTCTCAAAATTGCTTAAATCACCTTTCTTTCCCATTCTGACATTCAGTTTGGAGTTCAGGAGATTGTCTTGACCAGGACCACACCCCTAAATGCATTGAAGCAACTGCCATGTGATTGGTTTATTAGATAATTGCATTAATGAGAAATTGAACAGGTGTTCCTAATAATCCTTTAGGTGAGTGTATAAACACTATATACATAGCCAACTCACCTAGGTTCCTCGACAGTTTCCAACCAACACCCCGTCTCCTCACAGTTGCTTGGTTAACTATCCTAATCAGAAGATATGGGGAATAATCTGGGTTTAGGCCAAAATTCTGAGCTCGGAGCCCTCCTCAGACAGCATGCCAAATAAACATACATTTTATTATACACTGCCCAGCCCAAAAAAAAGTCGCTCTTTGGATTTAAATTGGCAAATGCTTAAGAGTCAATGATTGGATCATTATTGCAGTGATTTTTGTGTTTCTAGCATGTTATATGTTTGTCAACAGTTCTTCTAACCCTAATTGATGGAGTGTGTAGCTTTTCATTTCTTAAACAACCATGTAGGAATACACATCACATTCCAGGATGACAATGTCAAGATTCATCAGGCTCAGGTTGTGAAAGAATGGTTGGGAGGAGCATGAAGAATCATTTTCACACATGAATTGGCACCAGACCTTAAATTAATTTAAATGAGCTGGAGGAGACTTTACAGAGTGCTCAACTCTTGCATTGTCAATACATGATCTTGACCAAAAATTAATGCACCTCTTGATGAAAATAAATGCTGTGATGTTGTTTATATCAAGAGGTGCATAAATTTTTGTCCAGATCTTGTATTGACAATGCAAGAGTCGAGCACTCTGTAAAGTTTACTCCAGCACATCCCAAAGACTTTTGTTCACGTGGCGAGTGTATTACCTGTATTTAGATACAGCATTTTCCTTCAGGTCAGTTCCATGTTCATAATAATAAATCCATTTGAATGTCCACTGCAATGTCTTGTCCTATTAACAGTTAAAGGGTTTTCTGTGTCCTGAC
The DNA here is from genome assembly GCA_018749465.1 of Paracanthobrama guichenoti. Taxonomy (NCBI): domain Eukaryota; kingdom Metazoa; phylum Chordata; class Actinopteri; order Cypriniformes; family Gobionidae; genus Paracanthobrama; species Paracanthobrama guichenoti. Next base: position 19,427 of record JAGHMJ010003578.1, read on the forward strand.
ACTGACAGCACTAAAGCATTTGTCAGAAGTGTTTGTTATGTGTTCACAACAAGTTTCAGCCCTTTCAATATAAAAGTCTTTGCTACGTAGTGATTCACTCCAGGAAGACCATCTTTGCCGCCATCTAATGGCGTAATAATGTAACTTCTGTTGCTGGTCATGGTTAGGAACTATTTTTCTAAAGGAAGACCTTTAGTGATTTTACCGTATGAAAGCTGCATTGATACATATTTTTGGCTTTAATATTTGTATTGTGTGGTAACCGTTTTATAAAAGCAACAAGGGACTCAAAGCTAGTGCTGTATCATGAATAAGTCACGGCTGAAGGGGTTGCAGGCATCGTGCGTCTCGTACATTATTGCTTAAAAAAAATTCTGCACAATAGTTGGCATTTTAATACATTTCAAATGAGAATTTTGAAAATACTAATACAGAATTTTAAATACATTTTCATGTATGTATGCCCATCTCTGTATGTATGTATGTATGCAAAAAGTTTGCTGATAATAAAACAAACTTATTTTTGAACATCACTATGAAAGATGACTTCTTTCAGAAATCTTGCGTTGTATCGTTATTTTTCAAAATGATATTTTCAGCCCATAGATCACCAAGAATGGCCACTCCATCTTTGGCAGAGGCCGTAACTCTCGACCCCAGGCTGTTTTGTGGTATTTGCCCTCATAGTTAAACATAAACAGCAGCACATTGTGTCTGCAGGTGAGTGTGTGAGTGTGACCTCGCTCCCCTCTGCCCTCGTCTTGTTACTGCTTTCTGGCGATGCTCTAGGTGAAAGATGAGCAAGGATAAGACTTTCTCTTTCATCCTTCATCGTTACTCTCGACACATCTTCACAGAAGCTAAACCTAAAACCTGAACTAAACTTGTAAATTAGGATGTTCAAGTTGCCTGAAGCAAAGCTGTACTTGTTTAATCACTTCCTCTTTTCTTTAGTCACAACTTTCAAAATAAACTGGCATATGTGAATTTTTACATTACACTTTGTCTATAAAGACATCCCAGCAAGCAATTTTGTGTTTTAAAAGGCATCTAATAGCTGTCCAAACACAGCCCTGATGTCTAGGCTAAAATAATTTGGGCTGTCAGTGAAAATTGAATAGACGTTTAACCATAGCCCAAGAATAGTCATCTAGAACATGAACATGTCAAAGAAATGAAGACAACAACACCTTCTAATCACTGTTGACTTTGCTTCCATGATGGAATATCATACATCTCACAAGTTATTTTGGCAAAAAACGACATGTAACCAAATTCAAGGTTATTTTGGCTAGAAGTGGGTTACTCATAGCTGGACTATATCGGGTCTATACACTGAAAAAAATATTTTTACTGCTTGTTCAAATAATTGCTATACATTTTGTCCTAACTTAATTTGATTGTGTTCAATCCACTTAAATATAAGTCAAATTGAAGTTTACTTAATCCATTTGTGTTGAGATTACATGAATGATTTGTGCTGCATTAACTGGAACTGGGCGGGGTTTGTTAGTTCCCAGCATGCTTTGCATATGGCTAAATCAAGAGAAAGTAAATGTTATTTTATATGTAAGTGTTATTTTATATATTTTTGAGCAAGATGAGAAAGGGGAGACTTGATTGTGTTTAATATTCAATTATGTTGGAATTACCAAGATCTTATTACAAGACCTTATTTCCTCTCCTGACAGAACTCAATGGCTCTAGGTTGTGCTAGTAAAAATATCTCAGTGCTTTTTCCCACAGAACTTCACAAGGTTTCATGCTGTACTCGAAAATTCACAGTAGCGAGAAAATATGTTTCTTCAGTAACTCTTGTCCATTGAGGCCTATTGAAAATTGCTTCTTTGCATTGAGCACACACTGTAGTTTGCATTAGAGAATGCTCTCATGCATTAACCATTGGCACGGTGTATCTCATTTACACTTTGTTTCTCATTTAGAAGGAAGATCTGTCTTTTCACACAAAGGGTGAAGTAAGTATTTTTAGCTTTTTGACTTTTTCATCATCAATACGCCTTTTCCAGAAACCGTTTCAAATATTCATGAGGTGAGAACTTTGAAAATGCTTCAAGAAATCCCTTAAGTGTCAGCTTTATTTGAGATCTAACTGTGCAGTGATTACATTATAGTAAAGCAGATGTATTTTGTTATTTGTTAAAAAAGCTGTTCCTTGTTTTTGTTGCTGAGTAGTGTGATTGTTTGTGTAATAATAGAAAGAACTGAGCTGAGAAAAGGAACATGATGAGCTTCATGGCTTGAGTGGTCAATGAAGCTCAAAGTGCATGCAGGTGTTTCCTTTAACACTAATAAATTGACTAGCGTGGCAGTTTCAGATAGCGTACATCAATTCTCAGCAACCTAATTTTGGACTCAGATTTTAACAACTGCACCCAGAAAGAAACTACATTCATTTATTGTAGTAAAGTTAATATAAATCCTATTTGTAATATACATGAACTGCCTCTGCATAGTAATCATAAGGCATATTTATCAACAGAGCATGTAATGTAATCCTCAAAATAATGGGTGTCTAGAGACATCAATTATTTATAATATAAAAAAAAATACATATTTGCTTCACAGCCATGAATTAAAAAATAAATAATTAAATTAAATTAAATTAAATTAAATTAAATTAAATTAAATTAAATTAAATTAAATTAAATTAAATTAAATTAAATTAAAATTCACCAGTTTAACAAGACCTTCTCTGCTTTCACTAGCAGTTATGACCCTAGAATTTGTGCTAAGCTGAAACTTTAAATTCTGGTAAACTGGTGGTACTAAATAATGAGGATAGTGGCTTCCTTTGTGGTGACATCACTTGAATACCGTTGCTTTTATAAGGCAGCCCACTCAAGCGACCGCTGTACAATTATGAGATGATCACAGGAAGAAAATAGAAAAGATTTTTGATTAGATATCATAAGAGTTAAGAGATTGTTACATATCAGAGTGTGCACATGGGAAAATGTAAGTACAATTTCTGTATATCAATACAATTTGCACATTTCACATGCATTATGTTGCAGTATGCAAATGTACGATTATTTACTTATGAAAATGAAACGCACTGCAAAAGCCTGAATCATCAAGAAAATATGTTTTCAATTAAATTCAGGACTGAGCACTGAGATGCAAAATCTGCATGTGCTCTCATTACATTATACGGATGGAAACAAACTGATTTTTGCTGTTTTGCCACATTATCTGTTCTGATAAGTGCTGTGAATAATTCATATCTCAGTGTTTGCCTTTTATTCACCCATACGGATTATATAAACACTGGGAGTGTTCATTTGACACAGAGTTCTGCTGTGATATGTTAACACTGGGGCCTGTTCTTTGGCCGTTTGACAGAAACTCTAAATGTTATGTTGGGGTCATTTTAATATCTCGAAAAATATACTTAACATTTAAGTATCACATCGATACTTCATGACTTTTCCTAATCTAATGATACATTTTTGTAAGCAAAATTTTTCTTTTGTCCTCCATGAACAAAGTTCCATTAGGCTACTTTATTAAGGGGATATAAAATATGAATAAATGCAATGAATTATTACATGATCAAGTTCTCAGACTGGTGTACAAGCTAAAGATCTACTTCTGGTGTTGCTTTTTATTGCTCTTTCTGCTATTTTTTTCTGAAGTCAAATTAACCCATAAAAGAAGAAAAATGGGTTACACTTTATTTTAAGGTGTCGTTGTTACAGTGTAAAATTGATTACATGTACTTACTATAGAGTTAGTGGGTAGGATTAGGGTTTGGTTGAGGGTTAGTTGCATGTAATTGTGCATAATTTACTGCTATTACTATAGTAAGTACATGTAACATATGCATCAAGGAACGAAAAATGTTACTTGGATGTATACCAGTCACATTGAAACAGACAGTTACAGTTTCAGAAATCAGGTTAGTTAATCAAATCAACATTAACTGAAATAAAACTCAATTATAAAAACTACGTCACAAATATTTCATTTCACCTATTGCATTTCTCATTTTCGTTACTAAAACAACAAAACTTAAAATTAAAACATGAAATAGATATATTTTTAAAAATATAATTCAAAATATAAAAAACTATAGTATCTCAATGACACTAAAATAACAGATAGATGGACTTAAAAAGAATTTCAACGGGTTCGTTTTTAAATTTCCATTTTTAATTCCACATGCACGTCACTGAGTCACTGCGATCTTATCTATTAAATGTAAATGAGCGGCATGAACAGCAAATCATGTTATTCGCAAGAATTCAGACGTGGCGGTTCTTTCCACATCCCGCTTAAAACTCATGAGGTGATAAGGTCATCATATTTATTGCCAGTCCTGCTAGATTGATGGTTATTACTACCGATAGACCTCTTTGGAAGCATCTGCACCATTTCAGAAACCAAGCATACTTAATCTTGATATGTAAAACTCTTAAATTGCCCTCCTCCTGAAAGAAAAGAATTCACAGCTGCACAGCTTCCTCTTTTTCAGCTTTTTAAATCATGCTGTGCTTGTATTGCACAACCGTAGAGGCTTTCATTGTTATATATTTAGAGTTACTGTTCATCTGTGAATGTTAAAAACTGAATTAGTTTCTGTTAGAAATGCATAAATTGCAGATCATAAACAATGTCCATTCTATGGGAGTGCAGAAAAGTTTGCAGAATGACAATACATCAGACATTTATTAAAGAAAAAGGACCTGACGGTTGTTTTGTCAAGGTTATGGAGAGTTACAGGTGGTTAGTTGTCAGCCTGTTCTAACAGAGACCAATGTGTGTCATGAATTTATGATGAATGGCGCAGAACAGGTACATTACTGATTCATTATTTGGTGATTAAACTTGAGACTTTAGCCTTAAGAACTAACAGTTGGCGAGAATGGGGTGTGGAGAGTGTGAGAAGCATGCGCAAACAGTGTTTAGCAAACAGGGAACGCGATATCAGATTTTCACATTAAAGGAATGCATTCAAGCGTGTGTGACTCACAAATGATTGAATCATGAGTCACAAAACATGACTTGATGAAACATTAATCCATTTATCAAACTGTACTCAATTTTATCCAGGAGTGCATATGAAACGTCTGGAGGCTTTTGCCAGTAAACTTTATTTTGTGTTTTTTTTGTAATAGGTATGAGCACAGTTAGGCAATCAAACATCACCAAACAAGCACACCGCCTTAAGTACACAGTGTGCACTGCAGGCAGCTTTCTTTAGAATTCACTGTTGGCCAGCAGCTGCATCTGTGTAGATTCACTCAACTCAACTTATTATGCCATGCAAAAAACCTGCCTGTTCATGCAAAAAGCAAATATATCTTAGAGATGTACTGTTAGAATCAATCACTTTATGCACTCTTAGAAAAAAAGGTTCTATATAGAGCCTTAAGGGTTCATATATTAGGGGATGCCATCATGGATCCCTTTATGGATCCATTTAAAATGATCCATTTTATGGATTTCGTTTTAATTCATTTTTGCTTTGCATTTTATGAATAAAACAGCTCATAAACACTGATAAAAATGATTCTGTGGTGAAGTAAATACTACAACAAAACAAAAACTAATTTCTACATGAAAAAGTTGGGTCAGGCAAGAATACTTAATTCAAAACGTAAATATTACATTATAGAATGAAGTACAACTACTCAACTTTTCTGATACTGGTGTTCCCATCATGCACTGGGGCTTGAATAATTAATAAGTTCGATTTTTCGCTGTTTTCCAGCTGTACTTACACCATTTTATCATTGCTTTTGTCTCGGACAAAAGTTTCAAAGTTTCAGAAGGCTTAAGCTAGTGTCAGACTAAAATGCATGTTTGAGCAACTTGCACAGAAATATCTTAAAATATGTCAGTGGCATTGATTTGTCTCAAGATGTACACCAGTAATGTTTTGTAACCTTTTCCCGTTATACTTTGGTCATATCATGAATAATTTATGCAATTTGATATTAGTCATTTGAAAGAATTAAAAGTTTGGTTTCATTCATTGAAATGTCTATCCTCAACTGGTCGAGGTTGATGTGATATTTAGAAAGTAATTAGTAAGAAGTAATGCAATAATAGTACAGTAAACTAACTACACAGATGTAATTAATAGTACTTAATTACTTTTTAGAGTAACTTATCCAAGACTGCATGAGCTGACTTTAAAAGTCATAGCAACATTGTTAAATGTCATTTTAATGAAGGGAATGTACAAATTCTACAGTAAAATCATGTAATCAACACTTCATTAACATTATTTACTGTATTAGGCATCATGAACTAACAATGGTTAATGTTTTCTTATATACTATTGTTCACTGTTAATTCATATTTGTACACAATACATTACTATTATTTTAATTTAACTTGACTTTAATTTAATGTTATTTTAACTTGCAATGTTAAAAATAGTAATGAACATGAACCAAAACTGATAAATGATTAGAAAAAGTATTGTTTATTTTTAGTTCATGTTAGTTATTATACTAATAATGCAAAATTATATCATTTGAATATGTCATATTTTAATTTGCGATGAAAAACAATATGAAATAAAGTTACCAGATGTCCCTGCACGATGCAAAACAATTGATAATATTTTATTTGCAAACTTATGTTTATGTTTTATTTTGTTATTATTACTGTTCAAAAGTTTGGGGTCAGTAAGACTTTTAAGGAAATTAATAGTTTTACTCAGCAAAGACAATCAAAAGTGACAGTAAAGACATTTAGAATGTTACAACAGATTTCTATTTCAAATAGAACTTTTAAACTTTCTATACATCAAGTAAGTAATCCTGAAAACAAACACATCACGGTTCCCACAAAAATATGAAGCAGCACGATGGATTTGGATGTTTCTTGAGCAGCAAATCAGCAGAATGATGGATTCTGAAGGATACTGGAGTAATGATGCTGAAAATTGCAATTATAGGAATAAATTACATTTAGAAAACGATTTCACTGTTTCTACTGTGTTTTTGATTGAGGTGTTTGTTACATTTTATATTTGTGTAATCAATTCAGTTAGCATTATGATTTTGTGTGAATACTGTGCACCAAACATGAGCCATAGTTCATGGATAGGCCCATTTTTATGACCTTTATGTCATCTTGCATCCATTTTATCATCTGTTTAATGACACCATCAGCATATTTTAAAGTTCAAAGCAGATTCAAGTATAAAGTTAATATATTAACATTATAAGTTAATGATATATGCAGTTATGAACTGTAAAATGTTCCGCCTCCCATAACGCTTGGACACCCTATCGCAGTAACTCAGTAACTATTTATTACTCTATCTGTACAAAGGGGATGAAACGTTCCCCTTGTTTAGTGGATAATATGAATTAATAATATCCATCCAGAAACCAGTGGTACTCTAGTGATACTTCCTTAAAAAATGTTCACATGGAGTTTCCTAACATGGAGAGACAAGTGTAAGAATTTGCTCCGGGGTTTCAACACGTCAACTGTGGAGCTGTCAGTGTAGTTCTCATGAAATCTACTACCAACACGTTTCACCATCATGTGCTAGCTGAGGCACATGAGGACACAAGAAAATTTTGTTTTTGATGAAAAACAGCCATGCAACATAGTTAGGCCTATATCTGACTGGCTGCTTTATTTGAATAGATTAGGAAGTGGGATTTGTATTATTATTACTGCAAATAAGCAGATTTCAGTGTCACTCAGGACTTATGAGGTCCACACTATATCACTAATGGCTGAAATTGTACAAGAAAGCAATAGTTTGAGTAATTGCTGTCTTACAGTAGCTTTGTACGTCAGATTACACAAAACAAAAAAAGTATCTGTATCTGTTGAGTGACTGGAACTTTCAAGACTTTCTGCCACACCTTGTTTAACTTGGCATGAATAAGAAATCCCTACATGTTAAAGAAAGCCCTACATTTTAAAGTGTAATTTTATTATTGTGGTCTACACGTTCATGGTGTGTTTTTTGGTATACAGCACTGTCAGAGGCTCCCGCATCCAAGCCATACCAGGGAGTTCGAGTCAAAGATCCTGTGAAGGAGCTGCTGCGGAGAAAAAGAGGAAATGCTGCCAGAACGACGCCCCCCAGCGCAGTAGGAACTATAGCATATGTGTGCACACACACACACACACACAATAGGACACATGCTTTTGATTGTAAAAATTGACAAACTTAACATGATCTCATTCATTGCGCAAGCTTTTTTCCCTTTATCTAATCCATCCAATGCACGGTGATGCCATCCAAATGTGAGACTAAAAAGGATGTGTTATAAAAGAAATGAGACCCTTGGGTTTTATGTCACCATTTCAATTGTAATTAATTATAAAATTAATATAAAAAACATAACTCAGGTCATAGCACTTATAATAATTGACTGAATAACGGCCCAACTCTGAAATTGATCATAGGATTGCGAAAGATTGCAAAATCAATGTCAGCTTAAACTCAGCTTGAATTTTACTAGGCATTACCGATTGCAAGAAGGCAAGCTCTCCAAACTCCAAGGATTTTGGCCTTATATAATCCAGGTGTTTTTCTGTGACAGTTAAACTATTCTCCCACATAGCCTGGGGTTGGGCATAGGGCCTATGCAAATCCATTTGTGGATCTGCCAAGAGGCTTGACTACCAACCTTATAATTGTACTTGACAACACATGAAAACATAAACACACACTCTGCAGCCATTAAATTCTCATAAAAATTAAGTTGAACTCTTTTAAATGTCTTTAGTAACTTCTTGTGACTTCGACTCTCTTGTAATGGCATCTTGACTGTGTAGAAGCTGGCGATGTGCAATAAATTGCTCCCAAAGGGCAATGAGCAAAACCACGCATAAGAGCTATAGATATGAGCTTATCTTTGTCTGTTTTAGGTTAACTGGGTTATCTGTAAACCAGCCCCTCCACATGCTCTCTGCCATTTCATTCAACACCGCTCTCAGAATGGAGATGGGGGTTTTAAGCAGCTTTAACATTATTGGACTGGGGGCCACAGCTATAAATGCCTTCTAATCTACCAGGTGTAGGTCTCAGACAAAAGTCCCTGTCATCTGTTTAAGTACAATTTAAGTGGTACCACTTGCCCTGACATGTAAATCATTTTACAAAGGAATCTCATTGTGCTACACCTTAATTGTTTTTGATCTTTTGTGTAAAATGTAAGGGTAATGTAAAACAAGTTGGTTGTTACCATTGTTATATAAACTGACTTGAAGACAAGTGACTGCACATTGTCCTTCTTATTAGGTGTCTACTTACCAAATAAACACAAGTTTGTTGCTCTTTTAATGTTTTCATATTCTTGCTAGGCACTCTTGAGATTCTTCTGTCAAATGTTTTTTGAACAATATTCACTGAGATCCCCTGATTGTAGAAAAACAAAAAGGTCATGGCTTGGACCCTCAGAGTGGAATAGTTCTAATAATTGTCCATGTAAAGCAACCAGACAAATGTTTGTTTAATAAAATAAAGTTTAAGCAGGTTATTGCTTGAAATGTGGAATGAACACATTTCAAGCAATAAATGTGAGTAAAAATCAGAAACTATGTCTGTAACTAGTCTGGCTAATGTAAGTGACAAAAGCAGTTCAAATTAAAGACATGCGAGCCATCTACTAAAGGTAACATCACATATTGTGCAGATTTTGCTCTTACTGAGTAAGAGCTCACTTCTATCAAGAGACTTGCTTCCAACAATTCCTGTCTCTCCTTGAACTGTCAAAAATAAAAAGACACATTAATAAACAAAAAAAATAATCAAATATGTAACATATACAAAGTTCTGTAATGAAACTCTAAATGGCCAGGCTGATTAACTCAAATGCTTGCAATCACATCATTCTCTATTGGGCACAGCTGATTGGTTCCTGCTGTATCAGTAGCCGATGAGCTTGCTGCTCAACCTATAAATAGTTTGTTAGCATTTGCCTTAGCAGTACAGCACACTTTCAGAAACCCTCCACCTTCCCCAGCTCCACCTGTATAGATCTGCTACGGGTAATTCATGTATGCTGTACTGTACAGCAGCATGTCTTACTTGCTCAAAGCAGCGTGTTGTGTATGTATTGGCAGTAGCAAGTCCTGTATTACTACAGATCTATTCTGCCAAGACCAAATACATCAACATTGTCTTACCCATTACCAAGCCAAACACTCAGAGAGTTGTCATGACAGTACTATTTTTATTTATATATTATAACATTATACATAAGTAAATTAAACTATATAACAACTGTATTTCTATTGTTATTTTTTTCAAGGTAATGGTTCCCAACAACACTTTGCCGTCATACACACACACTGGTAAGTTACACATGAACATTTTTGTTTTTCATTGATTGCACAATGATTTTTCATGCTCTTATTCCTCTCTAAAAGGGACTTCTAGCTTTGTAGAAGCCAACCAGAGTGGTTTTAATGATTCATTAGTGGATGTCAGTGGGCTTTGCACAGGATGGATTGCCCAGACCACCAGCACATCTGCTCTCCAGCCTTTGAGCCACTGGACTCCCCCAGACTGCCAACACCACGAAACTACCATCCCGTCTCACACTGATATGTACGTCCAGCCGATCTGTCCCAGTTACACTGTGGTGGGCCCTTCCCCCATGCTGACGTTTGCGCACACACCTCTCTTCACCAACCTTGCGGTGAGCCACAGACTGATGCAAAGCTACTGCTATTGTTTCAGTGCCTGAAGGTGTTCATTTGTCTCTTATCTGGTTCCCTATTAGACCGTGAGCACTTCCAGCTCAGCCCTGCCTCCGGTGGAGATCCCAGACTCCTCCTTGACATATATTCCTTGGGCTCAGCCTTTATCCACCATCTCCAGCACAGTCATGCAGGCCCCCTCTGTGCAAGCGGCCCTGTCAGCCTCCCAGCTCTTCCCAGTGCCTCTGACCTTGCCAGTAATCTCACCAGAACCTGAGCCTCAGCAGGTGGAGCCTCCCCAGGCCCCAGAGGGCACTCTGGCCCTTGAGAAACTGTTGGAAGACAACGAGGGCCACAAAGAACCCTACATCTGCAACTCCTCACTGTTTTCAGAAGACATTTAAGATATTGGTGGATTGGCACTCTTTTTGCGCAGCTTCTTAGCTAGTCAAGATTTCATGGTGGAGCCAATGTAGGCACAATATGGGCTTGAGGTATTGGCCCTACATGGGTTTGTCCATGGGTTCTATATAGGCCTATCTGAATAAGCCCCAGTATGAGCCCTACATAGGTTTGTCATTGGGTTCTATATAGGCCTATCTGAATAAGCCCCAGTATGAGCCCTACATGGGTTTGTCCTTGGGTTCTATATAGGCCTATCTGAATAAGCCCCAGTATGAGCCCTACATGGGTTTGTCCTTGGGTTCTATATAGGCCTATCTGAATAAGCCCCAGTATGAGCCCTACATGGGTTTGTCCTTGGGTCCTCTATGTCAGAACCCATTACAAGTAGGGGTTAATGTAAATAGGACTGACCCATAGACAAACCCATGTAACCCATGCTGTGAAGGCTGCTTAGCGGAGGACTACTTGCAGTGTTGCCATGTCCACTTATAAGCATGTTGTTTGAGCTTGGCTTTTAAAGTGATCAAGTGTATGGAATAAAGAAAAGTGGGAAGATGTGGGTCACAATATTTTGATGTTATTTTCAATATAAAGCTTTTGGATTTATTAAGGTCTAATATGGGCTTGTCCTTGTTTGCCGTTTTCTTTTTTTCTTTTTTTTTTTTTTTCTAGCACCAACACAAATGAGTCAAGCCTCTTTCCCTGTGCTTTTCATACAAAAGAGAGACATCTGGTGCGCATTTAAAAACGTCATTAACAACTAGTTGTTCTGTCAGTTCTGTACACACTGCATAGAATTTCTGAAAAATTGCAGTTGTCACTACCTGAATTTTTGGAGAGCTAATTTGGTTTTAGAATTCAGTTGTCACTCCTGTAAATTACTGAACTATATGTGTACAGAATAGATTTAGCTGCAATGTGTATGTGATTATATCTGGAAGAAATAATAAATCTGGAAACAATTGTGAAGGGATAGATTAATGTCTTTTTTTTTTTTTAGCTGGCTTGTGTAGCTGCAATTTAAAAGTGTGCATGAATCATGTAGCCTGTTCACAATGGTTAAAATGCTAACATTTACAGAGAGTCTTCCTTGTATGCAGTTCATTATAATGGCAGTTAGAATTAAAAGGCATCAGTTTCCTTAAAGCTGGAGAAATCCCTATGGATGTTATCATTTTATCTACCTGTGCCCTAGACCCGCAGGCTAGTTGTCTCTCAAGTTAACATGTTCCTTAATTAGATGTTTAAACAAGGGTCTGCTCTGTGCACGCTCAACCATGAAATCTGCTTTTTTTTTTTTAGAGCTTCTGTACATGACATATCTCCGTCAAATGGGTATGACAATAAAGCAAACATGCAATTGCAAGCATTTTAGTATGTGTGTGATTTGGTCTTGATTTGATGTTTTTCAATTGCTAATTTGACTTTGAATTTATATTCAATTCAATTTCAATTAACATTTATTTGTAGAGAGCTTTTCACAATACCTATCGTTTTAAAGCATCGTAACAGAAAAATAAAGTAATTTGTTATCAGAGTTGACTGTGCCAAAGTAATGTCCATATGTCCGTCGCCACCCGGTGGCTTTAGGAAAACAGAGCACGGTGGGCAATATGCATTTAAGTATATAAAAACTGAAGGACCATGTCAGTCATTTGTATTTGCCACACTTCCTGCTACCAGCTGGTGGCGCTATGACTATAATGACATTTTGGCGTGTAGATGTCTTCAGGTCAGGGCAGTTATCAAACGTGAAGTTTGAGGCAGACTGGACATTGTATGCTTGAGTTAAAACAACTTCTTGTTTCATGGCATTAATCGTATACATTAGCACTTAGCCAAGTGTTGCATGATTTAACATGTTTCTAGTATGTTTGGTTCTTCATGGCATATTCAGGGAATGAATTACAGTGTAAAGCATGCCATTTCCTGTTGCCAACAGGTGACGCTATGACTAACTGAATATTGGCATGTCGATGTCTTCAGGCCAGGACTCTAATAAAACATGTTAAGTTACAACAAGTTACAACAACTTTCATGGCGAAATATCGAATTTTGTGAGGGCACCATGGACACGCCCTTGTATGTGAACTGTAGCGTGAATGGCACTTAATTGAAATTTTGTAGGTGGTGCTATCAAGACATTTTGCCACACCTAATTCTGAAACCCATATCAGACATAAATTAAATGTTCACCACTTCTGACGTGTGTGCAAAGTTTCATGAGTTTTCAAGTATGTTAATTAGGCCCTCAAAAAAATGTGATTTGGAGAAGAATAAGAGACTGAGCAATTCCATTAGGGTCCTCACACCATCAGCCATCAGTGCTCGCCTCGGGCCCTAATAATTATCATAGCTGCTGTTCACAACACTTTATATTTACAGTTACACATTTGGCAGACGCTTTTATCCAAAGCGACTTACACTGCATTCAAGGTACACATTTTTACATTTTGTCAGTTCTTGGTTTCCCTGGGAATCAAACCCATGACCTTGGCGTTGCTAGCTCCACGATCTTATTGTTTGAGCTACAGGAAAGCTCAAGTAAGAGCTTCAAGCTAAAGATAATCAATGTGCATTTAATCTGCTATAAGTGGGGTAAAATATTATATGTGCATTATGTGAATGCTTGGATATACACTCACCTAAAGGATTATTAGGAACACCTGTTCAATTTCTCATTAATGCAATTATCTAATCAACTAATCACATGGCAGTTGCTTCAATGCATTTAGGGGTGTGGTCCTGGTCAAGACAATCTCCTGAACTCCAAACTGAATGTCAGAATGGGAAAGAGAGGTGATTTAAGCAATTTTGAGCATGGCATGGTTGTTGGTGCCAGACGGGCCGGTCTGAGTATTTCACAATCTGCTCAGTTACTGGGATTTTCACACACAACCATTTCTAGGGTTTACAAAGAATGGTGTGAAAAGGGAAAACATCCAGTATGCGGCAGTCCTGTGGGCAAAAATGCCTTGTGGATGTTAGATAGAAGAGCAACTTTGACTGAAATAACCACTCGTTACAACCGAGGTATGCAGCAAAGCATTTGTGAAGCCACAACACACACAACCTTGAGGCGGATGGGCTACAACAGCAGAAGACCCCACCGGGTACCACTCATCTCCACTACAAATAGGAAAAAGAGGCTACAATTTGCACAAGCTCACCAAAATTGGACAGTTGAAGACTGGAAAAATGTTGCCTGGTCTGATGAGTCTCGATTTCTGTTGAGACATTCAGATGGTAGAGTCAGAATTTGGCATAAACAGAATGAGAACATGGATCCATCATGCCTTGTTACCACTGTGCAGGCTGGTGGTGGTGGTGTAATGGTGTGGGGGATGTTTTCTTGGCACACTTTAGGCCCCTTAGTGCCAATTGGGCATCGTTTAAATGCCACGGCCTACCTGAGCATTGTTTCTGACCATGTCCATCCCTTTATGACCACCATGTACCCATTCTCTGATGGCTACTTCCAGCAGGATAATGCACCATATCACAAAGCTCGAATCATTTCAAATTGGTTTCATGAACATGACAATGAGTTCACTGTACTAAAATGGCCCCCACAGTCACCAGATCTCAATACAATAGAGCATCTTTGGGATGTGGTGGAACGGGAGCTTCGTGCCCTGGATGTGCATCACACAAATCTCCATCAACTGCAAGATGCTATCCTATCAATATGGGCCAACATTTCTAAAGAATGCTTTCAGCACCTTGTTGAATCAATGCCACGTAGAATTAAGGCAGTTCTGAAGGCAAAAGGGGGTCAAACACAGTATTAGTATGGTGTTCCTAATAATCCTTTAGGTGAGTGTAGATATTTATCTTTAATCTAGGGCTGTCAATTGATTAAAAATTTTAATCGTTATTAAATCACACTCTTGTTGTGTGATTAATCGCACACTTATCGTAAAATTAAACATACGCCATTTATCTCATTAAAAACATTCATTTTGTCATCATTTGCTATATCCAGCAAAATAAATCAGTATTTTCTGCAAGCTTCAAGCTTCATTGGAGACTCCAAAAGGACACCAAATATAAGGAATCCATATAATTATGTTATATAATAAACACAATTATACAATTATATATTTATACACACCTAAGCACCCATGAAAAAAAAAAAAAAAAAAAAAGTTACAGAATTCACAGTATGTGTAAAGAGAAACAACAACAATATTGTTTTCATTTTAGACAGTAGCTTAGACAAGTTTGACTGCATAAACCTACGATTACTAAACACAAGAACGCACACATGACAAATCAAATATTATCCTTCGTGTGTGTGTGTGTGTGTGTGTGTGTGTGTGTGTGTGTGTGTGTGTGTGTGTGTGTGTGTGTGTGTGTGTGTGTGTGTGTGTGTGTGTGTGTGTGTGTGTGTGTGTGTGGAAACGACACGAATAAGCTACTGTGTGCCAGCGTGCGATCAGTGATCGAGAGCGTGCACATACATGGTTTGTTCTTTGTGCATCAATATATCAGACTCTCACGCTTATTGTAGGACTCCGCGCTCTTCAGAAACAGAATACGACAGAGCTCGTGTTTTAAAGCAAAGCACACAATATAACAAATAGTTCACTAAAAACACAACGTGAGTCTCTATTCTCTCTGATATGTCTGTTGTAATCAGCCTGGCCCTTTTTCACATTAGCACTGTTTTCGACTGTTTGAATGATTTTGATTACTGGATCACCGAAAACTTTCCCAGAGTTTAACGGTTTAAAATGGCTTGATCACAGAGACGCATAATCGGGTTCGTGAGTTAGAATGGAAATTTCCTCCTACCAGGGTTACAGGTGCTTGTGGATGCTCAGTGTGATTGTGATAAACTCCCGACTTCTAACATCATCTAACTGCGTGACGAAAATTACATTAATGACGCAGGGTCACAACCTAACGCGGGGTTAGTTGTAACACACATGGTTTAAAACTTTCCACACATGCCAGAATGACAAAACTTACTGTATTTACTAGTTATCATATCAACAGTATATAGAGAAAAAAATGCGCCAAAATTAAGAAACATTTGGAAGATATCACTGAATATTTATTTAACTATAGCAAAAGTAAATTTCTTACTTAAGTTTATTTTTCATCTCTGTTTTTGTGTTTATGTAAAATAAGACAAATGTGATATTATTGTAATCTTATATCTGTTATTTAACAGTTGAGATGGTTCTTTAATGCTGATCTAACAGCAGAAGACACAGCCGCAGTTTAAATCCCAGTTGCTCAGGTGGGGTGTGTTGAAACACTGCGTTACAATGAGCCCCTATTAGAAATGTGCTATTATATTCTATACTGAATTCTATTCTATATATTCTGCTATGAATTCTATTGAGAAACCATGAGAAAAGGGTGAATAATGACTAAGAGTCAATGTTCATAAATGATTCATTATTATTAAGTTTTGAACTATATAGCTGTATTTGTTTATCAAACTCAAAAAAAGTATATATATATATATATATATATATATATATATATATATATATATATATATATATATATATATATATATATATATATATTAAATGCCATTATTTTATATTAAAAAAATTATAATTGTATTTTATTGACAAAATATTTTAGCTTGTCTTGGATATAATGTAAATGCTGCCATTATATTGTTCATAGAATTTGTATATAATTCATTGTTTTCTAAAATTACTTTCATTTCAAGAATTTAAGTTTTGTTTGTGAATTATGCATAATTAAATTTATTGTAATTTGCAGTACTTTTATTTTGAAATCTCAGTTCAAGTTTATGCGCAATTGTTGACTTCACGTCAGATTCTAAGTTTCTGCACGCAAGCTGTAAGCATGGTCTGTATGTATACCTCGAAGAAAGATCATTAAGGATTCGAAGGACTTCAACGGTCATAAGGACAGTAAAGATAATTTCTCTTTCCCGCAGCATGCAGCCAACGAGGTATTTTGATTGTGTTTATCTGTATTTTGTGTCGATTACGTCTGTTGTGTATGCTTTCGTTTTGTCAAGCTAATGTGATTCTTTTGTATTATGTTGTTTTTACTGTTTAGTTTTCACGTGGGTTGAAAATGAAGAAAAGTCTTCAAATAAACCATTAGTAAGAGAACCACTTGTGTCAGTATGCTTGGAGGGAGAAACAGTGAAAACTCGACTGTTCAACGGCACGAGTAAGTGACTCAGCAAATTCGTCGGACCAGCGGCCTTATCACGACGTGTCTGGATCGATGCACATCATCGAAGGATTAACAGATGAGCGCGCACACACACAAAGACACGAGAAGACGCACACAGTACATGGTGCAACGGACCAAGTCATAACGAACTTTAACACTTAAGGCTTAAGAAGGTTTCGTAAGGATTTTCATTGAAAAGAAAGCTACGTTGTAGTGTGTAGTAAATGTTTTAACTTGAAGATTGGTATTTATACACACATTTAAAGAGTAATCAAACTTTTGTTTAACATTTAAAGTACTCTTTGTAAATATAAGAGAAGTCTATTTGTTCATATACAAGTCTTCTAAGTATTTTGGAGTGTTATATACATTGAGTATATTCTGAAGAGTAATATTCAAGCTGAAGTATTCTGTGCAATATTGTTGCTAAGAAGCTTAACGTTTACATTCAATTTATATTTGAGTAAGTATTAGAGATCGATTTGGATTTTTTGTTATCTTGCATATTTTCTACTTACAAATTCAGTCAATTTAAAGTAGTGATTCAGAATGTTAGATCCCAGTGAGTCCACAGTTCAGGTAAGGGACAGTGTTAGGGATAGTGCAAATTCCCAAGAGCAACCTGAAGAAGGTCAAGTGATTGCTGAAGCCCAGCAAGAAGAGGGACAGCAGTTAAGAAGAAGTAAAAGAACAAGAACTTTGACAGAGAAAGGTAGAGAAATGCAAGTTGGAAATGTTAAATCGCTTAAACAAAGGTTCAACTACATTTACGACAAATGGAGAACACATGCTAAAGCCTCTAAGCGGACTTTGTCACAGTCAACAGAGACTTTATCTGATGACCTGCTTAATGATATCATCGGAGATGTTCTAGGTCTTTCTGCAGATGTCCAGTGCGTTTATGAAGAACTACGCAAAATCACAACTCCAGATCAAGACATCCGTCGGAAAGTGGATCAGTGTGTAGAGATTTCTAATTTTGTTGTATCCAGAGCTTCAAGTCGAATGGATGGAAGGATTCCAGAAGGAGAAGAGAAAGATTGGCCAGAAGCAGGCTCTCTTTTCAATTCAAGTACCAGTAAATCAGATTCTGTCACTTCTATCTTGAAAGGTTCCTCAGAGCACTCAAGCAGATCTTCTGTAAAACGACAAGAAGCTGCTGCTGAAGCTGCAGCAAGCCAAGCTGTTCTGGAAGTGTTACAAGAACAAAATAAAGAACAATTGGAAATAGAGTTCCTAGAAGCAAAAGTGAAAAGGAAGATAGCTGATCAAGAGGCAGCAGCTGCAAAGCGTCGTTTAGAGCAAGAAGCAGAAGAGGTAAAACGAAGAATACAGAGAGAGGAAGAGGAAGCCAGAATCAAAGCTCAACTGGAAGAAGAACATGAAGCTCTCCAAAAGACTCTTGAGGAAAAACGAAGAAAGCTACAACATTTGGAAGCAGTGAAAAGTCTAAATGCAGCGAGCAAGAATGCATGTGTATGATCAAGAGAAGGTCATAGAAGAAGATCAGAAAGACATCCTGAAAATGTCTCCTGTACCACAGGCTGTGACCTCCTCCTCCTCAAATGAAAGTACAGCAGAGCTTGTGAAGGTGCTGGTAGGTGCTTTAAGTGCAAACAGAATTCCAGTTCCTGAACCTTCAGTATTTAATGGAGATCCATTGAAATACAATGACTGGAAACTTTCCTTTGAAACATTGATTGACCAGAAGAGTATCCAAGACAAGGAGAAGATATACTACCTCCGCAGGTATGTAGGAGGACAAGCTAAGAAAGCACTTGATGGATATTTCCTACTCGGAACTGAATCTGCCTATGTTGCTGCGTGGGACATTTTAGAAGAGAGGTATGGAAATCCATTTACGATCGCAAAATCGTACAGAGACAAGCTACAGGCATGGCCTAAGATGGGATCTAGGGACAGCTTTGAACTTAGAGAGTTTGTTGATTTTCTACGCAGTTGTGAGGCTGCCATGGTTCATATCAAGGCATTGGAAATCTTGAATGACTGTAATGAAAACAGAAAGATTCTTTCAAAGTTACCAGAATGGTTAGCAGTGAGATGGAACCGGAAAGTTATTGAGATAGAAGAGGAAAGTAATCAATTTCCCTCTTTCTGCCAATTTGTTAAGTTTCTGGCAAGAGAGGTGAAAATTGCATGCAACCCTGTCACATCATTACAGGCACTTAAACTCAGTGAGGTGGAAAGACCAAAATTCCCAAAATGTCAAAGCTTGGAGCAAAAACACTGACCACAAATTCCAGTGAGAGGTCTGTCATGACATGCATTTTCTGCCAGAAGATTGGACACACTTTGCACAAATGCAGAAAGCTCATGGAGAAAGCAGTTTCAGACAGAATTAAATTTGTTCAAGGTGAAAAGTTATGCTTTGGTTGTCTCAAGTCTGGTCACTTCTCAAAGAACTGCAACAGTAGGAGTGTTTTGACATGTGCCATAAGATGCATCCGACCTGTTTGCATGAGGAGCGAACTAAAGAAAACCAAAAACTACAACAAGCCAAGCAAAGTACAAGTAAAGAAAGGTACCAAGAAAGACCTCAATCAACGCAACATAAAGAAACAACCACAGCTGTTACTTCAAATAGAGTAGTACTTGATGAAGTTAACACACAAACAGCAGCAATAATTCCTGTCTGGATTTCATCCATAACTCAGCCAGCACAAGAAGTCCTTGTATATGCTCTGTTGGATTCTCAAAGCGACACAACCTTCATTTTAAGTGAAGTAGCTGAAGCATTGGAAGCAGACAAAGAACAAGTTAAGCTCAAGCTCTTTACCATGACATCAAAAACAAAGTGATAAGCTCTCAAAGAGTAAAGAACTTACAAGTCAGAGGCTTTTATTCTGCTAAAAGAATTTCTTTACCACCAGTCTATACTCGGGAGTTTATTCCAGCCAACAGAACACACATACCAACAAATGAAATTGCAAAAGCTTGGTCCCATCTAGAGCATCTACAAGAAGAGCTAGCACCTCTGCAGGATTGTGAAGTAGGTCTGCTCATTGGGTACAACTGCTCACAAGCCCTTCTTCCAAGAGAAGTAGTATCTGGCCAAGAACATCAGCCTTTTGCACAGCGTACAGATCTTGGATGGAGCATCGTTGGTCACTGAATCCATATGTAGACTATGGCGACGCTATTGGAACAAGTCATCGCATAGTAGTAAGACAAGTGACACCAGATATGCGATCTTCTGTCAATCTCAAAACTGAAGTATGCTATGTGAGTCAAACTAAAGTAAAAGAAATAACTCCTTCAGAGATAATAAAGGTCCTTGAAACAGACTTCTCAGAGAAGGTTGGAGAAGATGATCCTGTGTCCCAAGAAGACCTCAAGTTCTTGTCAATTTTGACAGAAAACATCACACAAAAGAACAATGGTCACTTTGAAATGCCATTACCATTCAAAAGTGAAAAACCAAAACTTCCTAATAACAAGATTTGTGCAATACACCGCCTGAGATGTCTTGAAAAGAGATTAAAAAAGGATCAGAGGTACTATAAAGACTATGTGAAATTCATGGATGACATAATTTCACGTGGAGACGCAGAGAAGGTCCCTGAAGAAGAAACTGACAATAGTCCAGTTTGGTATATTCCACATCATGGAGTTTATCATCCACAGAAACCAGGGAAAATACGTGTAGTATTTGACTGTTCTGCCAAGTTTCAGGACACATCCCTCAATGACCATCTGCTCACTGGTCCTGACTTAACAAATACATTGGTAGGTGTTCTCTGCCGCTTCCGAAAAGGTTCTATCGCAGTTATGTGTGACATTGAAAGGATGTTCCACCAGTTTCATGTAAAAAGGGAGGATCAAGATTACCTGCGATTTCTGTGGTGGGAGAATGGCAACTTGGAAATCACACCATCAATCTACAGAATGAAGGTACACTTGTTTGGAGCTGCCTCGTCTCCTGGTTGTTCCAACTTTGGCCTGAAATATCTGGCTACACAAGGGCATGGTCAATACAGCGAGGACACCATACGCTTCATTGAAAGAAATTTCTATGTGGACGATGGTCTGACAAGTGTTCAAACTGAATCAGAAGCAATCCAGCTTATCCGAGAATCAAGAGAACTTTGTTTGACTGGCAGATTAAGACTCCACAAGTTTGTCTCTAACAGTGAGTGTGTGATGGCAACTATTCCAGAAGAAGACCACGCCACAGTCAAGGATCCAGATATGGCTTTGAGTTTACCTCAAATGGAGAGAGCTCTTGGAGTGGAGTGGTGCATTACATCTGATTCGTTTAAGTTCAGAGTTCAAGTAAAACCCAATCCACTAACAAGGAGGGTGTGCTTTCTACCGTAGCCTCCATGTATGACCCTCTGGGGTTCTTGGCTCCATTTGTTCTTTTGGGGAAACAAATACTCCAGCAAATGTGCAGAGAGAAAATTGGTTGGGATGAAGAAGTTCCAGAGAATTTAAGACATCAGTGGCAGTCCTGGATTAGAGACTTACCCAATTTAGCTGAAATGGAAATCAAAAGAGGTTTCTTACCTTCAAATTTTGGTAATGTCAAAAGGTATGAGCTCCATCATTTTGCAGACGCAAGTGTCTCTGGATACGGTGAATGTACTTACCTCCGAGCAATTAACGAGTCCGACAATGTCCACTGCTGTTTGGTAATGGGGAAGTCAAGGGTTTCACCAACCAAAGTTACAACCATACCAAGATTGGAACTTACAGCTGCAGTTGTTGCAGTTCAAACCAGCAACATGCTTCGGAATGAACTAGAAATTCAAGATCTAAAAGAGTTCTTTTGGACGGATTCTACAGTTGTTCTCGGCTACATAAACAATGATGCGAGACGGTTTCATGTGTTTGTAGCCAATCGTATAGAGAGAATTAAGTCCAGCACAAAGCCTGAACAATGGGCTTATGTTCCTCTGAGGACAATCCAGCAGATCATGCCTCTCGAGGTTTGACAGCAGAGCAACTTAAGACCTCAAATTGGTTCACAGGACCAAAGTTCATTTGGGAAAAGGAACTAATTGACAGAGAAACCAAGGTGGGAGAAATTAAGGATGATTATCCTGAACTCCGCAAAGCTTTTGCATGTAACACTAAGGCAAAAGAGAGCAGATCATTATTGGATCGCCTACAGAAATTCTCTGATTGGTCAAGGGAGTTAAGGCAGTTGCCAGACTGAAACGGAAGATTAAAGAATTTAAAGGTGTAAAGCAAAGAACCAACGAGAGTACAAGCCTAGAAGAAAGAAAAGAAGCAGAACTTCTTATCATCAAGCTGATTCAAAAGGAAGCATTCTCAGATGAGATAAAGACTTTGAAGCTGAAGACAGAAATTGCCAAGACCAAGGACAGTAGGCTGTACAAGTTAAATCCATTCTTGGATGAAGAAGGTATCCTAAGGGTTGGAGGACGTCTAAGTCAAGCCACATTACACCCACACGTGAAGCATCCCACAATACTCCCAAAGAACAGCTACTTTTCAGCTTTACTTATTAAGCACTTTCACGAAAAGGTACATCATCAAGGACGTGGAATTACATTAAATGAACTGCGAGCTAATGGATGGTGGATCCTTGGATGCAGCAGTGTAGTCTCGTCACACATCTTCAAATGTGTCAAATGCAGAAAGTATAGAAGACCTACAGAAGAACAAAGAATGGGTGACTTACCATGAAGACAGAATGGAATCAACTCCACCATTCACTTATGCCGGAATTGATTGCTTTGGTCCAATACACATCAAAGAAGGAAGAAAGGATCTCAAGAGATATGGTCTTTTACTTACTTGTCTATGTTCAAGGGCCATACACATAGAGATGATTGATGACATGACAACTGACTCATTTATCAATGCTTTAAGAGCGTTCATTGCCATAAGAGGAAATGTTCGTCAACTAAGGTGTGACCAAGGAACCAATTTTGTTGGAGCAAGAAGAGAGTTTGCAGAGCTTATGAAAGGAATGGATCAAGAAAGAGTGAAGGCTCTAGGATGTGAATTTCTTATGAACCCTCCAACAGCAAGTCATATGGGAGGTGTCTGGGAGAGACAAATAAGAACCATAAGAAGTGTTCTTACTGCTATTCTTGACCAGTCAGCACAAAGGCTTGACAGTACCTCATTAAGGACGTTTTTGTATGAGGCTATGGCCATCGTTAACAGCAGACCACTCACCACTGGACATTTGAATGATCCATCCGACCTGAACCTTTAACTCCAAACCACATCCTTACAATGAAGTCCACAATCATTTTGCCTCCACCTGGACAATTTACAAGAGAAGATCTTTATCTTAGAAAGAGGTGGCGTAGAGTACAGTATTTGGCTAATGAATTCTGGACTCGATGGAGGAAAGAGTATCTTTTGAGCTTACAGCCAAGACAAAAGTGGCACAAGAACAGAAGGAACTCAAAGGTCAATGACATTGTCCTTTTGAAAGATGATCTAGCTCCACGCAACAAATGGAAGTTGGCCAGAATCACAGAAGTTTACCCAGGGTCAGATGGTAGGGTAAGAAAACTAACCTTGCAAATTAGTGACACCACATTTGACAAAAAGGGGAAACCCATGACTAAAACTGTCTTCCTTGAAAGACCTGTACAGAAAGTTGTTACTTTGCTTGAGGCCGATTAAAAGGTATAATGGTATAAAGAACTTAGTCTAATTGGTTAATAACAGAAATGGTGACATGTTTACCAGCAACAAACTTGCATTTAGAAATCTCACATCAAGGTTTGTGTGATTTGGTGGGAGTGTAAATGCTGCCATTATATTGTTCATAGAATTTGTATATAATTCATTGTTTTCTAAAATTACTTTCATTTCAAGAATTTAAGTTTTGTTTGTGAATTATGCATAATTAAATTTATTGTAATTTGCAGTACTTTTATTTTGAAATCTCAGTTCAAGTTTATGCGCAATTGTTGACTTCACGTCAGATTCTAAGTTTCTGCACGCAAGCTGTAAGCATGGTCTGTATGTATACCTCGAAGAAAGATCATTAAGGATTCGAAGGACTTCAACGGTCATAAGGACAGTAAAGATAATTTCTCTTTCCCGCAGCATGCAGCCAACGAGGTATTTTGATTGTGTTTATCTGTATTTTGTGTCGATTACGTCTGTTGTGTATGCTTTCGTTTTGTCAAGCTAATGTGATTCTTTTGTATTATGTTGTTTTTACTGTTTAGTTTTCACGTGGGTTGAAAATGAAGAAAAGTCTTCAAATAAACCATTAGTAAGAGAACCACTTGTGTCAGTATGCTTGAAGGGAGAAACATATAAAACTACACTCACCTAAAGGATTATTAGGAACACCATACTAATACTGTGTTTGACCCCCTTTCACCTTCAGAACTGCCTTAATTCTACGTGGCATTGATTCAACAAGGTGCTGAAAGCATTCTTTAGAAATGTTGGCCCATATTGATAGGATAGCATCTTGCAGTTGATGGAGATTTGTGGGATGCACATCCAGGGCACGAAGATCCTGTTCCACCACATCCCAAAGATGCTCTATTGGGTTGAGATCTGGTGACTGTGGGGGCCATTTTAGTACAGTGAACTCATTGTCATGTTCAAGAAACCAATTTGAAATGATTCAAGCTTTGTGACATGGTGCATTATCCTGCTGGAAGTAGCCATCAGAGAATGGGTACATGGTGGTCATAAAGGGATGGACATGGTCAGAAACAATGCTCAGGTAGGCCGTGGCATTTAAACGATGCCCAATTGGCACTAAGGGGCCTAAAGTGTGCCAAGAAAACATCCCCCACACCATTACACCACCACCACCAGCCTGCACAGTGGTAACAAGGCATGATGGATCCATGTTCTCATTCTGTTTACACCAAATTCTGACTCTACCATCTGAATGTCTCAACAGCAATCGAGACTCATCAGACCAGGCAACATTTTTCCAGTCTTCAACTGTCCAATTTTGGAAATTGTAGCCTCTTTTTCCTATTTGTAGTGGAGATGAGTGGTACCCGGTGGGGTCTTCTGCTGTTGTAGCCCATCCGCCTCAAGGTTGTGCGTGTTGTGGCTTCACAAATGCTTTGCTGCATACCTCGGTTGTAACAAGTGGTTATTTCAGTCAAAGTTGCTCTTCTATCAGCTTGAATCAGTCGGCCCATTCTCCTCTGACCTCTAGCATCAACAAGGCATTTTCGCCCACAGGACTGCCGCTTACTGGATGTTTTTCCCTTTTCACACCATTCTTTGTAACCCCTAGAAATGGTTGTGTGTGAAAATCCCAGTAACTGAGCAGATTGTGAAATACTCAGACCGGCCCGTCTGGCACCAACAACCATGCCACGCTCAAAATTGCTTAAATCACCTTTCTTTCCCATTCTGACATTCAGTTTGGAGTTCAGGAGATTGTCTTGACCAGGACCACACCCCTAAATGCATTGAAGCAACTGCCATGTGATTGGTTGATTAGATAATTGCATTAATGAGAAATTGAACAGGTTTGATTTATTATTATTATTATATCAGGTAACATTTTAAGCTGTCATATGCTCATGTTACAATGTTCCCCTCACGTTTTACAATGTACCCCACCTATGGGGCATGTTGTTACATTTCACTTCCATTCTTTCGGGGTTAATCAAGAAAAAAGTATATACTGTATTACAGTTTTTCTTCATTGGTTTGGCTTATTTCTTGAAACAGAAATTACATTCTCAAAACAACATGGACAAACCTCCAAACCACTTGGCAATTGTTCACAACAGAATTGAATTTCTCATTCATTTCATCAAATTGCAAATGTCTAAGTACATGTATCAATGTCTCAGTACATCTTTGCAAATGATTAAATACAGGTAGCCTACATTTAGCACAATTTCCAAGTGAATAGATCTTGTTGATCTAAACTGGTTGTTGATTCTCAGTGGTTGTTCGCTCCAAAACATGTCAGTGTCATTTCACTGTATAAGTCATCACATGCACAATAGTCTGTTCAATTGTCAAAATTAGTCAAGAACATAATACCATGAATACCATATATGAATTCCTTGGAACATTTGATAAATTTATTACAGCAATTGACAGTCAGGTGAAACTAAAACTTGACTAACGAAGGAGGAGTTTCGCACATCTCAGATGACCAATCAAAAGTTACCTGACAGGTGCTGTCCATGACTGTGAATGCTGCCAAACATGTATGTAAAGAGCTTGACCATGCAGGACCAGTACAATTTCTGAACATGGAGGCACCTGGCCAAGTAAATGAACAAGGGCAACTGCCTGCTCGAGGAAGAGGAAGAGGAAGAGGAAGAGGAGGAGGAGGAGTAAGGGTGCGTGGTGGTGGAATAGGGGGAAGAGGCAGAGGAGCACAAAGACACCATGCTGTCCCGGATGAAATTCAGGCCACAATTATAGACCATGTCATCAACCATGGCCTCACAAAGGCAGAGGCAGGTCGCCGAGTGCAGCCTAATGTGCCACGCTCTCTACAGTCTCCTCCATCATCCAAACCTTTCGCAGGGAAAACGGGTATGTAGTCAGTCAATGATGGAATTAGTAAAGGATAGGACACTGTGCATAGAGCAAGAAATATATTTATTTACACATTTACCTATTCATTTTGTGTGTGTGTGTGTGTGTGTGTGTGTGTGTGTGTGTGTGTGTGTGTGTGTGTGTGTGTGTGTGTGATAGGCCTACAGTAATATCTTACCTCAATGGGATGTTATGATACTAAAAATTACAAGAAAACATTGGAGAAAATAAACTATATGGAGTAGTTTATTTTCTACAGTATTGATGATACAGTTTACAGTAGTATTCCAGTCACTGTGCAGTGATGCATTAGAATTGTGGTAAAATTACTGTAAGTAAAACAACAATACAATTACATAGATAACTCATTCTGTAAGAAATACATAAAGTATACATTACCAATGGAGTGTTGTCTTTTGAATTCTATATCTAGGATTGGACAACCTTGCACGGGTGGCAGAGGAAAACTTCTCAATGAACAACAAGAACAAGAGATCTGTAACATGATGATGGCAAATAATGTCATCACATAAGCAGAA
Organism: Paracanthobrama guichenoti; assembly: GCA_018749465.1. Lineage (NCBI taxonomy): Eukaryota > Metazoa > Chordata > Actinopteri > Cypriniformes > Gobionidae > Paracanthobrama > Paracanthobrama guichenoti. The sequence goes on from JAGHMJ010003578.1 coordinate 46,696, forward strand.
GCTCCTCATCTTCTTGGACCGCTTTCATTTTGTTTTGATCCCTGAAAATGAGAGAGGTCTCATAGGGTCTCGTGAATTTGCACCGTGGCCCGCTCATCAGGGCCTGGTTCACTACTCATCTAAGGATGGTCATGGTGTTCCTACCACCTTACTCTCCTTTCCTCATTCCTATTGAGGAGTTTTTCTCTGCTTGGAGGTGGAGAGTGTATGAGCATCGGGCTCAAGATCAGAGGTCCCTGCTCCATGCAATGGACGCTGCATGTGAGGATATTACAGGAGATCAGTGTAGGGGATGGTTGCGACATGCACGCCGTTTCTTCCCTCGTTGCATCGCAAGGGAGCATATACGCTGTGATGTGGATGAGAATCTGTGGCCAGACGGACTGCAGCGTGTGGATGGCCAGGAGGGTGAGGACAGCGACCAGTGAAGAACTGTTAGTTGTGAAACTAACTGCATATAATTTTCATAGTTTTTTGTTTGTGTCTTTATATTACAATATATTATGCTGTATACATTTTCTTTTTACTCTGATGTATGGAAGTTATTTATGTGTATGATAATGGTTACAATTTCCTCGGCAGTATGAGTGCAATGTTGATGTCAAACCTTGGAAGCTACTCTTACCCTAAAATCCTATTTATTTTTTTTTTCAGTTTTATACACAATTATATTCTGTTAGCTAGACAAAAACAGTACAGTAACCATTGTTAATGAAGGACTGGGCTAAGACTGAAAGGTGGACATGAGGATATTTCAATGGTCCTCTGCCATAGTGACAAAACGTCTTAACATTTTGACTTGCAGTGCTTACACAATGCCAAAGGGACAAAGCATTTTGGGGCCACTGACTGTTTAAATGAGAAGTAAATTTAGTTTTGACATATGAGTGAACTGTTTTGGGAGAGGTATGAACTTTTGCTGGTGAACCATGGTGTTGTGCCGAACCATTCACGTTATTTTGGCAAAAGCACCAAGAGTGTTGAGAACGTCTGGTCTGTTTCAAAAAATGAGCCAAAGCAATTGAGAAGGACCATTTCCGTGGTACTGACTCTTTATATGGGAAAGAAATTTAGCTTTGAAGCATGAGTGAACAGTTTTGGGAGAGATATTAGCTTTTGCAAGTGAGCTATAGTGTTGTGCTGAACTGTAAGACTAAATGATCTTAGAATTTTGAGAATGTAATTTCTGTTTCAAGAAATGAGCCAAACCAATGGAGAAAAACTGTAATGAAACAAAACCACATATTTGTACTAGACGTGAAATTAATGTGGGAAAAAAATGAATACTCTGAACCCCAAGTGGATTGACAGTCATTGACACAAACGTGTCAAAAAGCGTTAGGTTGTGCCCCGCTCTCCCTACTTCTGTAATTTATTTATGTTAATTGTGTTAAATTATTTTAACGCATTAAGGAATTTAAATTAATTGCATCTGTTAACGCGTTAATGGTGACAGCCCTACTTTAATCTAAATTTAATCTAGACTTAAACTACCCCGAACATTTTTTTCTCTAGTAGCTACAATGTACTAGAAGATAGTGTCCATACTGCTAATCATTTCATTAAGTTCATTTGTTTATGGGAACAATAAGCAGTTAAAACAGTTCAGATAGGTTATTTGAGAATCTAATTCTCTTATTTGAGAATGTATTGTTCTTAAACATATGGGTTTTATTTTTTTTTTTTAAAGGTGGGAAAAAAGGTTGTGTTCGCTTTGCATTGCCAACAATCGCTTCAGGGTCATACAAGAAGACCTTTTTACTTACAGTATGCTGCACTGAAACTCACCTTCATGTCTTTCTGCATGTGAAAATCTTGCAGAAATGTCATAGTTCAGTTGTTTGATGTACTAATGAAACCAAGTAAAACACTGACACCTGTGCTCAGTGATTCTCTTGAGCGAACATTACCTTTGAGCACATTTTTTCTGCGCACGATTCTTCAGAACACACTTTTAAGTTGCCGCTGAATCTGCCCAAATGATCCAGGGGCATGTCTGCACAAATGTTGGGAGATGGAAGGAAAAACAGTACAAGGTGTGACTGTCGGGGGAAGCAGGGAAGGTAAATTCTGTTTCAAGAAATGAGCCAAACCAATGGAGAAAAACTGTATCACTGTGTGAAAAACTGTGTGTGCTGGAGGGGGACAGTTTTTGGCACTTAGCTGTGCAGATTGAGAAAGCAGTGAAACATGTCAAAGTTAAATACCTGCTTAAATTGCTCTGATTACAGTCTGTACAGAAGTGTGCACTGGAGACCCAGGACTAAGCTAGATTTTTATCGCAAGCACTTTCAGAACTTCCATTGGAATAAAAATGTCAAGTTTTCATCCTAGGGGATAAAACAGTTTGTATTCAGATTACTTGATAAATAATTTGCAAACATGAATAGTAAACGTTATTCTCTTCATATGCCAATACATGAATAATTACCAGACACAATCTTGAAATGACAGCAGATATCCCAGTGATACAGTATCATGACTGAAAAAAAAACCCCACCAGCATTTCCAAGCTCCTCCTATCAAATGGCCGTTATACAGATCTCACTCTCTTGCTATTTCCTTGGGAAAGTTGCAGAAAACCCAACATACTGGTTTTAAAGAGAGATAGGAAAACTCTAAATGAACTTTTTAGACAAGGAGCTGTGAGAAAAGACTGCCAATGGAACTGAAGGAATTTTAGGTTTTTGGAGATTTGGGCCTTCTGCATTTATTAAATATATCTAACCAATAATTTATTATTGGGATTTCTACATATATTAAATATATCTAACTCGCTTGTCTTATAGTCCATCTATATTTGTCCCTATTTTTGCTGCTTCCTGTCAGAGGTAGTCAAAGTGGAATTATCCACTTTATTTTATGCCGGATGTCCTTCCTGATGCCACCCAGCACTAACACCTGGGGTGGGGTGGGGATCTGTGTCCCTCTCGGTTTAAATTGCATTCGGGGGTGGGGGGTGTCCCCTGCACAAACAGGTCTAGACCAATCCATGTTATATGAGAAAAACTTAACATCAACAACTGAAGGCATGATACAACTTGCCTTCAGTGTCTCTAGGAAATATTTACTACTATCTCTAGTTACTACTACTACTACAAAAAAAGTGAAATGCCAGGTAAATTGAATACTAATATCAAATACACCTTACAGCATTTTAGTGTAAAACACATCAAGTTTAATAACAATATGTTCATTCTATTTCAGATACTTTACATCACAGGATAGCTTCCCAGTTTCAGCTGGTTGCTAAAGATGTGTATTTTTTTTGTCATAGCTGCTGTTTAACTGAAGGTATCTTCTCCTTGCTGTTGACATAAATCTGCTTATCTTTTCAATCTTGACCTCTCACTCCTTTTATAATGAGAAAGTAATTTACGACAGGAGTGCAGCCCATATAAGCTGCAAATGCTCTGCATACCCAAGCTATGTGTGGACTCGCTAATTAGCATTAATACTACAAATGACTATAAAATCCCTTGTTTGAGGTTTACACAATAAAATGTTAGTAATACCTATGTAAATCTCATTTATTTATTTGCCAAACAACAATTAATAATTGTAATTTTCTTCAAATCTGCCACTCGCTGTGAGCTCGGGTGAGCAGAATCCACAGCAGCTTTGTGCCCTATACGCTCTGCTGTTATGTATCGTCATCACTGTCCCACAATCTCATTGGTTTGCTGGCATATGGGGGACTTCATGCGTAGGGAAAGCTGCCTGCGAATCACTCGTGGAAAAATGGAGAAATTTGCTGTTCCTGACAGATCTCGAACACCGAAAATCACATTGAATTTGATATAAAACTAACTAGACAAAATCAAGTCAAAAAGTAATAAGACAAATATTTTCATAGTATTTCATTTTCTTCATAAGGAAATACATTTTTAACGGAAACATATAAACTGTTAAAGACAGACCTGTGAGCAGGTCTATGCCATTGCGTTTGTTAAAGAATTGTCATCAATTTGCATTATTTTAACTTATTTTTTAAAGAATATTTTTATTACTGCCATTTATTCTATAAATGTATAAGTGTAAAATATTGCATTCTTTTTTTATTCACAATTTTTTGGAATCGGGTTTGTATTTTTATTACTGCGATTTATTCTATCACTACATTTATTCTAATGATATTTTACTTATGTTGTATTTATAATAGGTTGCTTATATTACTTATTTTTATATCTTAATAATAATAAAAACATATCTAGCATACATTTAAATTGACACCTGCCATGGTGTTTTAATTTGGGCCTGGGACACACTAGATGATCTTATCGGTTTTAAAACTGTGGAGACCACAGACATGAGGGCAGTTTCAACCGATTTTTAGCATTATAATCCTCCGAATGCACACACTAAACGTTTCCAGTTTAAAAAAGTCACTGCTCGCCACTGATTTATGATAGTGTCATTCAGGAATGACCATTACTGGTGTGTTAGAACAGATGTTATGTCTTATTGATTTGAATGCATGTGTTATTCTATGTAAAAGAATGATAAAAAGGAGGCAGTCTGTTAGTGTTAGCATGCAGTCAATTCAAATAAGGAACAAAAGCCCCTTCTCTAGAATTTAGATGTTTTTAAGTATTTCATTGTTTCCAATTCATTTTGAGGTGTCATCTATTATGTGGAGGCACTCATGTTTGTCAACTCTTCCCTTCGGCTCTTTACGATCTTTTTCTCTCCTCGTCACACATTTGTCATGTCTCCAAACTCTTAGTTACCTCAGTTTCATTTTTTCAGTATTCTTAATGATCTATGCAGGCTATTACTACATATTATTGTAAATGTGCTTTTAAATTAATTTTATTTTTATTTTTTTATTTTTATTTTAAGTTAATTTGTGCTTTTATTTGAAATGTGAAAATAACTGCATAACATTTTAAGAGGCTGAAGAAAAACATAAAGTGTGTTAGCTGCCTATGGGACATAGTTGGCACAGGGTTAATGTGTGATCATAATTCAGTGTTGCCATAAAAATTTTACACTTTCGTGTGTACCCTTTTGACCTACACTCATTGTTTCTGTCAAGAGTCCTTACACCAGAATTCAATTTCTCCCAGAGTGAATGTTGGTGAAAGGTCTGGCCTATAGTTCAGTTTAGTTTTTCAGATAATTTTTTGTTGCTCAATGACTGATATTTGATAGCGCACAGGGGTTCACTGGTACTTTTTCAAAAACGCGAAAGGCTTAAGCTAGTTTATTTGCTTTTAAACTAAACTAATTGGATTTAGATGGAAAAGGCACAATAACCATGAGATTATTGATTGCTCAATGCCTTACACTCTCTCTCTCTCTCTCTCTCTCTCTCTCTCTATATATATATATATATATATATATATATATATATATATATATATATATATATATATATATATATCTTGTTCTCTGTATCTCATTAAACTGGGGTTAGGCACTCCTGGCACATGAAAAAATGGTTCAGTAACACTTCACTATTCATTAACCTTCTTTAATAAATCTAACATAACCACAAGAAAATGTATTCAGACGCATTTCCTTTTTTCTGTACTAATTAACCAAGAGACTGCTGAATTATTAAGGGTAAACATAAATCTGATTTGCCAGACCTTTGCATCAGCAATACTACAACAACAACAAAAAACCTTTGGTGAAAAGTCATCTGACAAGTTAGGTCAAATTATGCACTAACAGATAAATCTCAAGTGCAAAACAGCTCTAAATTAGACTAGATTTATATATAACAAAAAGCTGGTTCAATGCTGAATTGCAGCCTGTTGGAAAATAATACTTTCGATGTGTGAAACTGTTGAATTCAAGTTCCTAATGCCATTACTGAAGTATTTTTGGCATCCTCCCATCAACTGAGACAGTTATGTGTCTGATAGCGGTGTTATCTATCATCAAAACTCCTGTTCCTGTCTCTACACAGATAAACCTCCAAGATGAGGACTGACCGGTGCAATTAATCCTTATAATGTTCCACAGCAGTCCACAATGCTCTTGTTCAAACTAATGAATCATGGTATCAGTGATGGTAGTGTCTTCAGAAAGGATGAATATGCTACTTAAAAAAAAAAGTATGTATTTTCTGCATGGCTACTTAGCAGGTCACGCTGTAGGCCTATATCCTACAAAAGCAGGGTGTGTGGGCAGGGGAGGGGGAGTGTATTTTAAACCTCAGCCATTTCTCACAGTATGTCAGAGTTTTCGGTGTGAAAGCTCTGTTTGTCTGCGATTCTCTCAGTGTGACCTTAAATGTTTTCACGTTAAGAAGATACATTCATATGGGACATAATTTGAAAGCATAAAAACAGATGTGTGGAATATGCTAATTGAATTAGTAAGTGGAAAAATTATGTGAAAAGGGTAGGTCCAAATTCACAGTTTAAGTGATTAGTGATTTGATGGATCGTATGGGGCCATGGGAGAGGGTTTGGGAATGGAAGTGAAGTGAAGCAACGCAGCTAGGTCACATAACAATGACACAGAGAGAATTAAAGGCACAATATGTAAGATTTTTGGATTAAAATATAATATGGAAAGTAATAATAATACATTTCTTACACTGCACTGTAACTTTTACTCTCCTGTTTTATCATGTTTTTATTTTATATTGAACTATTTTAAAGTGTTTTTAAATGTCTTCTTATATGGTCTTTTGTATTACCCAATGTTGCTTTTACTTTTTATGTAAAGCACTTTTGGCTTGTTGAAATGTGCTATACAAATTTTCCTTGCCAAGTCAAAAACTCATATTTTCATATCATAATGGCTTTCATAACAAATTATAATAGGTTGCACATGTTTCATATTTATCCCTTGAATTCAGATCATTCGAGTTTAAGGGAACACAGAAACACAGGGTAATTCAGGCTTATTCTACACTGTTACTCGTTAAAATGTCATGGTTCCTACACATGATAATAAATAATGTAGATATATAATGAAAACACAGATACTTACAAGGCCAAAGAATGTCCTTTTAACATTTGCTGTTGCCCGTTGTTGTTCTCCGTAAAAAAATAAAAACGACAGTTTATTGCAAGATCTGGTTGCCAGTAGTACAGGCTACAGTTGCCATCTAGCGGGTTGAGACTTGTACTGTAATTTCATTTTTTATTTAACTTAAAATGTAAGAGAGAAAAATAATATCTACGATATATTTTGACTATCTTACATTTTAAGTGAATGTTATGCGGGACAGCAAAGCTAATGCTAATTCAAATGTTTACAAATGGGTGGGCTAAAAGCAGACTACATGTAGCCCGTCCAATTCAGAGCTAAATCGTGGCTACAGATAGACCATGTCATGAAATGACACATCTTGTAGATATTAACATTGCGAACATGATGGGATATCAACGTATCGTCCACTACATGGCCAAAAACTACAATTAATCCGTTTTGACTTTTGACTATAAGTGAGCTACAAATAGCCGCCTGACTAGGAGCTATATCATGGCTATGCACAGTCTACACATAGAACATGTGAAAGAAATTAAACCAAACACCTTGTAATCACTGTTGACTTTGCTTACATGATGTTATACCAAGTTATTTAGGCAAAAACGACATGTAACCAAATTCAAGGTTATTTTGGCTAAAAGTGGGTTACTCATAGCTGGACTATATCAGGCCTATAGTTAACCAAGATATTCAACTTTTTAAAAAACACATCTCAAGACCGTGTTTTTTTCATTCCACTGACCTGCGCCTGGTGGTTTTAACAGCAAAAACCATAGACTGTATAAAAAAAAAAAAAAGAAAAGAAAAAGAAAAGATGTACCATGCTCCTTCTCTTCCATTGTAGAAAAGTGAAGCAGTCAAGTCCCAATATGGCATGGACATCTGCGCAGTATTGAGCGTGAAGTGGAGCGCAATGTCAAGGCTCTGCCCACATTCCGCGCAGAATCGGTTAGTACAGTTTACTGCAGATCAACTCTATTGATGTGAAATAAACAGTTATGGAAATGTAGAAATTAAAGTTTAAAGACCCAATCTCCTCCCGAAAATTCAGAGAAAAAGTCAGTTGGTGCATCAGTGCCTACTTCTGTAAGAGAAGCTGTCAATCTCAGCCAATCATGACATCACACTCCTGTTTTTATAGCATCAAATAACTAACTAAAACCAAACTTATTTTAAAAAAATTAACTCCTGAATTTACATCAGTGTGATAATTTAAAAAAATACCTAAAATGACCGAAACCATCTTTGAAAAAAATATTTGAAGAGTTTGTCCCACTTCCCATTAGATTACATAGAAAGGACAGGGTTTATGACTGGGTCCAGCCACCTGGGGATGGTCGTGAAACTTCTCTTTTCAGGATGCATTTGTGTACCCGCTTTAGATGCTTCAATTTTAATCATCTGCGTTAGCCTACAGTGATTTGTGAAATGAAAACTTGAATGAGTAAACAATGGAATTACTGCTTGAAATTGTCATGATTAAATATATTGCTGTCCATAAATGAAGAGACCATTTTATTTGTCTTTTTCAAAATAATGCATATTATACATTTTCTTTAATACAGTTGTGGTAATAAAGCAAACTGTCACAGAGATGAGCTCCGTGATTCCCTCCTCTGACCATCCGAGGGAGCCCTCTCCCGAGTACTGACTCGCATTTACAATGATCCACTACATTTCCCATAAGCTCGTGCCTTGGACTGATCACTATGCCAGCTAATACCCATTACTGGGATCCATAAGAACCCACTCACCTCTCAGTACTTTGCGAAGTCTTGTTTTGCCTTTCCTACCTATGATTATTTCCTGCAGAAATTTAAAGAGGTTTTTGATCATCCCAGTGACGGAAAGGGAGCTGGCGATCGTTTGATGGCGCTTACACAGGGGCATAAAATGGCGGCTGAATACGTTCTTTCCTTTTGCACACTAGCGGCTCAAACCAACTGGGTGAGTGACACTTTAAAGACCTGCTTCAGGAGAGGACTAACTCATGAGTTACAGACAGAGCTAGCCTGTCGTGATGATGGCAAGAGTCTGGATCAATTCATTGAACTCGCTATACAAGTCGACAACCTCATTCGCACACGCAGGGCTGGACAGAGGCGTACTGCTCGCACACAATCACCTGCGGATTCTGACAGTTCTGAACCCATCCAAATTAATGCTTACCGTTTGTCTGAAGAGGAAACAAGCCATCGGTTAACTCACCGTCTGTGTTTATACTGTGGCAGTCCCGGTCATGTGAGAAATAACTGTCCAATTCGCATCCATACAGAAAACCCACGGTCAGTGAGTGATGCCAATCCTTATTACAGTTCAGATATGTGTGTTTCTGTGCCCATAACATTACTGGTCAACAATGTGTGACTAGAAACTACCGCCCTTCTGGATTCTGGGGCTGCAGGGAACTTTATGTGTTATGCACAACAGCATCAGCTCCCATTAATCGCCTGTTCTTCTTCCCTTACAGTGGAAGCAATAGACAGCCGGACCATGGGCACTGGATGCGTGAACACCATAACCCAACCCATCACTATGCAGACTGGTATATTTCACACTGAAAGTATTCAATTCCATGTTTTACCCACGTCTTCCTCATCCGTCATCCTAGGGTTGCCATGGCTACAAACTCACAATCCTCACATCTGCTGGAGAGAAGGACAGATTGTTCACTGGGACTCGAACTGTTTGTCAAAATGTCTGCCTCACTTATCCCCTCTGTGCATTAGAACCATTCAAGCCGTGAAGACCACTGAACCTGCTGAATCCACTCCAGAATTCTCACTACCTGAAGAATATTGAGACCTTTCCCTAGCCTTTAGTAAGGTACGTGCATCTCAGTTACCACCTCATCGCTCTTCCGACTGTGCTATTGATCTGATTCCAGGGGCTGCACCCCCCAAGGGACGCATGTTCCCTCTCTCACAAGCGGAGTCTGAGTCCATGAAGAAATACATAGAGGAGGAATTGGCCAAAGGCTCCACCTCACCAGCATCCGCAGGCTTTTTCTTCGTGGGCAAGAACTGCATAGACTACCGGGGTTTGAACGAGATTACTATCAAATTTCGCTATCCATTACTTTTGGTCCTGGCGGCCCTGGAACAACTACGAACAAAAACTGCTTTCTCCACAGCTACTGGGCATTATGAATACCTTCGTCGTGTTCCAAGCCTTCATTAACGATGTGTTCAGAGACATGCTCAATCGATTTGTCTTTGTCTACATCGACGATATCCTGATTTATTCCGATACTATGGAAGAACAAATTCAGCAGGTCAGACAGGTTTTACAGAGACTGATTCAGTTCCAACTCTATGCCAAAGCTGAAAAATGTGAATTTCATAAGATGGTAACCTCCTTCCTTGGTTATATTATCAGCCCTGAAGGCGTTGCCATGGATGAAAAGAAGGTGTCTACCATTCTCAGCTGGCCACAACCCAACACAATTAAAGAACTGCAACGTTTCAGATTCGCTAATTTCTACCGGCACTTCATATGCAACTTCAGCACCATAGCCTGTCCGCTTACCAGCATGGTGAAGAAAGGCCAGCCTCAGCTCAAGTGGTCCCCTGCTGCCATCGATGCCTTCCAACAACTGAAGGAACGCTTCACAACTGCTCCTATTCTGCATCATCCTGATCCATCCCTTCCATTCACAGTTAAGGTTGACGCCTCCAGCACCGGACTAGGAGCAGTCCTGTCCCAACGGCAAGGCAACCCACCTAAACTTTATTCATGTGCTTACCATTCCAGAAAACTCACGGCAGCAGAATGAAACTATGATGTTGGAGACAGAGAATTGCTGGCTATGAAAGCGGCGTTCGAGGAGTGGCGCCATTGGTTGGAGGGAGCAGCACATCTGTTCATCAACCTAACAGATCACAAGAACCTCGAGTACCTCCGCACCGCCAAGAGACTCAAGGTCGAAGAATGTCAAGGCCGATGCCCTGTCCCGCCAGTTCGAAGGTGAGATCAACCCAAGAAGTACTGACACTATCATACCTGCCTCTCTTGTTGTCGGACCCATACAGTGGGATATCATGTCAGAACTGGAACAGGCCAACACAGAGGGCGAGATACCTTCTGACTGTCTTACCACCGAGGTATTCGTCCCCATGAACTTCCGCAGCCCCATCCTCGAAATGGTCCATAACTCACCTGCTTCTGGTCATCTGGGCATCGCCGCCACCATTCAAATCCTGCAAAACCGGTTCTGGTGGCCATCATTACCCAAGGACTCCACACAATTCGTCAAAGCATGCCACATCTGCAGTATAAATAAACCATCCCATCAGGTCCCCGCAGGTCTGTTGCAACCACTACCTCTACCATGCCGTCCCTGGTCTCACATCGCCATTGACTTCATCACAGACCTACCCATCTTATACGGATACACTACCATACTGACAGTCATCGATCATTTCTCCAAAGCCTGCCGCCTCATTCCATTACCCAAACTACCCACCACCATGCAAATGGCCGAACACCTCTGCAATTGGGTTTTCAGGATTTGTGGCTTGCCAGAAGACATTTTGTCTGACCGTGGTCCTCAGTTCACCTCCCGCCTCTGGTCAGCTTTCTGCCAGGCACTGGGCTTCAACGTCAGCCTTACCTCCGGCTATCACCCTCAGTCTAACGGACAGGTTGAGAGGCAACCAAGAACTTTCTACGAACATACTGTAATCGCAATCAGAACGACTGGTCCCGATATCTCATGTGGGCTGAGTACGCACAGAATTCCATTCGCAAGCCAGCAATTGGGATTACCCCGTTTCAATACATCTTGGGGTTTCAACCACCACTGTTCCCCTGGTCTGGCGAACCCACCAATGTCCCTGTCATTAATGATTGGATTAATCGGAGTGAAGACACCTGGGATAGAGCTTATACTCACCTGCAACACGCTGTCCATCGTCTGAGAGTGCAAGCTGATCACCACTGTCATCACGGTCCTGCCTACCAACAAGGTCAATGGGTATGGCTGTCCACGAGAGATCTAAAAAGTTGAGTCCAAGGTACGTTGACCCTTTCCAAATCACACGTCAGATTACTCCTGTTTCATTTTGTCTTGCTTTACCTAACCACTTTCGCATCTCTCCCACATTTCATGTATCCCTGCTCAAACCTGCCGATAGCCCCGGTGAGGAGGGAGAGGAGGTGTCTGGTGATCAGGGCCCCCCGCCTATCCTGTTGGAGGGCGAGGAGGCTTATCAAGTCTGTGAGCTACTGGACTCCAGGCACTGAGGAAGAGTACTCCAGTACCTGGTGGACTGGGAGGGGTATGGTCCGGAGGAACCCCAACTTTGTGGAGAAATTCCACACTGCGCATCCGGCTCCTCTGCCTTGTGGAAGACCTTGGCACCGGTTGCCTCCTCATCCTCTGACCATCGGAGGAGCCCTCTTCCAAGTACTGACTCACACTTACACTGATCCACTACATTTCCCATAAGCTCGTGCCTTGGACTGATCACTATGCCAGCTGATACCCATTACCGGGATCCATAAGAACCCACTCACCTCTCAGTACTTTGCAAAGTCTTGTTTTGCCGGTGATCTACTTGTCTGACTGTCTGTTGCTGTTCGCTATCCGTTATCGACCCCTTGCTGCCTGCCTCTTGCTCTTGCCTGTTACATTGTTCTGTGAGTGATATCTGCCTGTCTTGACCACCTGCCTGTCACTGGTCTACGATTCTGCCTGCCCCTGTTATACCTGTTTGCTCCTGTTTGACCCTGCCTGTGTATGACTGTGTACTTAATAAAGCATGCAAATGGATCCCTGCCAGAGTGATGATTCATTACACAAACACTACACATAGAAATATGATACAAATTAAAGGGACTTAAGATAAATGCTTAAGATTAATAAGGTTTTGAGCTGATCTTACTGCTCTTTACTTTTCTTTAATCTAACAGTAAAAGGATAAGAAGTGATTTCTTTTGAAATTTTGACACCTTTATGTTGCTGTTGCCTGTTTCATCAAACACTATACTTTCAGTGAAGATGGACTTTTCCCACTTGAATCAAACCACATCATAAGATACATTTCCACTGGATCGCTAATCATTCACGTGGGCCATTGATGCTTGGACCCCGATGATTACCGCTTTTGTTTTTAATTAGCCTATATAGTACAGATTTTGTATAAATGATATAGTAGCCTATAGATTAGGTATTGCTTATTTGCTTTAGCAGCCATATCATCATGTACCCCAAGACTGGTTGCCCACTGAAACTAAGCGGGGTTGAGTCTGGTCAGTACCTGGATGGGAGACCTCCTGGGAAAACTAGTTTGCTGCTGGTAGAGGCGTTAGTGAGGCCAGCAGGGGGTGCTCACCCTGTGGTCTGTGTGGGTCCTAATGCCCCAATATAATGATGGGGACACTATATTGTCAAAAACCACCGTCCTTCGGATGAGACGTTAAACTGAGGTCATGACTCTCTGTGGTCATTAAAAATTCTGATTTGCCCATTGGCCTCTGTCCATCATCACGGCCTCCTAATCATCCCCATATAGGGGAGTGCTGGGCACAACATAGGGTTAGTTGTAACACGCATGGTTTAACACTTTCCACACATGCCAGGATGATGAAACTTTGTGTATTTACTAGTTGCCATATCAACATTATTTAGAGAAAAAAATGCGCCAAAATTAAAAAATCTTTGGAAGATATTACTGAACATTTATTTAACAATAGCAAAAGTACATTTCTTACTTAAAGTCCCAGTGAACCGAAAATAGCAAGTGAGTTTTCTTCAGTGCTGTGACGTATTTCCAAGTGAAACGGAATATTGAATAAAGGGCAGGGTTTTACTCCAGCGCTCCTCCTCTCCATCTCGCTCATAGAGGGAGTGGTTATGCATTTTCAAACCTATAAGCCGTCAAACTGACATCATCTAAGAAGAACGCCATTTCCAGACTGTAAGTTACTTTTCAGATTTTGATTAAAGTTTACGCGACATAAACTTTTTTCTTCTTCTGAGTATTAACTTGCACGGATTAATTGTTCATCCTAAGACCTTTAATATGTGCTAACAAAGTAAATAGGTCAATTTTGATTTCATGAGGACTTTAAGTTTATTTTTCATCTGTTTTTTTTTTTTTTTTTGTGTGTGTGTTTATTTAAAATGAGACAAATCTGACATTATTGTAATCTCATATCTGTTATTTAACAGTTGAGATGGTTCTTTAATGCTGATCTAACAGCAGAAGACACGAGCCGTGGTTTAAACCCCAGTTGCTCAGGTGGGGTGTGTTGAAACACTGCGTTACAGTGAGCCCCTATTAGAAATGTGCTATTATATTCTATACTTTTTATTAATTATTTTGAGAAACTATGAGAAAAAGGGTGAATAATGACTAAGAGTCAATGTTCAGAAATTATAACTATTATATAGTTTTTAACTATGCTGTATAGCTGTATTTAACGATGTGCTTATCGTCAAACTCAATTTCTTTCATATTTTTAATTATTAAAAATGCCATTATTTTATTTAAAAAAATAATAATTGTATTGACAAAATATTTTAATTTGTCTTGGATATGCCTATGGGGCATGTTGTCACATTTCACTTCCATTCTTTCGGGGAAAATCAAGAAAAAGTATACACTGTATTAATGAAATAAAACCACATTGATTAATGAAATTAATGTGGAAAAAATAAATACTCTGAACCACAAGTGGATTTACACAAGCTGAGACAGTCAAAAAGTGTTAGGTTGTGCCCGCTCTCCCTATATACTGATTCACTTCATCACTCTGTCTCCTCTCCATCAATAAGCCCCAGACAGCAACATAGTATCGACTCCAGATCCAGCCCACATCTGAATGCGTGGAATCCACATGTAGGCTACCAGATGTGGCCCAGATCTGGGCCATGTGGCGCACTATGCCACCTCATAGGATGGCAAGAGTGTGGCATAAGGATTGTGAATTCAGGTTGATTGGGCCACTTTTGGCATTGAGATTTCTGGGAAAAAGTGTTCCATTCACCCTAAATAAATTTTCTAGATCTGCTAAACATGTTAAGCTGAACTGAGAGAAAAGCATTGGCATCGGCATTCACAAGTGAACATTGCGCAATCACAGACTCACACGACCCCGTTACATTTGCAGTGTCGTATGCTGTTGGGTGGATAGAAGACAGAACTTTTCATTGCCCAAAAAAATATAACCACTCCCCGGTTCCACCGCGTCCCCAGTCCTTCTCACTTGTGGTTTCTTTTCAGTAGCAGTTTATTGACAGTTTAAGACTGGACCTTAATTAGAAAAATAGCAATTCAATTGTTTTGTTTTTTTCTTTCAGACTCAAAGATAACACGAGCAGAGAGGTCAGAGAAGTGTGTCCTGGGATCACTATCGCAATTCGATTTCGTTGCGCAGAAGTGGGAGGACGCCGTTCAAGGAAGCTCGAAGCCAACGTGTGGATAAAGGAATACTTCCCTGTCTCCCGAGGGGATTTCCAAGTTGGTGCGCAGCAGGAACAAAACATGCGCGTCTGCCAACTGTACACACCTACTGTTTGACTGCAAAACATTCCTGTTTAGTTAATGAATACACCATTGCGTGACTCTTAAATGATTAAGTTGTACCATGTTCCAAAGAGACACGGGACATTTATTTTAAATGAATGGAAAATATTGTCTGAGCATGTGTAAAAACAGATATCCAAGCATGAATGAACTTCTTTTCTATCTTTAATTTCTAGAGACTTATTTGACACTGTAAATGTATTGCTTATAGTTATCGGCTCGTATTTCACATGAGCTGTGATTATGAATGTTCTTGTTCCACGATGATGACGATGAAAAGTACAATGCAAGCTGTGATTTTACTTAGTGAGTTCATTCTTTACAGTGTTGGAACAAAGCAAAATGTTGACAGTTATGAACTATAGTAAATGCGTCGTTGAATATCAAATATGCTGTGTAAACTTTTCCCCCTCCTACTTTCCTCGTGTTGAATGTTGATATGCAAAACAATAATTGTGCCCTTAGTAGCTATACTGATTTTGCACATTTTAAAAAAAAACGGCCAAAGCTCGATGTACATTTCAAGAGAGAGAAAAAGATAGCCTACAGAATGTTGAAAATCTGAAATAGTTTCAACAATATTAATACATCAAAGCAATTTTAACAAAAGATTCCAAGATAATTACGAAAAAATATGTTTATTGTAGAAAGATAAATGAATATTTTGTAAATTATACTCACACGTTTAGCTCTCTGCAATCAATCTTGTAGCTTAACAAACAAACTCTCCTAACCTAAGCCTAATCAAGCAGTCTATCATTGCTTTTTTCTTTGATTGAAACTAAAATACAACAAATGCATTCAAATGCATCAATTATGACACTGAATTTTCGCGCAAAAGTGCTTCAAAAAATGCATTTATAAGTAACACATCTCTGAGTTTGAGGTATCCCTTCTGAAATAACTGTCGTCGCTATATGAAAACAAACAGTCTGATGAGCCGTAGGGGCGCATACTCCGGAGTGCCATGCCTTCCTGCGCATTGGACCAGTGCGACAGACAAAAACAATGCTGTAGGTTGCAATGCTGATAGTGGTAATTTTCTGGAGAGAAACTGGAGCCCAAATCCATCCGCGTCGGGGAGCTGTGCACGAGGAAGATGAAGAGTGGGACTGAGGGGGAGTAACTGTCGTAGTCGACTGGACTGGGGAGATTGAAAGAGTCTGATGGTGACCGGGATACCTGAAAACAGATTGCAAAAGCATGAAACACTTATTAAAAACACTGGACGCGTGATCCAAAAAAGTTTCATTTAAAATGAAGAAGCACCAAACACGTACCAGGCTAGTACCATAGAGGTCCGTATTAGAAGGCATATATCCATTAGACCACTGCGAAGAAGTAAGTGGAACTGCGAAATTACTGCCGCTGAAAGTCTCAGGTGGCATCGTGTGCATCATCTGTTGATGATCATAAGCATTCTCCATCGGGATGTTGGCATTTTCGGTAAAGGGACGTGTCTGAAAATAGTGCTCTGGAGCTTGCATTCCAGAGAAGACATCAAGGTGGGCTGCTGGGAGAGACAGAAGAACATGCTGGCTTGAGCACAGGAGAACATTTAATTTAAATTAGGCTAGTAAGACTTGGGATGATGTCACGAGACCATCAGGCCAACAGCTAAATCACATTTGAATAGTAGTTTATAAATAGAGATCATTCCAGGATCTGTAAGGAACACCTATAGATGTAGGTGCATTGTTCTTTTATTTATTTTGATTTCCCCCTTACAAATGTAGATGTAGAGCTGATGCCTGACCGGTGGATGAAAATGGTTTCTATTTTGGGAGTAAGTTGCATGCAGTCAAGTATACTTTGTTTTGTCTTGTTCTCAGGTTTCCTGATTAAAATCCAAGCTCTTACAAGTTAGCAGGGCAGGAGGTTTATTAAACTATCTCTTTTTGCAAGTCTGCCTTATCAGTTATCAGTTCATTTGTAATCTTAAACTTACTATTCAAGGTCATTAGAGCAGACATCGCACGACCAGCCATGGCTTGTGATGATTTCTACAGGTGAAATGTAAGAGAAGGTTAGCAAAGGAAAGCATTAATTCTTCCGTTCGTTCAGTGGAAAACAGCAGACATATTATGTTGTAGTACTATTATGTGTGTAACTCCAAGCAGGCCTGAGGAGGCGTGGTGCGTTAAATTGGTCTTGACTGACCACACTTCCTGCCACCAAAGTCAGTGCGTCTGCTTATGATGTTTTATTGTGTATCCAACACTATTGTTTTACCGTTGCAGTTTTCTGTGCCTGCAGGGCCTCTGTGCTTCTGGCAGTAACTCCTTCACAGTGGTCTTCACACGCACACCCTGGTATACTTTGGGTTTATCTGCTGGAGAAAACAAACAAACAAACATCTTTTTTTTTCAGTTTATTTTCATGCACCAATGAAGTATGCATTGATTTCCAATATTTGTGTTATGTTCTGTTAATGATTCTGTGCAGTAAAGACATTTATATTTGAACAAAACATTTTTATATGCCAAAATAAAAATTGAGCGTATTGAAATCAGTTTTTTACATAGAATCGCTATGTATCCCTGTGGACTATACCGTTGTTCATAATACACACATTTTTCAGGGGCTTCACAGTCAAAGATCATAAGTCATATATATATATATAAGAGTATATATATATATATATATATATATATATATATATATATATATATATATATATATATATATATATATATATACATATATATAAAATTGACATGTAATATTCAGTGAATTTCAGTCTGATGTAGTTAAATTATGAAGGAAAAAAGTGGTTTGATTTGGTTGGTCAAAATAAGTTTGCATGGAAAGTATTTGTTCACTTTAACTTGATGGTTACACCACTTGGCATTTTAGAGTCATTAAATCAAAATATTGGTATGAAATGTATATATGTTTTTTCCAAAAATGAATGAAACAACAGGAATACAAAGATTTACATATTTCTGAGACTGGCACAGATCTTTAAACTATTTCTTGGACATCCTTCTTTGCCATTGCTCCTCTATGAGAATATAAGATATAGTATGAGTATATATATCAGTAAATAAATACATGCAAGATAATATATCACTCGAGATTAAAAACGACGACTCGTCTTTTCCAGTCAACACTCCAGTGGTTTGAGTGGCACCTAGAGATCCGGCAGTGAATGGGTTAGTTTTCGCATTACAATGCGGATGCAGTGAGCTTCGAGAAACATGCTATCCAGCCATCTTTGCCACGGGCGACAGCTTTAAATAGGTGTTTACGAAGTCGGGTTTTTTGTATTGTAAATTAAAACCCCGACTAAACCGGAAGAGTCGCCTGATCTAATTTTTGAGCGTTTCGAAACGCTCGACAGCAGAATGCGCTCAAAAGTTGTTTGCGGGAAGCGGAAAAGCACCATCGTGTAAACGAGGCAAGGAGAAAAGAGAGTTCCTCGGTCGATGCAACAAATTACAAACGTAAGTAAGCTACTCTTATAATAGCAAAAGCCGCGTACAGCAGACAGAGAAATGGATATGTTAAAGTGTGCGGCCATATGAAAATCTGATCCGATTTGTCGCAAAACAATCCCGATTTTCATTTATGCGCTGTCGATTTAGCTGGTTGTTTGCTGTTTTAAAACGTCCTAAAAACGTCCGGAGTCCATAGTTTTGCGATCTTGCTCGCTCCGATGTAAAGTTATTATTATTTCTTGATATAGTTAATGGCAGTCCCCATATCTCTTCCTTACATGAGTAAAGCTGCGCCTCAATATGTCATCCTCCCAATATGAAATGTAAAAATAGATGAAAACAGTTGTCCTTCTTTTCAAAATTTTTAATTATTGCCCAGCCCTGAAGATATGTTACAGTGGACGTCCCTCCTGATCCGTTAATACAGCTATATAAAATTCTGTCGGAACATGTTATTCCCAAACAACGCCACGCCATGAAGCGCTGAGTTCATGGAGGCAGTTTGAG
>JAGHMJ010003589.1:0-35000 GCA_018749465.1 Paracanthobrama guichenoti
ACAGCAGCGCTTCAGACGAGTGGGTCAACATTCACAACCGCACACCTGGAGACCACAACAAACACCGCCGACTATATTACGCTCTGGACAATGCGTGCAAAATAACATATACTGCACTTGTTATTAAAAAAGAAAACGAAACGGATGAAATTTTCGCCTAAAACGCTATCCGAAAATAATAGCTACAACACATTCTGCCTCCATGAGCAAATGCGCATGCGCAGTAACGATAGAGCGTAACTATAGCCTGCGCGACGGTTATTACGTTAATTTAGCGCCATCTAATATAATTCATAACATAACAAAAAGAAGCAATTAATTTTAATATTAGACGGTGTATCTATATTTGTAGGTGCTGAGCAGCTTAAGTAATAGTGTTTTTGTGCCACATGTGCAGTGAATGTACATAAGAATCTTCAGAAAACTGTCCTGTAGTTCTACACAATGTTTCATGTCACACAGACGTTTATTAAAGGGTTAGTTCACCTAAAATTGAAAATGATCCAATAATTTACTCACTAATTAAGTCATCCTCTGTGTATGACATTCTTTCAGAAGAATACAATCAGAGTTATATTAATAAATGTCCTGACTCTTCCAAGATTTATAATGGCATTGAATGGCTGTTTCTGTTTTGAAGTCCATAAAGTGCATCCATCCATCATAAAAGTGCATCTATCATCATAAAAGTGCATCCATCCATCATAAAAGTGCATCCATCCATCATAAAAGTGCATCTATCATCATAAAAGTGCATCCATCCATCATAAAAGTGCATCTATCATCATAAAAGTGCATCCATCCATCATAAAAGTGCATCCATCCATCATAAAAGTGCATCCATGCATCCATCCATCATAAAAGGGCATCTATCCATCATAAAACTGCATCTATCCATCATAAAAGTGCATCTATCATCATAAAAGTGCATCCATCCATCATAAAAGTGCATCTATCATCATAAAAGTGCATCCATCCATCATAAAAGTGCATCCATCCATCATAAAAGTGCATCCATGCATCCATCCATCATAAAAGTGCATCCATCCATCATAAAAGTGCATCCATCCATCAAAAGTGCATCTATCATCATAAAAGTGCATCCATCCATCATAAAAGTGCATCCATCCATCATAAAAGTGCATCTATCATCATAAAAGTGCATCCATCCATCATAAAGTGCATCCATCCATCATAAAGTGCATCCATGCATCCATCCATCATAAACGCAGGCATCTATCATCATAAAAGTGCATCCATCCATCATAAAAGTGCATCTATCATCATAAAAGTGCATCCATCCATCATAAAAGTGCATCTATCATCATAAAAGTGCATCCATCCATCATAAAAAGTGCATCTATCATCAGCAAAGTGCATCTAATTCATCATAAAAGTGCATCCCATCATCACAAAAGTGCATCTATCATCATAAAAAGCGCATCCATCCATCATAAAAGTGCATCTATCATCATAAAAGTGCATCCATCCATCATAAAAGTGCATCTATCATCATAAAAAGTGCATCCCATCCATCATAAAAGCGCATCCATGCATCCATCCATCATGGCAAAGTGCATCTTACTACCATAAAAGTGCATCCATCCATCATAAAAAAGCGCATCTATCATCATAAAAGTGCATCTATCATCATAAAAGTGCATCCATCCATCACAAAAAGCGCATCCATCCATCATAAAAGCGTGCATCTATCATCATAAAAGCGCATCCATCCATCATAAAGTGCGTGCATCTATCATCATAAAAGCGCATCCATCCATCATAAAAGTGCATCCATCCATCATAAAAGCGCATCTATCATCATGTAAAGTGCATCCATCCATCATAAAAGTGCATCCATCATCATAAAAGCGCATCTATCAACGTAAAAGCGCATCCATCCATCATAAAAGTGGCATCTCACCATCATAAAAAGCGTGCATCCATCCACTTCATAAAAAGTGCACTCCATGCATCCATCCATCATAAAAAGTGCATCTATCATCATAAAAGTGCATCCATCCATCATAAAAGTGTATCTATCACCATAAAAGTGCATCCATCCATCAGTAAAAGTGCATCCATCCATCATAAAAAGTGCATCTATCATCATAAAAAGTGCATCCATCCATCATAAAGCGCATCTATCATCACAAAAGCGCATCCATCCATCATAAAAGTGCATCCATCATCATAAAAGTGCAATCATCCATCACATAAAAGTGCATCCATCTACCATAAAAGTGCATCTATCATCATAAAAGTGCATCCATCCATCACAATAGTGCATCTATCCATCATAAAAGTGCATCTATCCATCATAAAAGTGCATCTATCATTATAAAAGTGCATCCATCCATCATAAAAAGTGCATCCATCCATCATAAAAGCGCATCTATCATCATAAAAGTGCATCCATCCACTATAAAAGTGCATCTATCATCGCCAAAAGTGCATCCATCCATCATAAAAGTGCATCCATCATCATGTGCGCATCTATCATCATAAAAGCGCATCTAGCATCATAAAAGCGCATCCATCCATCACCATGCAAAAAGTGCATCCATCATCAAACGCGCGATCCATCCATCAGTAAAAAGTGCATCCATCATAAAAGTGCATCTATCATCGCCAAAGTGCATCCATCCATCATAAAAGTGCATCCATCATCATAAAAGTGCATCTATCATCATAAAAAGCGCATCCATCCATCATAAAAGTGCATCTATCATCACATGCGCGCATCCATCATCATAAAAGTGCATCCACTCATCATAAAAGCGCATCCATCCATCATAAAAGTGCATCTATCCATCATAAAAGCGCATCTATCATCATAAAAGTGCATCCATCCATCATAATAGTGCATCTATCCATCATAAAAGTGCATCTATCCATCATAAAAGCGCATCTATCATCATAAAAGCGCATCCGCCCATCATAAAAGTGCATCCATCATCATGTAAGTGCATCTATCATCATGTATGCGCATCTATCATAAAAGTGCATCTATCATCATAAAAAGTGCATCCATACATCATAAAAAGTAAAATCCATCCATCCATCCATCCATCCATCATAAAAGTGCATCTATCATCATAAAAGTGCATCCATCCATCATAAAAGTGCATCTTATCATCATAAAAGTGCATCCATCAATCATAAAAGTGCATCCATCCATCATAAAAGTGCATCCTATCATCATAAAAGTGCATCCATCCATCATAAAAGTGCATCCATCCATCAGTAAAAGTGCATCTATCATCATAAAAGTACATCCATCCATCATAAAAGTGCATCCATCATAAAAGTGCATCTATCATCATAAAAAGTGCATTTATCATCAAGTAAAAGTGCATCCATCATCATAAAAGCGCATCTATCCATCATAAAAAGTACATCCATCCATCATAAAAGTGCATCCATCATAAAAGTGCATCCATCATCATAAAAGTGCATCTATCATCATAAAAGTGCATCCATCATCATAAAAAGTGCATCTATCCATCATAAAAGTGCATCCATCCATCATAATAGTGCATCTATCCATCATAATAGTGCATCTATCCATCATAAAAGTGCGCATCTATCATCATAAAAGTGCATCCATCCATCATAAAAGTGATCCATCCATCATAAAAGTGCATCTATCATCATAAAAGTGCATCCATCCATCACAAAAGTGCATCTATCCATCATAAAAGTGCATCTATCATCATAAAAGTGCATCTATCATCATAAAAGTGCATCCATCATCATAAAGTGCATCTATCCATCATAAAAGCTACATCCATCCATCATAAAAGTGCATCCATCATAAAAAGTGCATCCATCATCATAAAAGTGCATCTATCATCATAAAAGTGCATCTATCCATCATAAAAGCGCATCCATCCATCATAATAGTGCATCTATCCATCATAATAGCGCATCTATCCATCATAAAAGTGCATCTATCATCATAAAAGTGCATCCATCCATCATAAAAAGTGGATCCATCCATCATAAAAAGTGCATCTATCATCATAAAAGTGCATCCATCCATCACAAAAAGTGCATCTATCCATCATAAAAGTGCATCTATCATCATAAAAGTGCGCATCCATCCATCATAATAGTGCATCTATCATCATAAAAGTGCATCTATCATCATGAAAGTGCATCCATCCATCATAAAAGTGCATCTATCCATCATAAAAGTGCATCTATCATCATAAAAGTGCATCTATCCATCATAATAGTGTGCATCTATCATCATAAAAGTGTATCTATCCATCATAAAAGTGCATCTATCATCATAAAAGTGCATCTATCCATCATAATAGTGCATCTATCCATCATAAAAGTGCATCTATCCATCATAATAGTGCATCTATCATCATAAAAGTGCATCTATCCATCATAAAAGCGCATCTATCATCATAAAAGTGCATCTATCCATCATAAAAGTGCATCTATCCATCATAAAAATGCATCTAGCATCATAAAAGTACATCTATGTGTCATATACACCTAGGATGACTTGAGGGGGAGTAAATCATGGGCTAATCCTTCATTTTTGGGGAAACTATCCCTTGCAGTCATATATCTTAATGAACTAATTTTGCCAGCTTCACCTGCTGGAAGAAAGAAGATACAAAACAGGTGTCAGTAATATGTCCGTTTTACTAAGTTCTGCCTTATTCAAAACAATTATCACAATTATAAAAAGTCATATCTTGAATGAACAGAAACAGTCTGCAGCTTGAACACTGTAATCAGCGGGCTCGACTCTTATTGTGAAAAAATATTTAGAAAATAAATGACCGTGTGGAGACTTTTAATGTGAAGGCCTGTGCCGGATGTGTGTCGAAGATGAGTTCTAACTCTCTAATGCTTCCTGTCGACATCTAATGAAGGTATTTTATTATTATATTTTCATGCTGTTGGTTATTGCGTTTGAACGCAGTAGTTTCTGAAATCGAGGCGGTTTTGTTGTCGTTAATAGCTCTAGAGGTGCGTTTCAAAAAGCATGTTGTTCTGTCAGTGCTAGCTTAGCTTTAGTTACTCATGTTGTTCTGTCAGTGCTAGCTTAGCTTTAGTTACTTCATGTTGTTCTGTCAGTGCTAGCTAGCTTTAGTTACTCATGTTGTCATACAGCTTCAGAACAGGCGAGTAAACATCTCAAATATAGTTGCTTTTCAGTTCGTCGTTTTAAAGTGTGTCGTTATTGTTCTGTTTGTTATAAAGTGCTAAATGCTAGCAGTAGCTAATGTTAGCACAACTGATGTTTATATGTGATTTCCCTGCATATATAATGTGTATGTGTATATATATGTGTGTGTATATATTCTAAATATTTGCTGTAATGGCATCTTTTATGAGTGTCTTATACTGAGGTCTCAGTTTTAGCCATTATAGGCATTACCTGTCCTTCAGTATATCAGGGCCCAGTTTTCTACTGGCCCAGTCAAATGCACAAGTTATTGAGTTCATTGTTTTTGACCCGTGTAATAACTCAGTGCTTAAGAGTTCCAGGAGATCTAATGGGTTAAAGGCACAATTTTTCTTTTTTTTTTGCGGGTATGATGTCATCATACACACACACACACACACACACACACACACACACACACACACACACACGGGCTGTGTCCTGATAAAATCGAGGATTTCTCACATATATATCTCTACAAACCCGATTCCAAAAAAGTTGTGACTGTACAAATTGTGAATAAAACAGAACGCAATGATGTGGAAGTTTCAAATTTCAATATTTTATTCAGAATACAAAAAAGATGACATGCCAAATATTTAAACTGAGAAAATGTATAATTTTAAGGGAAAATAAGTTGATTTTAAATATAATGGCATCAACACATCTCAAAAAAAGTTGGGACAAGGCCATGTTTCCTACTGTGTGGCATCCTCTCTTCTTTTCTAACAGTCTGCAAACGCCTGGGGACTGAGGAGACAAGCTGCTCAAGTTTAGGAATAGGAATGTTGTCCCATTCTTGTCTAATACAGGCTTCTAGTTGCTCAACTGTCTTAGGTCTTCTTTGTGGCATCTTCCTCTTTATGATGCTCCAAATGTTTTCTATGGGTGAAAGATCTGGACTGCAGGCTGGCCATTTCAGTCCCCGGATCCTTCTTCTACACAGCCATGATGTTGTTATTGATGCAGTATGTGGTCTGGCATTGTCATGTTGGAAAATGCAAGGTCTTCCCTGAAAGAGACGACGCCTGATGGGTGCATATGTTGTTCTAGAACTTGATATCCCTTTCAGCATTGATGGTGCCTTTCCAGATGTGTAAGCTGCCCATGCCACACGCACTCATGAACCCCATCCCATCAGAGATGCAGGCTTCTGAACTGAGCGCTGACAACAACTTGGGTTGTCCTTGTCCTCTTTAGTCCGGATGACATGGCGCCCCCAGTTTTCCAAAAAGAACTTCAAATTTTGATTGGTCTGACCACAGAACAGTTTTCCACTTTGCCACAGTCCATTTTAAATGAGCCTTGGCCCAGAGAAAACGCCCGCGCTTTCTGGATCATGTTTAGATATGGCTTCTTTTTTTGACCTGTAGAGTTTTAGCCGGGCAGCGGCGAATGGCACGTGTGGATTGTGTTCACGACAATGTTTTCTGGAAGTATTCCTGAGCCCATGTTGTGATTTCCATTACAGTAGCATTCCTGTATGTGATGCAGTGCCGCCTAAGGGCCGGAGATCACGGGCATCCAGTATGGTTTTCCGGCCTTGACCTCTACACACAGAGATTGTTCCAGATTCTCTGAATCTTTGGATGATATCATGCACTGTAGATGATGAGAACTTCAAACTCTTTGCAGTGTTTCTCTGAGAAACTCCTTTCTGATATTGCTCCAGTATGTTTGGCCGCAGCATTGGGGAATTGGTGATCCTCTGCCCATCTTGACTTCTGAGAGACACTGCCACTCTGAGAGGCTCTTTTTATACCCAATCATGTTGCCAATTGACCTAATAAGTTGCAGATCGGTCCTCCAGCTGTTCCTTATATGCACATTTAACTTTTCCGGCCTTTTATTGCTCCCCTGTCCCAACTCTTTGGAATGTGTAGCTCTTCTATGAAGTCCAAAATGAGCCAATATTTGGCATGACATTTCAAAATGTCTCACTTTCAACATTTGATACGTTATCTATATTCTATTGTGAATAAAATATAAGTTTATGAGATTTGTAAATTGTATTTTGATTAATATCAGAAAAATGAGCTTTATTGCCAGGTATGTTTACACAATAGGAATTTGTCCATTTAATATGTCAAATGAACAACTTTGACGGCTCTATAAATTGTTTTTCCCTCAAATGATCTGTTAGTAGAAGAACAGTTCCTTAAAAAGACCTTAAATTTGACAAACAAATCAGCTGTGAAGAGTAGCTTTTATCATCTGAGATCAATTGCAAAAGCATTTTTATCATCAAAAGATCTGCAGCTGTATCACCCAGTAGCCCAAGACTGGTTTCCGCTGAAGCTAAGCAGGCTGGGCCTGGTCAGTACCTGGATGGAGACTCCTGGGAAAACTAGGCTTCTGCTGGAGGAGGTGTTAGTGAGGCCAGCAGGGGGCGCCACCCTGTGCTCTGTGTGAGTGATGGGGACACTGTACTGTAACAAGCACTGTCCTTCGGATGAGACGTTAAACCGTGCTCTTGATTCTCTGTGGTCATTAAAAATCCCATGGCACTTCTTGAAAAGTGTAATAAAATGCCTTGCCTTAATTCTAAATGTTTCTCTTGTTAGGTTTGAAATCTGCTGTTTAAATGTGAATGGTGTGATACGCTTCCCATCCCAAAGTGTTTGTACATGAGACGTGCCTTACTTTCATTTGTCTCTGCATATTAAGACCGATAACAGAAAGCATTTGAACCCTTTTTCAGCTCATCTAAGATCACTCCAGTGAGGTCTGCTCGATAAACTCTTGATTTATTCCATCAACAGCCCGAGCCTGAAGACTTTGTATGTGCCGCGTGGAGAAAGAGGATAATGGCAGATGACAAGGATGTGCTCCGAGACGTGTGGTTCGGGAGGATCCCGGCCTGTTTCACTCTCTCTCCAGAGGAAACCACAGAGAGAGAGGCAGAGCCCTACTATGTAAGTGAAGATGACACACTCTCTCGTTCTGCCGCAGGTGTTCGTGTCACCTGACCTGTGCTGTGTTTCTGTCAGCTGCTCCTCCCACGGGTCAGTTATCTGACGCTGGTCACCGATAAAGTCAAAAAGCACTTCTCAAAGTCATGAAGGCCGAAGACGTGGAGGAGATGTGGTTTGAATATGAGGGAACGCCTCTGAAGTGGTACGTTGAGCTAACACGCCTGAAATAAGTCATGAGTGTCGTGGATGCTAGTCAAGGCACTGGAACAATTCAGGCTAAATGTTTCCTCTGCGGTCGTCACCATGATGCTTCAAGCAATTCCTTAATAAATAAGCTTGATGAAAGAAAAACACAAAATATGTAATTTGGTGCAGATGCTGCACAGAAAGTGATGAAATTCTGATGCTTGTAATGTAGATCAGTGAGATCTTTATAGCAGTACAGCATAAAATACCAATATCTGCCAATGATATTAGATCTTAGTAAGATGATGCACTGCCTGGCCAAAGAAAAAGCCGCTGCTTGATTTAAAGTGCTTAAGAGCCAATGATTGGAAAAATGAATGCACCTCTTGATGAAAATAAATGCTGTGATGTTATTTCTAGAGATGTTTCCTTCCCGATACTGATTCCGGAGGGTATCGGCCGATGCCGAGTACTGATCCGATACCTGGGTGTGTGTCTGTGTACACTACTAGCCCTGTATGAATTGCTAGAATTATTTTATGGTGTGCTTCAGACCTATCCCTTAATAAAACATACAGAACTGCTGTATTTATTACAGTGTTTTTATTATTTGACAGTAATATTATTTATTTTTCTTAAGCGAAAAAAAATGCAGCCACAAATATAACACCATGAACTGAAATAATTATAGTTAACAAAAACTAAAACCATAAAACATCTCTTTAATGTTAACTGACAAAACTTAAACTTATTTTTCATTTAGTTTCATTAACCTGATATACCAAACTAAAGCTGAAATAAATCATTTTTAAAAATAACAACTTAAAAAACAATAGAATTACTAAAATGAAAGCTGAATTGAATTCAAAATATTAACAGAAACTATATAGTATCTCCGTGATCTTATAATATCGCTTATATGGCTAAATCTGTGACGGTGTGTTTTATATATGAATGCAGAAATGGTTTCAACTAGGCGCACAAGCGCACCATGGGAGAAAAGTCAAGCCCTGTAATATAGTTATCGTTAAAGTTATCTTTATAGTCATTGTTCTTGGTGTGAACGGTCCTCTGTGCCAGACTAGCCGCTTTTCGTTACACTTTATTTTAAGGCGCCATTAGCCGTGTTTCCATTACCCTTCAAATTCTGCAAATTGAAAATGCGCCCAATGGAAACGCCGGCAATTTTGCAAAAACTCCCATATATCTCAAAAGTCTTTACGCCGCATGAGCTGGGTTTTCAAGCAATTTGAAAAAGGACATTTTTGCAAAGCTGCAGTGGAAGCAGTATTGCTGCCACATACATATTTTTTTTCCCCACTCAATTATGTCGAAATAACGAGATGTTATGTCATTAAAACAGCATGTTTTCTCCTAATAAGGACATGTGTTGTATAGTGATGTGTACAAAATGTGCCTTTTTCCACATTAGAGAATTTATATAGCATATGTGCCTTTGTCACACTTCCATGTTTGAAAAGCAGAAGCAAACTCAGTGATTTTTTTATTTTTATGTAGCCTTTCATAACAAATAGCCATCGTCTAAATCTAAATT
Organism: Paracanthobrama guichenoti; assembly: GCA_018749465.1. NCBI lineage: Eukaryota > Metazoa > Chordata > Actinopteri > Cypriniformes > Gobionidae > Paracanthobrama > Paracanthobrama guichenoti. Next base: position 9,851 of record JAGHMJ010003589.1, read on the forward strand.
TCAAACTTTTTTGGGGCCATGGACCGCTCATGATTAGTCTCAGTGGCGTAACTTTAACCTAGTAAGGACGGACTCGGTGCAGCCACAAAGATCATAACTAAGACATATGTTTATTAAGAAATGTATTAAAAACAGAAAGACGCAGAAACAGGCTAGTGCTTTCATTGCACGCCAATCCATTCCCAATGTTCTTGGTTTGCTTCTTATTTATTAAATATACAGGCAATTAGTTGATGAAACATTGATTAAAAATTAAATTACAATTTATACAAAACGGAATTCACTTTAAAGAAAGACTTTCTACAAAACAAAACTCAATGAAGTGGTCAAAATCATGTCTGACCCACTCCATGTCTCCAGACATAATCACATCTTATGATCACTTCTCTCACTTTTCATAATCAACATATGAAATAAAAATAAAAATCATAGGCTAATATTTAAACATAGCTTAACTATGAAACTAAATAGGTGACGTTGTTTCTTTAACCCTCTGTCCGACGAAGGCGTATGTATTTTTTCCTTTATGACAGTGGAAACGGCTCACAATACTCCGTCATTTTCCACCATACGGATCAGTGCAAGACATCATTATAAACCATGAACTGTCTGCTTCAATTTGTGTACACTCACAATAACAACAAAGGCCGTGGACTCAGGGCACGGATTATTTAGCATGCATTCCACTCCAAATGCTGTCTTTATTTCAAAAATGTATTTTGTTTATTAAACGCAAAGTTTTTAATTTCAAAAGCATCTCTAAATCCAGTTCATATTTCCAGCAAACGAAATTCAGAGCTAAAATAAGTGGCGAGTTACCACCATGCAAATTCAAACATTTCGCCTTTCTCCTCGAAAGTGGTTAAAACAACATAATATCTCGTTATTACGACCTCCAATTGAGTGGAAAAACAATATGTGGCAGCAATGCGTCACTGCCGTGCGTAAAAGTCGATCATTCAGATGATGCTGACAGAAGACGTGTTTTTATTAAACTCCTAAAGGACAATAGAATTACAGGAATACTGGATTCTAAACCATGAAATGCCACAATATCATGAAGACCTTGAAGCAGACATGAGGGAGACACACACACCTCCTACGTGACGCTCACAAGTGTGAGGGCCTTTCTTTGCCATTAATGCTTGGATAACACGCCTACGTCTCCGATTAAAAATAATGGCTAATAATAAACCCCACTTTCTAAAGACATGTCAGCAAACCACAATGTGTGGATTTCAGAGCGGCTTGGCTGGACACCCCAGACTCGTTTTGGCTGGTTACGGGATGCATGAGATTTTGTGTGGCCTTCCAAAAATTCACTTCCTGCACCTGTACTTGAATCTGATTTTTTGTTTATAGTCTTAAATCCTGGCAGCTTCATATCTGTTGAAGAACAGTAGCAATTCTGAGTAAACGCTGTACTAGTCTTAAACCACAAGGTGGCAGGACACAACCAGATCTGCTTGCTTGAGCACTGAGAGCTGTTTGTCTCTTCCATTGTTTTAAGGCACTATCCCATCGGCGTGTTGTTTGACCTCCATGCTTCAAACAGCACTCTGCCCTGGAACGCCTCCGTGCACTTTAAGGTGTGTGCTCCGCTTCACCCTCCATGCTGGTGTTAATATGCCGCAGTCCTAATGTACTCTGTGTGTTGTAGAACTTCCCAGAACAGGACCTGCTTCACTGCCCGTCGAACTCCGTGATCGAAGCACACTTCATGTCGTGCATTAAAGAGGCCGACGACTCAAACACAAGAGCCAAGTCATCAACGACATGCAGAAAAAAGACCATAAACAACTGTGGATGGGTCTGCAGAACGGTAAAATCTCTTCGGATGCATACTCTGAATACACTGTTGTGGCAAATTCTAAGTCTCCTTGTTTTTCATGCTTTGATGGACAACAGACCTTGGTCTTTGGTACACGGCTGAGGCCTACTAATAATGAATTTCTCCACAACTACACGACTTCTGCCCGTATTTGTGACCCGTGTAGTTAGTCTGGAGTTGACAGGTTGCACAGAAAAACATATAGTGTGTGATGAACACAGACTCAAATACTATCGGTCTTAAATAGTGTTCGAAATTAGTGTTAGTGTGTCCCAAGTCGTAGTATGTCAAAATGAGTATTTCAAAGATCTACACACTCTAACGGCTAATATAGCCCGCAAACCATTGTGCATTACAAATACTAATAACAACTGTTGAAAAACTACAAACATGGTGGATGTGAATCAAGATTAGATAAAGGGGTTTGAGTGACTAATAACTAGAGATCGACTGATATATCGCTTTCTCCCGATATTTAAGCATTTTCCCATAATCCGGTATCAGTTTTGTAATATCAGTTTCACTGATAAATGGGGCCATCTTGTGATCGCTTTGAGAATTGCTCACAAGCCCGCAATTAAAGGTGCCCTAGAATGGAAAACTGTATTTACCTTGGCATAATTGAATAATAAGAGTTCAGTACATGGAACTGACATACCATGAGCCTCAAACACCATTGTTTCTCCTTCATATGTAAATCACTGAAAAATGGGCAAATCCCAACATAACACCGACTGTGACGTAACAGTTGGGATCATTAGTATGAACGCCTCCGCAAATTTGCATATAGCCAGCCCATGTTCAGGCCGGCAGTGTTAACGTGGACCTGCACCGAATCAACAGAAGTTCTGCAGGTATTGTGAAGATGAGGACAATATAGTGAAAACGGCCGATCACGGATATAAATGTGACGCTCCAGCTGTGCAGGGGATGTGAGCACTTTCCATAGCCTTCCCACAGGACAGAGCTGTCAACAGGCATGGCTGATGTTTATCTATGACAGGATACAGCACCAATTTAATTCAAAGTTGTTCGCTTACGCTGACTAGTGTCAATTCCGTTAAAAAATATGACAAAATGTTCATTGACGACCTTTTTTTCCATGACTAAGACAAAACGAGATGACACAAACGTCCTTAAATGATTATTGTGACTATATAAACATGCAATATCGTTGACGAAAAAAGACAAGACTAAAATGTAATTTAAAAATAAAAACTTGAACAAAAAGCACTCTGGGTTTGTCAGGGGGGGAAAAGAGGAGCGTTCATGCTTGCGGTTGCCAGATTTCAGTAATTTAAATCCCCAATCTGAGCTTTTCTGTCAAAAGAACATGTATACTGTCTGGTGTTTTACTTAAACGTGCAATCTGGCACCCATGTGCACGCAAGCTCTCTCTGATCTGAAAACACCAATAAACAAGTCAGCTGCATTTCAGCATCTCCATTTGAGATTTTCTGCTTAAAGTGTCATTCGGTCGCTTCTGTTTGTGGTTGTGTTAGCTGGATTAGGTACACTTGTGTGAGCTACTGAAATGAGCCAATCAGAGCAGAGCTCATCATCATAAGGCAAAACAGACCATTTCATTCTAGGACAATTTCTAGGGTTGTAAATGGACCTGTAAAACTGTATGTGGACAATTTTAACCCTTAAATAAGCCATGTACCCTCTATGTAGATATCAGAGAACAATTTAAAATATTGTTTGAACTCATTCTAGGCACCTGTAAAGCCTCTGCGCCTGCATGGGAGATGGGTCAACAACAGTGTTCAAAGATAAAATGACTTGCATCCCTAAATGAATAAACTTTATTTAACATAACAGCCAGTAATGCACAAGTGAGATATGCACATATAAGATATGGTACATTAATGCTTATGTAGTTTAAACTTGGCGCTAAAAATACAGACAAACTCAGTCACGTAATCCATCAAGTCATGTGCCAATAAAGGCACAACTTTACATCAATGAAATAAAACAGTCGTGAATGAGAGCATGTAGGAAATAAAAGTGCTGAATGTAACTCTGCTATCTATCATTAGTCTCTTGAAGTTATAGAAGGTATATGTAACCTTTATTTCGCTAATAAACATGTATAATTACAGCTCTGTGGGAATGAATTATCTCCGAGAGGCGGATAAAAACAGCACTCCGTCAGCAGGTATTTCATCATCTAGTGAACGAAAAACCATTATTAGTAATTCTGATGGCGTGCCAGGTGAGATGGACTCGTAACTGTGCTGACGTATTCGCAGTTTTTCTGACTATGTTTGCGTATTCAGAGAATAGTCCAGCGTGCTCCGCTTCTCTTCAGCCTATCAAACAACACAGAAACCTTTGAGAACTGTAGTTTAAAATGAATGCTCATGTTTATGAGAGTTGACCAGTCATTTATTCATGCTCTTCCTTTGAAAACATTAGACACCTTGCCTGTTGTTAATATGCTGTTGTTATAAATAAAAAGATGCAACAGCAGTAATGTGGTTTTATTATTATTATTATTATTATTAGGGATGGGCGATATGGCCTAAAATAGATATTACGATAAACATTGCAGCCTCTTGACAATAATATATACGTTGTATGTAGTTTTGAGAACATTTATTGTGCAAAACTGTGATTACACAACATAATTCAAGCACACTAGCTGCAGAGACCTTAACAAAGAAAAAGCAGAAGGTTTTAGTAAGGTCCTGTACGTGCTTATCCATATAATGGCAGTGAATAGTGACCGGCTAAAACTTTACGAGCTGCGTTTCTGACCTGCAGCCTAAAGTCACACATTTGCTTTTAAACATTTAGTTCTCTTAATGAGATGAAAACTGGCGTGTTGTTAATAAAGGAGCGGAGACTGTGAATTAGGCAATAGGGATGTCCCCATACCGTGGTACCAATGCCATACAGATGTAAGGTACTCCGCACTCAATTTCAGTACCACAAACCATTTTAACCATTCAAAAAAATAAATACAATTCAATAAGTTTGTTATTTATGATGATCTCCGGGAACGCTGGAGATGATGTCGCTATGCTAAAATCGCTTATTTCTCTGGATTTAAACATTCTTGAAACATTTGGGATAATGTACAAATCAACACAATATCTAACATGTTTTTGTGGATATTTTAATCCAAAAATCTTACATACTGTGCCTTTAAATATTAATATTAATTATTAATATTTATTTAATCAAAATATACAAATTTTATATTAATAAATATTAATCTCATCAGCGTTAAGTATTAAATGCATCATCACATGTTTCTCTCGATACGGTTGGGAATGAAGTGAGATGTGCAGGATGATTGACAGGTCGCACTTGTAATCCACAGAGCGGCCCGTTAGAGACTTCTCTTAATCCCAGAGCCGGCCTACTTCTTCTGCTACACACTCCAACGGATCTACTTTTTATTCACAGAAAGAGTACATACTTTTAGCGTGTAGTATAAGTAGGTGAACTGGGACGCAGCTTCTGATTCAATGAAGAGGCCGACTGATAAATTAGTGTCTCAAAGTCGTGTCACTTCTGGTGTGGACCGACAAACGACTGGAGTCGTGATCGCATCTGGTTGGGATACGGTGTAACCGCATACAAAGACCGCAAGTGTATGATGCATAGAGTTTAGAAGTCGTGTAGTGTATTCCAGCCTTTAGCTCTAAATATATCAAATTTATCATGCATTGTTCTGTGTGTTGTTCCAGCCGTTCTTCTGCAGGGGTTTCAGTAGTTAATTTAAAGGTGAAAATGTGAAGCTCTGCAGATAAACTGAGAAAGGTGTGAGTTTCAGAAGCATAGATGCTTGATGATAACACACACAGCTGTCCTCTGCACTGATGAGAGAGAGAGAGAGAGAGTGTGTGTGTGTGTGTGTGTGTGTGTGTGAGAGAGAGAGAGAGAGAGAAAAGTAAAAATTAAGCGGATGTTGATTTTCACCTGCACGTGAGAATGCAGCCAGTGTGACACACACACACACACACACACTTTTTCTCACACACGCTCTCTTACACACACACGCACACATGGGTTTGCTCACAATCCTTAACTGTTTTGTTTTTCTTCTTGATCACATCATGAAAAGTTCAGCCAGAAATGAAAATTCTCATGTTGTTCCAAACCTGGATGGCTTTCATCACAAAAGAGATGTTAGGCAGATGTCAGGCACTAACAGCCTCAGTCGCCATCCACTTTCATTGCGTCTTTCTTCCACACAGTGAAAATCAGTGGTGACTGAGGCTGTCGTCTCGCTCTCTTTTGTGTTCTGTGGAAGGAACTCAGGCGTTTGTACAGTCCTAAAGAGAGCCACTGTCATCGATTTAAAGTGATTTTGTTTCTTTTATCAGATAAATTCGACCAGTTCTGGGCCATGAATCGAAAACTCATGGAGTATCCTACTGAAGAGGGCGGCTTCCGCTATATTCCCTTCAGGATATATCAGGTATTTGTTCATTTACTCATTGCACTGAGCTCCCTAGTGAACAGTGTCTGCACATTATTTCAGTGGCGTACGTCACGATACCAACATAATGACTTCGACACGATACCAGACTAAATACCTTGATACGATACTGAATCTATACCACGGCACAAAACAAAAACAAAGTATCTGAATATGACAGAACTTACAATTAGGGTTGTGCCGATGGACGATGGCGAGCCACCATTGTGATGCCACGCCCCGTTATGTGTCTCATGAGTGCGACACACACTAATCCTAACTTCTGTAGTTAACCTAAAAACTTTGCAGGGATTGCTCTGTAAATTAAATCGAGACTATAACTAATGCATGTATGCTATTTTAAATACTGTAGTCTATGCCAGAGACGTGACGCGTGACTATACCGTGTCAGGCTACACAAATATTGATCTTGACGTTGTTAGCCTCTTTTGTCTTTTTTACATGTCTTACACTGTGCATTTAACTTAAAATATTTAATTTTGTATAAGAAAACAGCCCTTATTAATGAATTATTGTAGTGTCTGAGGAGATGCTCACAGCTCTTCTGTGGCTCCTGCAAGATAAACCCAGACTTCAGCCAACCTCAAACAACTTCTGTCTAATACTTTTAAAGACAATTTGCCTTGGCCATAATGTCAAATCAAATGAAAGAAGGTGATTCTGATAACACACATTTATTAAAACACAGAACAACAACAAATAAAGAACAAGAAAACGGGAACAACGCTCAGACCAAAACTCGGGATTTACAGTTCACTTATAATCAATTGTGTTGTGTAAAGCATAGCATAGGCTACAAAATAAGTTATTGATATATTCATGAACTACACGAATAAATGTTTAAAAAAACAATATGCAAAGTCAAAATTGAATAGCTCTGTAACGGACTCAAGTAGAAGTGCATGAACCTATTGGAAAGCCCTGAGTCATTAGCTGGGTTAGTAAAATAACAAAATTATAGTTAAGTAGAAAATAATATTTACGTAGAGAGATATGGTAAAATATACTCCCCTCACTCCTTACGCATTATGGATTAAATGGGCACTAACCCCGCGAGTTGCTTCTTGTAAAGGCAAAAGCAAAAGGCGTATTCGAACCTCGGGTCGAATTGTGTCAACTCAGTGCCGCGCACCTCACCCCTACACTATATCTACTGCCAGTTACAGATGGTGTGTTCCCGGCTTTAAAGAATCAAAGTCTTGCTGTTAGTTGTGGGCTGATGGATGGGTTCTCTTCCGCGAGTTTTTTATAGAATTTTACATGGCTGCTGTTTACCTATCACACAACTGCCAATTATAGGCTAAGTGATTAGGCAAACACACTTCATGAACTCTCAGAGACAGCCTGACACCTAATTACCTAACCCAGCTGTCAATCAAACTCATCAGTCATTATGCAGACTAGACTGTAAAAACACATTTTATTTATTTTGGTATTTGAGATGTTATAATAATTTTGTAATTACGTTACAATTATTGTACTGTTATTTAACAAATATTTGTATAATAAGCTGGGGGGGCCTACTCCTCATAGTGCCCTGTGCCCGTCAGGCCCGCCCGCTGGCTACGCCCCTGGTCGTGTTACCTCTCTTAGCTGGAGCTGTTGCCCCACACACTCTACAGTAGAGTGTGCTGCTGCTGCTCGTCGGACGGTTTCACCAGCTCCTCCGCTTTGCTTTCAGCCGCATTTACTCCAGATGACGATACGATGATGCGCAGCAGCTCGTGCCTCTAAATTTCGCGGGTACATTGCATTATCAACACGCATTATCTCGAATTAAAATCTCTTATCGTAGGCCAATTTTGTATCACTTATATTGCATATCATTCACATCGCCCATTACTAGATCCAGTACAACTTACCGAAATCTGTATCATGTCTCATAGAATCACTCAGTCAGTGTTTCAACGGGCGGAAGGATCGCCGTAACGGCGTGTAAACAGTCACGCAACATCACATTTACCTCAGAAAGCCCATATCCAGTGTCCATAAACTCGTTAGTCAGCTAGAAAATTAACTCCAGAGAGGAGCATTTTGATGAATATATGCATCATATTACATATTCATTATAATTTTAATGTTCTTCAATATTTAATGCATGTTTGAATAAATCTGGCAAGTTTTTATGACAGCCACCTTTTCAGTGTTTGTAGAAATATTTCATATAACTATTATTATTATTATTATTATTATTATTTATTATTATTATAGTATAATTTAATATAATATAATTTAAGTGTTTGTATACAAATCAGTAATTTTTTTACCTTCAATATTACAGTAGGCTACACTGACTCCCATGCTTTACAGCATTATGATTTTTCCATGTATTGTCCCTGATATATATCCAAAATAATCCATATTCAGTCGAATCGAAATCAAATTGAATTGATAAATCTGTCAGTACCCAGCCCTACAGTGGAGACATAATAAGTTCTAATTTAAAAATGTTGATTATATAAATAAAACTACACTATATATGCATATTTTGTAAAAAACTGAAAATATATAGAGCGTAGGGAGATGGCCATAGACGGATAACTGACAATGGGCAAAGAGGCGGACGTGGCGGAGCTGAGGTGACGTGATGACTAACAGACAGCAGACAAACAGCAATCCACCTGTCACTCAAAGTGGCCACGCCCTTAATTATGCAGAACTTTAAGGCTTTATATAATGTAAACCAATGAGATATAAAAATATTCACCCCTCACAGTCGCCATGAAGGGCAAAATTAGCCGTATAGACCAAAGCCACAGTTTGTCCCAGGCTGTAAACATGTGTTATTCTGCTGTAAAGTTGGGCATTTTAACATGGAGCTCAATGAGAGTCGCTCCCTTCTGGAGCCGGTCTCTAGTGGCCAGTCCATGAACTGCAGTTTAAGTCACTTCCGTGTTGGCTTCAAGAGAAACTGGGGAGGAGCCGCTTGAGATGACACGATTACATCATTCGCAGCTAAAGAGCTCTTGGTGCATTCTCTTCAGTTTCTATTCTCTGGTCGGTGTAATTTTCTGTACAGCATCATGGGTAATGTGTTTTACACTAGATTTGAGTGAGAAACGCTATCATACCAAGATCGCTTTAGACACATTTTTACATGATATTAGGGCTGGGTATCGATTCAGATGTTCCAATTCGATTCGATTTCAATTCTCGATTCAACTCAATGAATATAGATTTAATACAAATACTATAGGTATTTATAAAAAGAACAGTGAACATAAGTTTACAAGTGTGTACTTAAAAAGAAATGAAGAACCGCAAACCTGTATATTAAACTCTTTTTATTTCAGGTGCACTCGGGTACATTAAAACAGAACCTGTCTCTATATTTCAAATGCATACAATTGTTAAATACGATGATTTTCAGCAATTTTCAGCACACGGCAAGCTTTTCTTGCGATATTTGCCGCCTGTCGTGTGTGTGCGGTTACTTTCGCTCACGACGCGCGCGTTCATTCCTGGACACAAGTAGTTGCCGTGGTAATGAACAACAATACCTTACGCGTGCTGACTTATGTGGACTATCTTTAATTTGAGGAAATCTGTTTATAATGTAAGCTATTAGGTTTGAATTATTGCTCCTGCGCTGACTCAGTTGATTTGAATATGTCTATAATGGCATCGTACGTGCTTCAGTGAACGCTCAAGTTTGATCATAATACAAAGCAAGCATTTGCGTGTATGTGATCTGTTTATAGCGTTTGTGTGCTCGGCTGTGGGGGTGTTGCAACGTCTGGGTGATGATGTCTCATCAAATGGTTTCGCAGATTGGTAGTATTACACAGCATTACCTCAGCATTACAAAATGCTGACAACGTAACTGTAAAAATAAATTTGCATGCCACCTCGGTGATCAAACTCGTGCATTCGGATGGCGATTTATTCTCGGTGGAGGACCCTAAAGGACCCTAACCCTAACCCTGCGCTCAGAGATATTCCAATACATTTCTTGATATTTGATATCCGCTCAAATTAGATTTTTCTCAAAAATTACAGCCCTACTACACAGGTGCTGGTCATATAATTAGAATATCATCAAAAGGTGATTTATTTCACTAATTCCATTCAAAAGTGAAACTTGTATATTATATTCATTCATTACACACAGACTGATATATTTCAAATGTTTATTTCTTTTAATTCTGATGATTATAACTGAACACTAAGGAAAATCCCAAATTCAGTATCTCAGAAAATGAGAATATTACTTTAGACCAACACAAAGAAAGTCTTTTAGAAATCTTGACCAACAGGAAAGTATGAGCGTGTCCAGCACTCAATGCTTAGCCGGGGCTCCTTTAGCCTGAATCACTGCAGCAATGCGGCGTGGCATGGAGTCCATCAGTCTGTGGCACTGCTCAGGTGTTATGAGAGCCCAGGTCGCTCTGATAGGGGCCTTCAGCTCTTCTGCATTGTTGGGTCTGGCGTATCGCATCTTCCTCTTCACAATAGCCCATAGATTTTCTGTGGGCTTAAGGTCAGGCGAGTTTGCTGGCCAATTAAGAACAGGGATACCATGGTCCTTAAACCAGGTCCATGAAATCTGCATCTCCATAAAGCTGGTCAGCAGCAGGAAGCATGAAGTGCTCTAAAACTTCCTGATATATGGCTGCGCTGACCTTGGACCTCAGAAAACACAGTGGACCAACACCAGCAGATGACATGGCACCCCAAACCATCACCGACTGTGGGAACTTTACACTGGACCTCAAGCACCGTGGATTGTGTGCCTCTCCTCTCTTCCTCCAGACTCTGGGATCCTGATTGACTTTCATCAGAGCACATAACTTTGGAGCACTCAGCAGCGGTCCAGTCCTTTCTGTCTTTAGCCCAGGCGAGATGCCGTCTGTTGTTCAAGAGTGGCTTGACTCGAGGACTGCGACAGCTGAAACCCATGTCTCGCAGACGTCTGTGTGTAGTGGTTCTTGAAGCACTGACTCCAGCTGCAGTCCACTCTTTGTGAATCTCCCACACATTTTGAATGGGTTTTGTTTCTCAATCCTCTCCAGGGTGCGGTTATCCCTATTGCTTGTACACTTTTTTTCTACCACATCTTTTCCTTCCCTTGGCCTCTCCATTAATGTGCTTGGACACAGAGCTCTGTGAACAGCCAGCCTCTTTTGCAATGACCTTTTGGGTCTTGCCTCCTTGTGCAAGGTGTCAATGGTCGTCTTTTGGACAGCGGTCAGGTCAGCAGTCTTCCCTATGATTGTGTAGCCTACAGAACCAGACTGAGAGAGCATTTAATGGCCTTTGCAGGTGTTTTGAGTTCATCAGCTGATCAGAGTGTGGCACCAGCTGTCTTCAATATTCAACCTTTTCACAATATTCTCATTTTCTGAGATACTGAATTTGGGATTTTCCTTAGTTGTCAGTTATAATCATCAAAATTAAAAGAAATAAACATTTGAAATATATCAGTCTGTGTGTAATGAATGAATATAATATACAAGTTTCAATGGAATTATGAAATAAATCAACTTTTTGATGATATTCTAATTATATGACCAGCACCTGTATAACGTTAATTACTGCTGTGATAACGGCTCATTTAAAATGTTTATGTATTTTTCTCTCTTTTGAGCGGTGATGAAAGATTATTCTTATAAATAGGCCTACTTTCCAGCATTTCAGTAATAAAAGTGTAGGCTAGATCTTTAAAATGCGTCCAAATTACAGTGAAGCGCAATGATACGGTGCTCTTCAGTGGTCAAAAAGGATATAAACAGTGAATTTTGAAGCGATGTCTTCATAAACTCAGAGATGTGGATTCGGATGGCAGTTAAATTACCACATGACCTTGGTGTTTGTCAAAAACAGTAGGCAATTCGGCTGGGGATTTTTACGCTGGTGGTGGGAGAAAAACACTGACATTCTGGATTCGGACGGCAATAAAATCACTGACTAGTCCCTCTCAATGATGACAATACCTTACGACCCCACGAGAAACAACTACCGTCCAAATCTGTCATAGCTGATAAAACACTGATGAGAATATTGCTCGAGAATAAATGACATTCAGGCAAGCAACTGTTGTGTTTCTCTGTTTAGATTAAGGAGCTTTACACACAGCCTTATCAGAGATAAATAGGCCTATTTGATGACCTGTCGTGGTATACATTTCATGCAGACTTGATCATGTAGAGTTGGCGTGTACAGTGCTCATTTACATATAGCCAACAAAAATTTCCCACAACAAAATTGTGGCCAGTGAAAATGGTGAGTGGCTAATAACTTTGGATAACCACTAGCCACAGTGACTGCTGAGGAAAAGGTTAATGTCAAGCCCTGGTGCCACACATTGGTCAAGCTGTTGTTTTAAACCACTTTGCCTAAAGTCATTCCCAGAATGCTAGATTCACGTTGCCATTTTGACTGTTTGAATGTTCGATTGACAATTACAGTACTTTTTAAATATTTGAGTTGATACAGTCATTTGAATGTTTATTCGAATATTTTGATTACTTTTTTTTTTGTGTTTGAATAATGTTCTAAATGTCTTTTAAGAAGTCGGCATGAAAGTGAAGTAGCCGTCTTTTCTCTTCTCTATTATGTCAGATATCCGAGGGAAACGCAAACAAAAATTGATTGGATGGTTGTGGTTTGCTATTGGTGGATCTCATGTGACTGATAGGTTGCCCCGCCCTAATTTTTTTGACCATTTGAATGTAGTCACTTGGAATATTTCAATTCCACATTTTTTTCAGTTTTCAATATTCAAATTTCCAAACGGTTTTGTCTTTTTGACCATGAACCTGGATAAAGCCCAGGCTCTGATTATTGCTGTAGTTCTCATCATATTGTGAAGGGTAGAGTCGGCCTGTGATCATGGGCTGAGACCTGAGAGCGTCTCTTTTCTCCGGTGAAAGGCTAATGATGTCTGTTGTGTGGTTCATGTGCTGCTCTGCCAGGTTGGGTGTCAGGGGAGTTGAAAAGAAAGTGTCGGCACCCAGAGTATCACACTCCTCATCGGCATCAGGAGCCTTTCGGATAATGCTGAGCTCAATAATTAATGCTGCCTTTTAAAAATGCATCGAAGTAGCTGTCACTTCTCACACTCTCTCTTCTCCGGCTCTGGGATGATCTCGCGCAAGTGAGCGGTGAGTCAGTTTTTCTGGTAACCCGATCGAGGCTGTGGCATCCTGAGACACCTTCTTCCTGAGAGCCGAGGGTGTCGGTGTCAGCTGGACTACCTGAGCCGTTGTGTCACCAGTTTCCTTTTCACAGCACCAAGATTGACTCCTATTGTTTGCAAGGCCTCTGTTTGTCACCGCAGGTCCAGATCTTACAGGATGATACCCTCTGTCACTGACCACATGCAAGTCGTGTGTGTGAAAACTGGATCCTGTCCAGCATTCGACACCTTGCCTGCTCGCTCAAGGCCAAAGGAAAGACTATGCCGTGACTACCAGCTGTTAATCCACTCAATATCTCATTCCGCTATTCACAGCATTACACCTGACTAGTGTGGTTTAAACCGCCGCTAACTGACATGATATTAACAAGTGAGATATGTTGCTAACCAGCCAAACAACATCATACAAAGTATGACAGTGATAATCTCAGGCACTGATTATGTGCTTTATTTAATGTTAAAAGCAACTATTATTACAATATTATGTTACACCCTGAAAAACATGGAAAGTGGATGTTACATTACTTTTTGTTACATGTTCTTACCTGGGCTGGGCTTGCTTGTTTGTTTTCTAACTAAAAAACGTTTTGTCAAATATAAAGGCCCTTTCACACCATAAGTGAAATAGACCTCAGGCTGAAGGAAATGTAAATTCACGCCTGTATGAGCTGTTCAAAGTAGTATCATTTAGACAGCAGGACATTTTCTTTTAACTCAAAACTGACCTGAAAAACTTCACTTTCTATTGAAAGGGCTGTTGGGTGATTTCAGAACTTCAGTTTCTCATATCAGTACAGGGCTCCAGACCAAATGGTGGTATTTTGCGACCTTTTTTCCTGCTGGTGTGACTAAATGTTGTTAGAGGTCGCACTGGCCCACGTGCCCAACTGATAAGAGCTGCCATTTCTGTTACATATGAGAAACCTCAAGCAGCAAACCAAATGAAGCGGAACGGAACCGCGCTACTGGAATTAATAACCTCGCTACTGCGAGATCTAGTGCAAGCGTTCGGTGCCGAATTCTCTGTTATACACCACAGAGATCAGATCAAACAGAGCTGACGTGGAGACCAGGAGAAACATTGAGCCATGAGCAAAGATCAGACTCACAAATCACCATTCACCATGATTTACTGTAGAGGCGACTCCATGATTTACTGTAGAGACGCGACTCTTTACTGTAGAGAACTCCTCGTGATTTACTGTAGAGACTCCATGATTTACTGTAGAGACTCCTCATGATTTACTGTAGAGACTCCATGATTTACTGTAGAGAGACTCCATGATTTACTGTAGAGAGAGACTCCATGATTTACTGTAGAGAGAGACTCCATGATTTACTGTAGAGAGACTCATGATTTACTGTAGAGAGAGACTCCACGATTTACTGTAGAGAGAGACTCCTCGTGATTTACTGTAGAGACTCCACGTGATTTACTGTAGAGACTCCGTGATTTACTGTAGAGACTCCGTGATTTACTGTAGAGACTCCTCGTGATTTACTGTAGAGACTCCTCGTGATTTACTGTAGAGACTCCGTGATTTACTGTAGAGACTCCTCGTGATTTACTGTAGAGACTCCGTGATTTACTGTAGAGACTCCGTGATTTACTGTAGAGACTCCGTGATTTACTGTAGAGACTCCGCGTGATTTACTGTAGAGACTCCATGATTTACTGTAGCGACTCCATGATTTACTGTAGCGACTCCATGATTTACTGTAGAGACTCCAGTGATTTACTGTAGAGACTCCTCTGATTTACTGTAGAGACTCCGTGATTTACTGTAGAGTGACTCCGTGATTTACTGTAGAGACTCCATGATTTGTGACTGTAGAGACTCTCGTGATTTACTGTAGAGACTCCATGATTTACTGTAGAGACTCCTCATGATTTACTGTAGAGACTCCATGATTTACTCCATGAGACTCCATGATTTACTGTAGAGACTCCATGATTTACTGTAGAGACTCCATGATTTACTGTAGAGACTCCTCGTGATTTACTGTAGAGACTCCATGATTTACTGTAGAGACTCCATGATTTACTGTAGAGACTCCATGATTTTACTGTAGAGACTCCATGATTTACTGTAGAGACTCCGTGATTTACTGTAGACTCCACATGATTTACTGTAGAGACTCCGTGATTTACTGTAGAGACTCCACATGATTTACTGTAGAGACTCCACGTGATTTACTGTAGAGACTCCACATGATTTACTGTAGAGACTCCGTGATTTACTGTAGAGACTCATGATTTACTGTAGACTCCACTTGATTTACTGTAGAGACTCCACGTGATTTACTGTAGAGACTCCATGATTTACTGTAGAGACTCCATGATTTACTGTAGAGACTCCTCATGATTTACTGTAGAGACTCCGTGATTTACTGTAGAGACTCCATGATTTACTGTAGAGACTCCATGATTTACTGTAGCGACTCCATGATTTACTGTAGAGACTCCACATGATTTACTGTAGAGACTCCTCGTGATTTACTGTAGAGACTCCATGATTTACTGTAGAGACTCCATGATTTACTGTAGACTCCACATGATTTACTGTAGAGACTCCGTGATTTACTGTAGAGACTCCACGTGATTTACTGTAGAGACTCCATGATTTACTGTAGAGACTCCATGATTTACTGTAGAGACTCCATGATTTACTGTAGAGACTCCATGATTTACTGTAGAGACTCCGTGATTTACTGTAGAGACTGATTTACTGTAGAGACTCCACATGATTTACTGTAGAGACTCCACATGATTTACTGTAGAGACTCCACGATTTACTGTAGAGACTCCACACTCGTGATTTACTGTAGAGACTCCACATTTACTGTAGAGACTACTGATCGACTCCATGATTTACTGTAGAGACTCCACGTGATTTACTGTAGACTCCACGTGATTTACTGTAGAGACTCCATGATTTACTGTAGAGACTCCGTGATTTACTGTAGAGACTCCATGATTTACTGTAGAGACTCCATGATTTACTGTAGAGACTCCATGATTTACTGTAGAGACTCCACATGATTTACTGTAGAGACGATGATTTACTGTAGAGACTCCATGATTTACTGTAGAGACTCCATGATTTACTGTAGAGACTCCATGATTTACTGTAGAGACTCCATGATTTACTGTAGAGACTCCATGATTTACTGTAGAGACTCCACGTGATTTACTGTAGAGACTCCATGATTCCTCCATGATTTACTGTAGCGACTCCACGCGATTTACTGTAGAGACTCCACGTGATTTACTGTAGAGACTCCACTGTATGCCGCATTTACTGTAGAGACTCAGAGTGATTTACTGTAGAGACTCCGTGATTTACTGCAGAGACTCCGCGATTTACTGTAGAGACTCCATGATTTACTGTAGAGACTCCACGTGATTTACTGTAGAGACTCCATGATTTACTGTAGAGACTCCATGATTTACTGTAGAGACTCCACGTGATTTACTGTAGAGACTCCACGTGATTTACTGTAGAGACTCCGTGATTTACTGTAGAGACTCCATGATTTACTGTAGAGACTCCGTGATCACTGTAGAGACTACTGTAGAGACTCCATGATTTACTGTAGAGACTCCACGTGATTTACTGTAGAGACTCCATGATTTACTGTAGAGACTCCACGTGATTTACTGTAGAGACTCTCCATGATTTACTGTAGAGACTCCACGTGATTTACTGTAGAGACTCCTGCGTGATTTACTGTAGCGACTCCATCGTGATTTACTGTAGAGACTCCATGATTTACTGTAGAGACTCCACGTGATTTACTGTAGAGACTCCACGTGATTTACTGTAGAGACTCCATGATTTACTGTAGAGACTCCACGTGATTTACTGTAGAGACTCCAGGTCGATTTACTGTAGCGACTCCACGTGATTTACTGTAGCGACTCCGCATGATTTACTGTAGAGACTCCATGATTTACTGTAGAGACTCCAATGATTTACTGTAGAGACTAAACATCTGATTTACTGTAGAGAAATGGTGATTTACTCCAGAGACTCCGTGATTTACTGTAGAGATCCATGATTTACTGTAGAGACTCCAGCTTCTTACTGTAGAGACTCCATGATTTATGTACTCCACGATTTACTGATTTACTGTAGAGACTCCATGATTTACTGTAGTGACTCACATGATTTACTGTAGAGACTCCATGATTTACTGTAGAGACTCCATGATTTACTGTAGAGACTCCATGATTTACTGTAGAGACTCCATGATTTACTGTAGAGACTCCATGATTTACTGTAGTGACTCCACGTGATTTACTGTAGCGACTCCATGATTTACTGTAGAGACTCCATGATTTACTGTAGAGACTCCATGATTTACTGTAGCGACTCCATGATTTACTGTAGAGACTCCATGATTTACTGTAGAGACTCCACGTGATTTACTGTAGCGACTCCATGATTTACTGTAGCGACTCCACGTGATTTACTGTAGCGACTCCATGATTTACTGTAGCGACTCCACATGATTTACTGTAGAGACTCCATGATTTACTGTAGAGACTCCATGATTTACTGTAGAGACTCCATGATTTACTGTAGTGACTCCACGTGATTTACTGTAGCGACTCCATGATTTACTGTAGAGACTCCATGATTTACTGTAGTGACTCCATGATTTACTGTAGAGACTCCATGATTTACTGTAGAGACTCCATGATTTACTGTAGCGACTCCATGATTTACTGTAGCGACTCCATGATTTACTGTAGAGACTCCGTGATTTACTGTAGAGACTCCATGATTTACTGTAGAGACTCCATGATTTACTGTAGCGACTCCACGTGATTTACTGTAGAGACTCCATGATTTACTGTAGAGACTCCACGTGATTTACTGTAGCGACTCCACGTGATTTACTGTAGCGACTCCACGATTTACTGTAGCGACTCCACGATTTACTGTAGCGACTCCACGATTTACTGTAGAGACTCCACGTGATTTACTGTAGAGACTCCACGTGATTTACTGTAGCGACTCCACGTGATTTACTGTAGCGACTCCGTGATTTTACTGTAGAGACTCCATGATTTACTGTAGCGACTCCACGTGATTTACTGTAGCGACTCCATGTGATTTACTGTAGAGACTCCACGTGATTTACTGTAGCGACTCCACGTGATTTACTGTAGAGACTCCACGTGATTTACTGTAGTGACTCCACGTGATTTACTGTAGAGACTCCACGTGATTTACTGTAGCGACTCCACGTGATTTACTGTAGCGACTCCATGATTTACTGTAGAGACTCCATGTGATTTACTGTAGCGACTCCACGTGATTTACTGTAGAGACTCCACGTGATTTACTGTAGCGACTCCACGTGATTTACTGTAGAGACTCCACGTGATTTACTGTAGAGACTCCATGATTTACTGTAGAGACTCCACGTGATTTACTGTAGCGACTCCATGATTTACTGTAGAGACTCCATGATTTACTGTAGAGACTCCGTAGCGACTCCATGATTTACTGTAGAGACTCCGTGATTTACTGTAGAGACTCCACGCGATTTACTGTAGAGACTCCACGATTTTACTGTAGAGACTCCACGTGATTTACTGTAGAGACTCCACGTGATTTACTGTAGAGACTCCATGATTTACTGTAGAGACTCCGTGATTTACTGTAGAGACTCCACGTGATTTACTGTAGAGACTCCACGTGATTTACTGTAGAGACTCCATGATTTACTGTAGAGACTCCATGATTTACTGTAGAGACTCCGTGATTTACTGTAGAGACTCCATGATTTACTGTAGCGACTCCACGTGATTTACTGTAGAGACTCCATGATTTACTGTAGAGACTCCATGATTTACTGTGTAGCGACTCCATGATTTACTGTAGAGACTCCGTGATTTACTGAGACTCCATGATTTCTCCATGATTTACTGTAGCGACTCCACGCGATTTACTGTAGAGACTCCACGTGATTTACTGTAGCGACTCCACGTGATTTACTGTAGAGACTCCACGATTTACTGTAGAGACTCCCGTGATTTACTGTAGAGACTCCATGATTTACTGTAGAGACTCCACGTGATTTACTGTAGAGACTCCATGATGATTTACTGTAGAGACTCCACGATTTACTGTAGAGACTCCACGTGATTTACTGTAGAGACTCCACGTGATTTACTGTAGAGACTCCACGTGATTTACTGTAGAGACTCCATGTGATTTACTGTAGAGACTCCACGTGATTTACTGTAGAGACTCCACGTGATTTACTGTAGAGACTCCACGTGATTTACTGTAGAGACTCCGCGTGATTTACTGTAGAGACTCCACGCGTGATTTACTGTAGAGACTCCACGTGATTTACTGTAGAGACTCCACGTGATTTACTGTAGAGACTCCACGTGATTTACTGTAGAGACTCCACGTGATTTACTGTAGAGACTCCACGTGATTTACTGTAGAGACTCCGTGATTTACTGTAGAGACTCCGTGATTTACTGTAGAGACTCCATGATTTACTGTAGAGACTCCGCGTGATTTACTGTAGCGACTCCACGTGATTTACTGTAGAGACTCCGTGATTTACTGTAGCGACTCCACGTGATTTACTGTAGAGACTCCGTGATTTACTGTAGCGACTCCGTGATTTACTGTAGAGACTCCACGTGATTTACTGTAGAGACTCCGTGATTTACTGTAGCGACTCCGCGTGATTTACTGTAGAGACTCCACGTGATTTACTGTAGAGACTCCGTGATTTACTGTAGAGACTCCACGTGATTTACTGTAGAGACTCCACGTGATTTACTGTAGAGACTCCGTGATTTACTGTAGAGACTCCGTGATTTACTGTAGAGACTCCACGTGATTTACTGTAGAGACTCCACGTGATTTACTGTAGAGACTCCGTGATTTACTGTAGCGACTCCACGTGATTTACTGTAGAGACTCCATGATTTACTGTAGAGACTCCATGATTTACTGTAGCGACTCCACGCGATTTACTGTAGCGACTCCACGTGATTTACTGTAGAGACTCCACGTGATTTACTGTAGCGACTCCACGTGATTTACTGTAGAGACTCCATGATTTACTGTAGAGACTCCATGATTTACTGTAGAGACTCCACGTGATTTACTGTAGAGACTCCATGATTTACTGTAGAGACTCCATGATTTACTGTAGCGACTCCACGTGATTTACTGTAGAGACTCCATGATTTACTGTAGAGACTCCATGATTTACTGTCCATTTACTGCGACTTAGAGACTCATGATTTACTGTAGAGACTCCACGTGATTTACTGTAGAGACTCCACGTGATTTACTGTAGAGACTCCATGATTTACTGTAGCGACTCCACGTGATTTACTGTAGAGACTCATGATTTACTACAGAGACTCCACGTGATTTACTGTAGAGACTCCACGTGATTTACTGTAGAGACTCCACGTGATTTACTGTAGAGACTCCACGTGATTTACTGTAGAGACTCCACGTGATTTACTGTAGAGACTCCACGTGATTTACTGTAGAGACTCCATGATTTACTGTAGAGACTCCACGTGATTTACTGTAGCGACTCCACGTGATTTACTGTAGAGACTCCACGTGATTTACTGTAGAGACTCCACGTGATTTACTGTAGAGACTCCACGTGATTTACTGTAGCGACTCCACGTGATTTACTGTAGAGACTCCACGTGATTTACTGTAGAGACTCCACGTGATTTACTGTAGAGACTCACGTGATTTACTGTAGAGACTCCATGATTTACTGTAGAGACTCCATGATTTACGTGATTTACTGTAGCGACTCCGCGATTTACTGTAGCGACTCTCGTGATTTACTGTAGAGACTCCGTGATTTACTGTAGCGACTCCACGTGATTTACTGTAGAGACTCCATGATTTACTGTAGAGACTCCATGATTTACTGTAGAGACTCCGTGATTTACTGTAGAGACTCCACGTGATTTACTGTAGCGACTCCGTGATTTACTGTAGCGACTCCACGTGATTTACTGTAGCGACTCCGTGATTTACTGTAGCGACTCCGTGATTTACTGTAGCGACTCCGTGATTTACTGTAGAGACTCCGTGATTTACTGTAGCGACTCCGTGATTTACTGTAGAGACTCCACGTGATTTACTGTAGCGACTCCATGATTTACTGTAGAGACTCCACTGATTTACTGTGATTTACTGTAGCGACTCCGTGATTTACTGTAGCGACTCCGTGATTTACTGTAGAGACTCCACGTGATTTACTGTAGAGACTCCACGTGATTTACTGTAGAGTATGCCACTATAACCAGCAGATGGCGGCAGAGGAGCACTTATTGACTTATGAGCCATTTCCACTCATTAATGTATGGACAAAAGTGTCTCAAAGTCTCATGAAAAACACTTTTCTTCAGATTGAGACTGAATTACCCAGAAAGCAAGAGCAGAGCTGATTTAATAATCCCTGGAGCTGTCAGTCAGTTCAGTCTGAGACTATAGAAGCACAATGGCACATTTAATAAGAGCTGAAGATTTACATTTCCCCTATAAAAATGAGGTTTTTGGACATTACTGTTGTTAATAAAGGTTCATTTTATCTGCATATCAACTCAAGCTCAGAGCTTCACTGTTAAATATCCAATAAACATGTAATAATATTAGTAACTGCAATTATTAACAAAACATTAGTAATTTTATGATGAAATGAACTCTGATACATATGGTGGCGCTGCTCTCTGATGTTAGAGAGCTCTAAAGCCTGCTCTCATTATGATCGCTGTAGTCTGACTGACCGCTCATGTTCTCTGTCCTCCAGTCGTATGACAGCGGGATTGGTCAAGGAGCTGGACTGGAGTCACATGGTGAGTTTTCTGTGCTTCACACACACCTTCCCAAGAACTGTTTTAATGTCCAGTGTGTGTGTGTGTGCTGTTTTTTATGAAACTATCAATTACAGCAAAAACAAAACTGAAGATGACTAGAATTATCTATATCCATCATCTAGAATTAGAAAGGATGAATGTGTTGAACTGAGTGAAGTCAGTCCTGTTATAATCGAGATCAGACTGAAGGACACTTGCACACTTTTATTCACACATTTCAGTTATTGATGTTTTTAAAATGGTTTTGAGAGCAATTTTTGCCATGAATATAGCCTTTAAGCTTGTATGTCATTAAAAAAATAAATAAAACTCTCTTGATTCAGTGAGTCGCACTCGATGCAGTGATTCAGTGAGTCGCACTCGATGCAGTGATGATTCAGTGAGTCGCACTCGATGCAGTGATGATTCAGTGAGTCGCACTCGATGCAGTGATGATTCAGTGAGTCGACTCGATGCAGTGATGATTCAGTGAGTCGCACTCGATGCAGTGATGATTCAGTGAGTCGCACTCGATGCAGTGATGATTCAGTGAGTCGCACTCGATGCAGTGATGATTCAGTGAGTCGCACTCGATGCAGTGATGATTCAGTGAGTCGCACTCGATGCAGTGATGATTCAGTGAGTCGCACTCGATGCAGTGCAGTGATGATTGATGATTCAGTGAGTCGCACTCGATGCAGTGATTGATTTCAGTGAGTCGCGCACTCGATGCAGTGATGATTCAGTGAGTCGCGACTTTCGATGCAGTGATGATTCAGTGAGTCGCACTCGATGCAGTGATGATTCAGTGAGTTGCAGTGATGATTCAGTGAGTCGCACTCGATGCAGTGATGATTCAGTGAGTGCAGTGATGATTCAGTGAGTCGCGCTGATGCAGTGATGATTCAGTGAGTCGCACTCGATGCAGTGATGATTCAGTGAGTCGCACTCGATGCAGTGATGATTCAGTGAGTCGCACTCGATGCAGTGATGATTCAGTGATGATTCAGTGATGATTCAGTGAGTCGCACTCGATGCAGTGATGATTCAGTGAGTCGCGCTCGATGCAGTGATGATTCAGTGAGTCGCACTGCAGTGATGATTCAGTGATGCACTCGATGCAGTGATGATTCAGTGAGTCGACTCGATGCAGTGATGATTCAGTGAGTCGCACTCGATGCAGTGATTGATTTCAGTGACTCGCACTCGATGCAGTGATTGATTTCAGTGAGTCGCACTCGATGCAGTGATTGATTTCAGTGATTTGATTGATTTCAGTGAGTCGCGCACTATGCAGTGATTGATTTCAGTGAGTCGATTGATGCAGTGATTGATTTCAGTGAGTCGCGATGCAGTGATTCAGTGAGTCGCGCGACTGATGCAGTGATTCAGTGAGTCGCGCACTTGCAGTGATTCAGTGAGTCGCACTCTAGCAGTGGTTGATTTCAGTGAGTCGCGCTCTCGATGCAGTGATTGATTTCGGTGAGTCAGTGAGTCGCACTCGATGCAGTGATTCAGTGAGTCGCGCACTCGATGCAGTGATTCAGTGAGTCGCGCACTGATGCAGTCTGAGTCGCACTCTAGCAGTGATTGATTTCAGTGAGTCGCACTCTAGCAGTGGTTGATTTCAGTGAGTCGCACTCGATGCAGTGATTGATTTCAGTGAGTCGCGCACTCGATGCAGTGATTGATTTCAGTGAGTCGCGCACTATGCAGTGATTGATTTCAGTGAGTCGCACTCTAGCAGTGATTGATTTCAGTGAGTCGCACTCTAGCAGTGATTGATTTCAGTGAGTCGCGCACTATGCAGTGATTGATTTCAGTGAGTCGCACTCGATTCAGTGATTCAGTGAGTCGCACTCGATTCAGTGATTCAGTGAGTCGCACTCGATGCAGTGATTCAGTGAGTCGCACTCGATGCAGTGATTCACTGAAGCTTCTGGAAACACTGACGTCTCTGAGGAAGCTCCTGTTTCTCTTTCCTCAGGTGGATCCACCTTTTGTGCCATTGCGTCTCTTTGCATGATGGGAAAGTTGCAGGAGGTGTTCAGTGAGCGGGAGCTGAACCGTATCCGGCGCTGGTGTATCCTCCGACAGCAGAACGGCTTCCACGGCCGTCCCAACAAACCCGTGGACACGTGCTACTCCTTCTGGGTGGGAGCGACGCTGGAGGTACAAGACGTCACGCTAAAGAAACACTCATTCTGTTGATTATTCCTCATATTCTCCATTGTTGCGGCTCCTCTCTTCCCAGTCTGTCAGTAACGCTCTGTTTAGTTCCTGTCTCTATGAAGCCCCTCCTTCTGAAAAGCACTGTACTCTGATTGGTCAGCTGGAGCAGTGTGTTGTGATTGGTGTTTGGGAAATGTCCCGCCACTTACCATAACCGCCAGCTTTAACACACGACTAACTCAACCAGGCCCTGCCCCTTTATTCTGCGTATGAATGATTATAATGAGGAATGTTGTGAGGTGTTGGAGACTCTGCTCATATCTAACACACACTCCTCTTGTGTCCGCAGCTTTTAGACGCGTTTCAGTTCACCAACTTTGAGAAGAACCGGAACTACATCTTGTCGACGCAGGACCGTCTGGTGGGCGGCTTCGCTAAATGGCCCGACAGTCACCCAGGTGAGGTTACAGGTGTGGCTCTGTGTGTGTGTGTGTGTGTGTGTGTGTGTGTGTGTGTGTGTGTGTGTGTGCACGCGCGCGCGCGCGGCTGTCAGAGGAAACTGCAATGTAACTCCATACAGGAGCAGAACAATGAGCCTCGGTCACTGAGATCTGCAGTTGAGACACTTCAGTGTGTGTCCAATAATCTCACACACCTGTACTGATCATTACCATC
>JAGHMJ010003589.1:40000-65000 GCA_018749465.1 Paracanthobrama guichenoti
AGCTCGATCCCGGTGAGTCCCTGAATCCGGTTCAGTTCCTTCATCCTCTCAGTGAACCTGCTATTGTTTGAGGAACAGTTGAGCCGATTGTTTTGAATTAGTTTTATACATGAGGCAAACAAAGGCCTTGTAGATCTTCACCCTCGTCACAGCGTTAGATAATCGCACTTTTAGGCTTGGAATAGAAAGTCGAAAGTGAACAATGAAAGTCAGTTAACGTTACTTCCCCAAGAGCGCGTGAGTCGAGAGTCAACTGAATCACCTGAATCACTCGACTCATCTGAATCACTCGACTCTTCTGAATCATCTCGCGCTTCTCCGGTTCCAGCGGAGCTCTCGTGTCGTCGGCCCGCTGTTGTTGTGTTTGTTTAGTAACACGGGCTGTTTGTGGACAGGTTCCGATGAAGAACATCGAGAGGGAGCTGATCTGTCCGATCTGTAAGGAGTTGTTCACTCACCCGCTCATCCTGCCCTGTCAGCACAGCATCTGCCACAAATGTGTCCGAGACCTGCTCATGCCGAACCACGACGACTCGTTCAGCACAGACGCCGGTTCCGAGAGCTCGAACCCGGGCAGCCCCCGCGCCAGAGTCCCGTCCCCGAGCATGGAGCGACTGGACCGGCTGGTGCGATCAGGTAATCCGGCGTGAGTCCGGATCACGACTCTCAAACTCACTCAACTAATGTAGTTTTGAGGCTCCTTCCATCCAAAACCCGACACATGCAGTTTGATTAACAGTCTGAAATGGATGGAAGTAATGTGATTTTAATTATTATTATTATTTTTAAAGATTCATGTATCATATAAGAATTTACCATTTACAATTTATAAAGCTGATATGCATTTTGCCTAGGCCAAAATCGTTTATTTGTTGTTATCCTCTTAGAATCGGAGTGAGACCCAAAGCAGATTAACCCTCACCCTTCCCTCGGGTCATTTTGACCCGAAACAAAAAAAGGGTTAGGACTTTTGTCGCACTTGAAAACAAATACACACGAAAAAAAAATTGACTGGATTTGAGAAGTTTTGTGGTTGAAATTTAAAAAAGTAACACATCAGCCCCTCACGGGTCAGTCTGACCCCCCTCAGGAATGAATGTACACAGAAAAATGCTGTTATAATGTGTACATGTGTATCTGAATGCATGAACTGACTTTAGCTATGAAACATTCTGTTATTATTTTTCGGTCAGCAGAGACGCCCAATGCTGAATTAAACTATGCATGAAATTGAGTTATTCTGAATTGAAGTTGAAAGAATGTGATTTAAAGAACTATTTATTGATAAAAATCTAGAAATTTAAAGGCAAAAATACCCAAATTAATTAAAATCCGCTGCGAGGGAAGGGTGAGCGTTGGGTTGTTATGAAGCGGGTCAGGAGTCTCTCCTCATCTCTTTTATACTGTTGGCTTTCATTGCAGTTTTTCCCCCAGAAATGTGATGCTGTGTTCATGTCCGTACAGTCATTGGTTGTGAATCAGGTTTCACTCCACTTCTGTTGTCCGTCTTGTCTCACTCTTCTCTCTGTCGCCTGCAGCCTCCCTGAGGAGGTCGTTTGGAGGGAGAGGTAGATGTGGGTCACGTGACCTCTTTAGCTGTAGTGTGTCTCTAGAACCCTGTGTGCTGGCTTCTCTTCTGCTCGTGTCGACTGGCGCCGGCGGTGCGTTAGCGAGCCACAGACGTTGCCGTGCAGCGACACAGGAATCTCTGTTTGTCTCACGCCGAGAGAATGAGGCGTTTTTCTTCTAGACAACGGCAACTGAACAAATAGCACTGAACTTAACTCAGGCGGTAGGCCGTGTGGATTATTAACTGCTCAGTAGTATCTAAATGAGTGCGTCTCAGAACCCGCTCTACCCTTCCGTATCAAACGCTTCTCTAACCGATTAACACGCCGGGCACGCCATGGCAGCCGGCTTTAGTTCTCACTGACGGCTGATGTGTGGTTTTGTAGGGAGCAGAATGACCTTGTGCTGACGGGCCTGTTTCTGGTCTGAGCGTTTATTTTTTTTCCCCTCTGCACTGAGTGTCATTGCGGCAGCATCAGGTCCCAGCATGCCGTGCTGCAGCCTCCCCTCCCCGAGCGGCACAGCACACTCACGGCCTAAGTACACGCTTTACTTCATCATACACACCCATCCCTGATCTGACCCGGCGCTCGCGCAGATGCTCTCCTCGTTCAGCATCATCGTCCGCATGCATGGCTCCATCTGCACGTCTGCATCCCAGTGTGTTCGCTCATTATGTGCTGTTTGTTCTTTGTTTCAAATGCTTGAAGTGTTTCCTTTCACCCTAAAATGTTGTTCCTGCTTGTGAAGTAGCAATAGCCCACGACACTGACCTGGACAATCAGGAGAGAGAGGCGTCATCTTCCTTTAAAGCTGCAGTGTGTGACCATCTGACACCACACAAAGGCTAAACTCTGGCATTTACTGCAAATCAGTGGTTCTCAAAGTGTGAGGCGCAGGGGAGGAGGGGCGCGGGTACTGCGGGGGAGGAGGCGCGCGGGTACTGCGGGGGAGGAGGAGCGCGGGTACTGCGGGGGAGGAGGAGCGCGGGTACTGCGGGGGAGGAGGAGCGCGGGTACTGCGGGGGAGGAGGCGCGCGGGTACTGCTAATGTGGTTGGCGAGGAGGAAAGGCCCATGTGTGTCTCCTCCTCCTCCTGTGTGTCCTCCTCCTCCTCCTCCTGTGTGTCCTCCTCCTCCTCCTCCTCCTGTGTGTCCTCCTCCTCCTCCTCCTCCTGTGTGTCCTCCTCCTCCTCCTCCTCCTGTGTGTCGTCCTCCTCCTCCTCCTCCTGTGTGTCCTCCTCCTCCTCCTCCTCCTGTGTGTCCTCCTCCTCCTCCTCCTGTGTGTCCTCCTCCTCCTCCTCCTGTGTGTCCTCCTCCTCCTCCTCCTCCTGTGTCCTCCTCCTCCTCCTCCTCCTGTGTGTCCTCCTCCTCCTCCTGTGTGTCCTCCTCCTCCTCCTGTGTGTGTCCTCCTCCTCCTCCTGTGTGTCCTCCTCCTCCTCCTCCTGTGTGTCTCCTCCTCCTCCTCCTGTGTGTCCTCCTCCTCCTCCTCCTGTGTCCTCTCCTCCTCCTGTGTGTCCTCCTCCTCCTCCTCCTCCTGTGTGTCCCTCCTCCTCCTGTGTCCTCCTCCTCCTCCTCCTCCTGTGTCCTCCTCCTCCCTCCTCCTGTGTCCTCCTCCTCCTCCTGTGTGTCCTCCTCCTCCTCCTCCTGTGTCCTCCTCCTCCTCCTCCTCCCTCCTCCTCCTCCTCCTCCTCCTGTGTCTCCTCCTCCTCCTCCTGTGTCCTCCTCCTCCTCCTCCTCCTGTGTCCTCCTCCTCCTCCTCCTGTGTGTCTCCTCCTCCTCCTCCTGTGTCCTCCTCCTCCTGTGTGTCCTCCTCCTCCTCCTCCTCCTCTGTGTCCTCCTCCTCCTCCTCCTGTGTCCTCCTCCTCCTCCTCCTGTGTCCTCCTCCTCCTCCTCCTGTGTCCTCCTCCTCCTCCTCCTGTGTGTCCTCCTCCTCCTCCTCCTCCTGTGTCCTCCTCCTCCTCCTGTGTGTCCTCCTCCTCCTCCTGTGTCCTCCTCCTCCTCCTCCTCCTGTGTGTCCTCCTCCTCCTCCTCCTCCTGTGTCCCTCCTCCTCCTCCTCCTGTGTGTCCTCCTCCTCCTCCTGTGTGTCCTCCTCCTCCTCCTCCTCCTGTGTGTCCTCCTCCTCCTCCTGTGTGTCCTCCTCCTCCTCCTCCTGTGTGTCCTCCTCCTCCTCCTGTGTGTCCTCCTCCTCCTCCTGTGTGTGTCCTCCTCCTCCTCCTCCTCCTCCCTCCTCCTGTGTGTCCTCCTCCTCCTGTGTGTCCTCCTCCTCCTCCTCCTGTGTGTCCTCCTCCTCCTGTGTGTCCTCCTCCTCCTGTGTGTGTCCTCCTCCTCCTCCTCCTGTGTGTCCCTCCTCCTCCTGTGTGTGTCTCCTCCTCCTCCTCCTGTGTGTCCTCCTCCTCCTCCCTGTGTCCTCCTCCTCCTCCTCCTCCTCCTCCTGTGTCCTCCTCCTCCTCCTGTGTGTCCTCCTCCTCCTCCTCCTCCTCCTCCTCCTCCTGTGTGTCCTCCTCCTCCTCCTGTGTGTCCTCCTCCTCCTCCTCCTCCTCCTCTGTGTCCTCCTCCTCCTCCTCCTGTGTGTGTCCTCCTCCTCCTCCTGTGTGTCTCCTCCTCCTGTGTCCTCCTCCTCCTGTGTGTCCTCCTCCTCCTCTCCTGTGTCCTCCTCCTCCTCCTCCTGTGTGTCCTCCTCCTCCTCCTCCTGTGTGTCCTCCTCCTGTGTCCTCCTCCTCCTCCTCCTGTCCTCCTCCTCCTCCTGTGTGTGTCCTCCTCCTCCTCCTGTGTGTCTCCTCCTCCTCCTCCTCCTCCTCCTCCTCCTGTGTGTCCTCCTCCTCCTCCTGTGTGTCCTCCTCCTCCCTCCTCCTCCTGTGTGTCCTCCTCCTCCTCCTGTGTGTCCTCCTCCTCCTCCTCCTCCTGTGTGTCTCCCTCCTCCTCCTCCTGTGTCCTCCTCCTCCTCCTCCTGTGTGTCCTCCTCCTCCTCCTCCTCCTGTGTGTGTCCTCCTCCTCCTCCTCCTGTGTGTCCTCCTCCCTCCTCCTCCTCCTCCTCCTCCTCCTCCTCCTCCTCCTCCTGTGTGTGTCCTCCCTCCTCCTCCTCCTCCTGTGTGTCCTCCTCCTCCTCCTCCTGTGTGTCCTCCTCCTCCTCCTGTGTGTGTCCTCCTCCTCCTCCTGTGTGTGTCCTCCTCCTCCTCCTCCTGTGTGTCCTCCTCCTCCTCCTCCTGTGTCCTCCTCCTCCTCCTCCTGTGTGTCCTCCTCCTCCTCCTCCTGTGTGTCCTCCTCCTCCTCCTCCTCCTGTGTCCTCCTCCTCCCTCCTGTGTGTGTCCTCCTCCTCCTCCTCCTGTGTGTCTCCTCCTCCTCCTCCTGTGTGTCCTCCTCCTCCTCCTCCTCCTGTGTCCTCCTCCTCCTCCTCCTCCTCCTGTCCTCCTCCTCCTCCTCCTGTGTGTCCTCCTCCTCCTCCTCCTGTGTGTCCTCCTCCTCCTGTGTGTCCTCCTCCTCCTGTGTGTCCTCCTCCTCCTCCTCCTCCTGTGTGTCCTCCTCCTCCTCCTGTGTCCTCCTCCTCCTCCTCCTCCTCCTGTGTGTCTCCTCCTCCTCCTCCTGTGTGTCCCTCCTCCTCCTCCTCCTCCTCCTGTGTGTCCTCCTCCTCCTCCTCCTCCTGTGTGTCCTCCTCCTCCTCCTCCTCCTGTGTGTCCTCCTCCTCCTCCTCCTCCTGTGTGTCCTCCTCCTCCTCCTCCTCCTGTGTGTCCTCCTCCTCCTCCTCCTCCTGTGTGTCCTCCTCCTCCTCCTCCTCCTGTCCCTCCTCCTCCTCCTCCTCCTCCTCCTCCTCCTCCTCCTGTGTGTCCTCCTCCTCCTCCTGTGTGTCCTCCTCCTCCTCCTCCTCCTGTGTCCTCCTCCTCCTCCTGTGTGTGTCCTCCCTCCTCCTCCTGTGTGTGTCCTCCTCCTCCTCCTCCTGTGTGTCTCCTCCTCCTCCTCCTCCTGTGTGTCCTCCTCCTCCTCCTCCTGTGTGTCCTCCTCCTCCTCCTCCTCCTGTGTGTGTCCTCCTCCTCCTCCTCCTCCTCCTGTGTGTCCCCTCCTCCTCCTCCTCCTGTGTGTCCTCCTCCTCCTCCCTCCTCCTGTGTGTGTCCTCCTCCTCCTCCTCCTGTGTGTCCTCCTCCTCCTCCTGTGTGTCCTCCTCCTCCTCCTCCTCCTGTGTGTGTCCTCCTCCTCCTCCTCCTCCTCCTGTGTGTCCTCCTCCTCCTCCTCCTGTGTGTCCTCCTCCTCCTCCTCCTGTGTGTCCTCCTCCTCCTCCTCCTCCTGTGTGTCTCCTCCTCCTCCTCCTGTGTGTCTCCTCCTCCTCCTCCTCCTCCTCCTGTGTCTCCTCCTCCTGTGTCTTATGCTGCGTTCACACAGAACCTGAATAGCGTCAAATTCGCATCTATCATGTCTAGCTGGACGATTAAACATTTTGAATCCACAGTGAATTGGACGTGCGTATAAAACGAGTGTTTTTGAAGCGAAATAGACGCACGTTCAGGAGCTGCGCCTGGATGACGGCCGCTTTTCATTTTCATTAAAAATATTCAACATTTAATAGCCACACAAATGTGGTTCAGGCAGCGCATATTGATTATCTTCACTGCATGTATATTAATGACAAACGAAATATAAAACACAACCCTGCCTCTTTTCATTTACTTTAAAAAAAAATAATAATAATTTAAACATTTAATATGTGGTTCAGACAATAAAAGTGCATATGATTATCGCTGTAATAAAATTAAATATGACACACAACACACCCAGTCTCTCTTTGTTAAATGTGTTAGTGTGATCAATAATAGCCATTATAAAAGTACAATTATTCTCTAACAAGGACCGTTAAAGCACATGTGCCTGATCAGTTTTAACAGCAACACAACTGTAATTTCAAAAATCATCAAAATTGATTTTTTTTTTTTTTTTATTTGATTTTGGGGGGGGCGCCACATTTTTTCATAGGTTGAGAGGGGCTGTAAACGGCGACTGATGAAGGCTGGTGCTGTATGCTGACAGTGTCGAGGTCACGCTCAGTTATTATCTCACATTAATAAAGCGTGTTAGCCTGCCGACTCAAGAACAAGAACAATTAATTACTACAATTGTCCAGAATTTCTGGTTTTGCTTCCAGACAGATTTTTAATGGCGACGCATCACTAATTGGAGAAACACTGTGACTCTTTCATGACATTGATCTGTTTGTTTGAGCAGGGTTAGGTCAACTTCTGACTCAGCCAATCAGGTGGGTTTGGGGTGGGACTAACCTGTTCAACTGACCAATGACAGAGTTAGAAAGCAATCTTTGAATCATCTCTGCAGTTTCGTTTGACAGAAATGACACACTGCGGCTTTAAAAACAGGACCTCGCTCTCATTCGTCACTGTGAAATACCTTATGATCATGTCCGTCACTTTAACACTTCTGTTAATTTCCATTTGTGCATTTGAAGTGTCCAGATCACTGTCTGCTGTTGTGCTGTTTTCACTGTCTCTGAGTCTCTCCACCTGTGTCTGACCTTCTTTGAAAGTGTGTGCGTGTGTGCGTGCGTGTGCGTGTGTGTGCGTGTGCGTGTGTGTGTGTGTGCGCGCCATCCACTTCTACCACTTTCATCTGACCGGTTTCACGTGTTGAATCAGGGTCCATATCTTCCCCTGGATGGAGGCGTTCCTCCGTCACTCCCCGTGTCACCACCTTCCCGTGTCCAGGGTGTCAGCATGACATTGATCTTGGGGAGCGAGGGATCAGTATGCTCTTCCGGAACTTCACACTGGAGAGCATCGTGGAGCGGTACCGTCAAGCGGCCCGTGCAGCCGTCGCCATCATGTGTAACGTGTGCAAGCCGCCCGCTCAGGAGGCCACCAAGAGCTGCATGGACTGCAAGGCCAGCTACTGCAACGAGTGCTTCAAGATGAACCACCCGTGGGGAACGCCGAAAGCCCAGCACGAGTACGTGGGACCCACCACCAACTTCAGACCGAAGGTACGACCGCCCGGCCCCTGCGCTCCTCCACTCGTCTCTCTCTGTCATTCATGACCTAACCCGTCGTTTGTAGGTGCTGATGTGCCCCGAGCACGAGATGGAGAAGGTCAACATGTACTGCGAGGTGTGCCGGCGTCCCGTGTGTCATCTTTGCAAGCTTGGTGGATCTCACGCTAATCACAAAGTCACTTCCATGAGCAGCGCCTACAAGATCCTGAAGGTACGTCCGGTTAAATGACCACCACTGAAGGAACATCTGGCCTGTTTGTCTGTCCTTGTTCATGATTTAGAAATAAATGGTAATTTATCCTGATTTTAGTCCTCTCATTTGAACAGTTTAAATGAGCAGGTCTTCAAGACCTGTTTAAACGCCCACCTGCTGTGATTGGCTTACAGCTCTGCATATATAATGAGTATTACATGTGGAAACTTTACTGTTTTTAATATTCCAGCTGCTGAGATTAACTAATGAGATGTGATTATCATTAGGGGCCAAGCATTGAAGGTGTGGACACAGCTACTGTAAACGCTGGTCTTCTTCTGCTTCTCCTCCTCCTCCTCCTCCTCTTAAGTCTATGGCCGCCCATAGAACCGCTTGCAGGAAAGTTATGAAATTTGGCACACAGATGGAGGACAGTCTGAAGTGTCACCACAGCAAATTTAGGGTCTCTAACTCAATCCCTCTAGCGCCACCACCTGTCCAAAGTTGCACTTACATTTGTGCTAATAACTTTGTAAGTGTAAAGTCTAGAAACGAAACATTTTTGTCTGATTCGATTGTACCCTATGACATCATTTTCCATTATGAAATTTTTAATTTTTTTCGAACTCCTCATAGGCCGTCATCTGCACGATGCCCTGAAGGAACCTGAGAAGTTTCGGACCAGCAACACCTAGCGGTCAAATCAAATATTCACATGCTTCTAATTTTCGCCTTATGGTTTGTTCAACGTTGTGATTTTAGCGTTTAAACAACTTTCGCGAATATCTTCAAAACCGTTTGCGATCGAGACGAAACCACCGTAGGAACATCAGAATCAGAGCGGGTCGACTAAATGCTAATGGACAAATGTCAGAATTTTGATAGTAAGCGGCAAAAAAATGCAATCAAAGTCAGGGTTGGGTTATTTTTTCTATGCTCACAAATACAAATGTCTATAACTCCTAAACAAAATGAGTTATTTTCACCATATTTGGCACGCTTGTGTATGGAGGCACTCTGAGGACACACACAATGAGAGGTGGGACTGCACCACTTGGTGGCGCTATTATTAAAACATGAAATTGGCTCTATACAACTCGATGTATTTCTGTATTTCGTTTTCCTTAAGATTGTCTCCAAACGTCTTTACTCTGTTTGCAGTTGGTCTGCGGCTGCTTCAGTGTGTGCTTCTGTTGCTTCTCTGATAACTGCTGCTTGCAGATTTATTTATATTGAGATCTGGTTGTTTTTGTTGCTTGGATTCAGTTAAGGCTGGACTAACAAGGACGTTTTCAGCTCTGAAATGTAAAGTGTGTTTTTATAGTGCAATGACCTCATATATGCCAAAAGATCAAGGACATTTTGATTTCTCATGAGTGCTTTAAAGTATTCATGTGTTGCTCTGGTGAATGGATTTGCCTGCGAGGGGCCGTGATTAAGGAGTGCCGCGCGTCTGCTGAGTCAGAAATATTAGACGACTGTAAACGAGCTGACTCATCCATGTTTAATGTGATCATTTCTATCTTACAATGTCCCGTCCAGCTGTATTATGTGTCTCACTCTGTCCGGAAATCGTGCGGGAGGTCTTTTTTTTTTTTTTTTTTTTTTTTTTTTTTTTTCCACTGTGTTCTAATGCGTTCTGTGCTTTTCTGTCAACAGGAGAAGCTGTCCAAGAGTATCCATTACTTAATTAGCAAAGAAGATCAAGTGAGGACTCAGATTTCTGAGCTGGAGGTGTTGATCAATCACACCGAGGTAAGAAGCCTGCGTGTGTTTCCTGCTTGATCCAGAAACATGCCTCGTTTGGCTGAGCTGATTCATGATCCCGCAATCAAGCGGTGTGAGTTATTCATTTTTGTTTATAATATGTATTGTACATCAACCAGGCATAACATTATGACCAGGTGAAGTGAATAACACTGATCTCCATCACGGCTCCTGTTAGTGGGTGGGATATATTAGGCAGCAAGTGAACATTTTGTCCTCAGAGTTGATGTGTTAGAAGCAGGAAAAATGGGCAAGCGTAAGGATTTGAGCGAGTTTGACAAGGGCCAGATTGTGATGGCTAGACGACTGGGTCAGAGCATCTCCAGAACTGCAGCTCTTGTGGGGTGTTCCCGGTCTGCAGTGGTCAGGATCTATCAAAAGTGCTCCAAGGAAGGAACAGTGGAGAACCGGACACAGGGTCATGGGCGGCCAAGGCTCATTGATGCACGTGGGGAGCGAAGGCTGGGATGTGCTGAACAAACTAGTCTGATCCACGGAGGCCCCACCTCGCAACTTACAGGATTTAAAGGATCTACTGCTAACATCTTGGTGCCAGATACCACAGCATGCCCTCTAGTGGAGTCCATGCCTCGAGTCAGCAAAAGGGGGACCAACACAATATTAGGATATATTGGGTCATAATGTTATGCCTGATCTGTATATATGTCAGTGTTTTTGCATGATGATGGCAGGGTTATTGTCTCACAAGCGTCTCATGACTGCAGGAGAACGGGCAGCTGGCAGAGAGGCGTGCCAACGAACACTTCGAGCGTCTGTTTGAGACCCTTCAGGAGAGGAAGACTGAGATGTTGAGGTCCATCGAGCAGGCCAGGAACCTGCGTGTGGACCGGCTCCGGACTCAGGTGGAGGAGTATCAGGGCATGCTGGAGAACAGCGGCCTTGTGGGATACGCACAGGAAGTGCTGAAGGAGACCGATCAGTCCTGCTTCGTTCAGACGGCCAAACTGCTGCACGTCAGGTGTGTCTCGCAGGACTCGTTCTCTGCTGAAGCTGCTTAGTGACGGCGAGCCGAGCCGGTTCGGCCACGTGCCTGTAATCCCACTTGTGTTTCTAGATTTAAACCACAAGGTTCACTGTACATTCACTGTAATCCTGATAACTGATCTCTATTAGTCCACAAAGCAGCTTTGACTTTCACTTTCCCTACAACCCTTTGCACTTTATACAGTAACACATGTTTCACAGCAGCTTCGCAGTAATAAATCATGCTGATTTACAGGAGTCTTCCTCTCCTAGAGCAGAGAATGAAGCGCACTGTTCCCCAGGCCTATCATTAGTATGTTTGTAATCATACTGGCGTTCTTCTTCCGTTCTTAAGTCTATGGCCGCCCATAGAACCGCTTGCGGGAAAGTTATGAAATTATAGCAAATAGCAAATTTAGAGTCTCTAACTCAATCCCTCTAGCGCCACCACCTGTCCAAAGTTGCACTTACGTTTGTGCTAATAATTTTTGAATCGTAAGAGCTTAAAACTAAATTATTTTATCAAGTTATTGCCTCCTATGATCATTTTCAGTAGTGCCAATTTTTTGTAGTAAAGCTACTTTTTTTGAGCTCCTCTTGGACTGTTTATCCAATTTGCATTAAATTGAACCAGATCATCTTCAGACAATGCCAACAAAAAGTTATGGAAGTCGATTCATCAAACGGTTTTCGAATAACACAAAATTAATCTTGCGTAGCGCTTGTGAAAATAGACATAAGGCTGTATCTCTGCAGCGCTAGCGTATTCTGACCAAACTACATGCTGCGTTTCGGCACAGCGCCACCTGCTGTTGCGGAGATACAAAAATGGCTATTTTTACTATGATGCCCAAAAATCATAAGTGATCTTGTTAAATTCGGGGTGGCATGCTGAGTCGAATTTTGTAGTAAAATGTATTTACTACAAAACATATTACCGACCCATACAGAGTTTTGTAAGGATACATCTGCACGATGCCCTGAAGGAACCTGAGAAGTTTCGGACCAGCGCCACCTAGTGGTCAAATCCAATATTCACATGCTTCTAACTTTGGATTTGGTTGACGTATCGTCCTTAGATTCTTGAATCCTTGCCGAGTCCAACGATACCAAACATGCTAGGTTTCGCCTTATGGTTTGTTCAACGTTGTGATTTTAGCGTTTAAACAACTTTCGCGAATATCTTCAAAACCGTTTGCGATCGAGACGAAACCACCGTAGGAACATCAGAATCAGAGCGGGTCGACTAAATGCTAATGGACAAATGTCAGAATTTTGATAGTAAGCGGCAAAAAAATGCAATCAAAGTCAGGGGTGGGTTATTTTTTCTATGCTCACAAATACAAATGTCTATAACTCCTAAACAAAATGAGTTATTTTCACCATATTTGGCACGCTTGTGTATGGAGGCACTCTGAGGACACACACAATGAGAGGTGGGACTGCACCACTTGGTGGCGCTATTATTAAAACATGAAATTGGCTCTATACAACTCGATGTATTTCTGTGGCTTTTCAACCGTTTTGCTTAAGATTGTCTCCAAACGTCTTTACTCATGTTTGCAGTTGGTCTGCGGCTGCTTCAGTGTGTGCTTCTGTTGCTTCTCTGATAACTGCTGCTTGCAGATTTATTTATCTCTCTGATAGTGTCAATCTTGTAAGTAAAGAAGGTTCAAGAAATCATTCCTGTGTGCTGTAAAATGTAATGTTAATCTGATGTGAATGGCCTTGATTGTTTTGGTTTTGTACAGGATTCAGAAAGCCACCGAGTCCCTGAAGACCTTCCAGCCCTCGGCGACCCCGTCGTTTGAGGAGTTTGTGCTGGACACGTCGAAGGAGGAGATCTTACTGAAGGAGCTCAGCTTTGGTGGCGGTAAGCATGAAGATCACAACTTTCACTGTCCGTCGCCCTGAGCCGCTAGTGCTGTTAGCAGAAGCTCTTTAGCCGAGTAATCCCTTTACAGGCTTCCAGAGACTCTTGCATAAGATCTGTCCTGCGCTGACATGATGGCATAGCCAGTTTGAGTGGAACGTCAAGGATCGACGTGGATGCGTGTTTATTCATGGCTCACTCGTCCTTGAGCTTGGGTCAGTCCTGCTGTGAAGGCTCACAGGGAGCGGATGGAGATTCGGCGGCTTGATCCCGATTACCGCTGTGCACTCGTTTCACCACCTGGAGGATTTCAGCTCTGAGATGCACTCAGGCCTTTAGATGATCTCTGGGCCAGAGCTTTTAGCTTTCCATGGGCAGGAAAGTGAGCGGAATGAAGGGGAAATGCTCACTTGCTGACCGCACAAACGAAGGCACTTTCTTCTCAGAAACGTATTGATCGGCGCTAATGCTCTTTATCATGGCAGCCGCCTAATGTGATTTGGCTGAATTGTTGACGAGGCAAAACACAGCAATGCGCTTAAATTCTGCTGAACGCTAAACGTCTGCAGTACAACAGATTCTCTCGTCTTCCACTCGACTGGTTTCTTTCCCTGCCATATTTTCTGGAGCTGCCGTCTCACAGTCTCCTCCGTGCGGCTTAATGCGTCTCCTGTTTGGATCAATAGCTTGTTATTCACGGAGAAGCTTTTCAGGCGCCGTGCCCGTGCTCTTGGCAGACTAGCTGGCAGTGACGGGCCCTGTTTCCACGGTGAGCGTCCTCAGGGTCACGTGTGTCTCGCTGTTGGGAGGGTTTAAGGTCTTTCTGAGAGGAACAGTAATAGAACCGACTCACAGCAGCTCTTATGTGATCGACCTTGTGTCACTTCTCTTATATATATGTGTGTGTGTGTGTGTGTGTATGTATGTGTGTATGTATGTATATGTTATATAATATATAATATAATATACACTCACCTAAAGGATTATTAGGAACACATACTAATACTGTGTTTGACCCCCTTTCGCCTTCAGAACTGCCTTAATTCTACGTGGCATTGATTCAACAAGGTGCTGAAAGCATTCTTTAGAAATGTTGGCCCATATTGATAGGATGTACCCATTCTCTGATGGCTACTTCCAGCAGGATAATGCACCATGTCACAAAGCTCGAATCATTTCAAATTGGTTTCTTGAACATGACAATGAGTTCACTGTACTAAAATGGCCCCCACAGTCACCAGATCTCAACCCAATAGAGCATCTTTGGGATGTGGTGGAACGGGAGCTTCGTGCCCTGGATGTGCATCCCACAAATCTCCATCAACTGCAAGATGCTATCCTATCAATATGGGCCAACATTTCTAAAGAATGCTTTCAGCACCTTGTTGAATCAATGCCACGTAGAATTAAGGCAGTTCTGAAGGCGAAAGGGGGTCAAACACAGTATTAGTATGGTGTTCCTAATAATCCTGACAGGTGAGTGTATATACAGACTTCCCATAGTGCATCCTGGTGCCATGTGTTCCCCAGGAAAGCCACACACGCACCCGGCCGTCCACGTGATGTAAAAGAACACATGATTCCTCAGACCAGGCCACCTTCTTCCATTGCTCCGTGGTCCAGTTCTGATGCTCACGTGCCACTGTTGGTGCTTTCGGCGGTGGACAGGGGTCAGCATGGGCACCCTGACTGGTCAGCGGCTATGCCGCCCCATACGCAACAAACTGAGATGCTCTGTGTATTCTGACAGCTTTCTATCAGAACCAGCATTAACTTCTTGAGCAGTTTGAGCTCCAGTAGCTCGTCTGTTTGATCGGACCACACGGGCCAGCCTTCGCTCCCCACGTGCATCAATGAGCCTTTGGCCGCCCATGACCCTGTGTCCGGTTCTCCACTGTTCCTTCCTTGGAGCACTTTTGATAGATCCTGACCACTGCAGACCGGGAACACCCCACAAGAGCTGCAGTTCTGGAGATGCTCTGACCCAGTCGTCTAGCCATCACAATCTGGCCCTTGTCAAACTCGCTCAAATCCTTACGCTTGCCCATTTTTCCTGCTTCTAACACATCAGCTTTGAGGACAAAATGTTCACTTGCTGCCTAATATATCCCACCCACTAACAGGAACTGTGATGGAGAGATCATCAGTGTTATTCACTTCACCGGTCATAATGTTATGCCTGATCGGTGTTTAACCATCGTTCATTACTTGTCAGTTTCTGAAATATGTATTTGAGTTGTGCTTAGAGGGAGACTAAGGAATTTATCTGTATATTATTTCTTCCTTGGATGCATGACGAACAATGACAGACACGCGTGTTCATCCGGGCTTGTTCTCGTTTCGCCGTGACGGGCTGCCGTTTGGATGCTTGTGAATGAATGCTAGAAGACATTAATCTGATGTTCATCTGTTTCTCATCAGTTCCTGACCCTCCTGTGATTGACCTTTCTCGCTGCCGTGTTTACAACGAGGGCCTGATCCACTGGCGTCTGTCTGAAGACACTCTGCCCACGGATCATCATATAGTGGAGTTCAGGAAGCTGGGCGGCGAGGAGGAGGAAGAGGAGTCGCCGCCGCGCTGGCAGGCGAGCGAACGCGTGTACGGCTCCAGCACAGTGGTGTCCGATCTGACCCGCGACTGCCGCTATGCCTTCAGAGTCAAGAGCTGCCGTAGCGGAGTGTTCAGCCCCTGCAGTCCTGAGGTGACCTTCCACACGCCTCCGGCTCCAGGTAACGCACGGACTCGCACGCACGCAGACGCACGCACGCAGACGCACGCACGCAGACGCACACATGCACGCAGACCGACAGACACACACATGCACGCACGCATACAGACAGACACACACATGCACGCACGCAGACAG
Source organism: Paracanthobrama guichenoti (assembly GCA_018749465.1). NCBI lineage: Eukaryota > Metazoa > Chordata > Actinopteri > Cypriniformes > Gobionidae > Paracanthobrama > Paracanthobrama guichenoti. The sequence goes on from JAGHMJ010003589.1 coordinate 55,242, forward strand.
ACACGCACATGCACGCACGCAGACAGACAGACACACACAGACAGACACAGACACATGCACAGAAAGACCGACAGACAGACACGCATATATATATATATATATACACACACACACATAGACACACAGACACACACACAAGACGCAGGTCTAGAGATGTGTAGAGTGCTGTGTCATGCGGGAGAAGCTGCAAAAGACGCGAGTGCAAAGGTTGAAGACGTGTCTGGCGTGTACATAGAAAAACAACGGCCCATTCTGAACCAGGCGAACACAAATCAATTGATTAATTCAGGTTTTTGTGATCTGCACAACATAAGAAGAGCTCAGGAAGCCATGAAGAAACACCTGCCGCACCAAAGATACGGAGCCGCAGTAAAGCGTGATGAGACGAGTGTGTGTGAAAGGAAAGATTGTTTCATGATTGTGATTAACCCCCTATGGTACAGCTTTGCCATATGGCAACAATTCATTTCTACTAATTTCTTTGTTATTCAGAATATATATACAATAAATTGCACTATGGGAATTAAAAGGGTAGGGCCCGGTTGCATAAAACCTCTTAAGTGGTTGTATCCCTAAGGGGGAAAAATCTCGGAGGTAAGGGATTTCTTTAAGAGCGTTGCAACAAACGTCTTAACCGTCACCCTTTCCTAAGTGTTTATACTAAGCATTTTGCGATGATTTCAGGCAAAACACGGCAATGGAGAAGCGGTTGCTGTAGTTACGAAATCTCACACAATAAACGGAACATAACGGACCACTGACTTTTAAACAAGTTTGATATTTACTAAACTATACTGTTATTTTACAATATTTGAGTTATGGAGAATATTAAATGCGGTGTGGCGGACGACACAGAGCGTCCTCGAGCATTGTTTTGAGTTCAGCTACGACACCTGACCGAAATGTTCAAAATCCATCCAATTACACCATATGTCCAACTCGTTGTTATTGTATGTATTGTACTCGTGCATCAACGCCACTTTGTTCACAACTTCAGTTTGGTGATTATTCACTGAACGACGCGTTCGGTGTCCTAGACGCGACGTGTGCTAACCGGCTTTACAGTAACGGAAACAAAATAATCTAAACCAAACTGAACCTCGGACAAACAGCAAGACGGGAAAAACACCCAAGCCTGCCACTATAATCAGTCACTCTTGCACACAAGATGAAAGCCTGCCATGAAATAAGTCATTCAAGTGCACAGTGGAAGTAATGAAAAAAATATGAAAACTTTGGTGTTGAATGTTTATTTCATTTTATTTAATCAATATACACCGTTTCATGGCATACTTTCAACAGGCTTCATTTAATTGATTGGTAAAAATGCAGATCGGCACTTCCTTTCTCAGCTAACATGAACCCGTCCATCGTGTTGGAGTTCAGCAATGACTTTACGGACCTATTCTGATCCCTTAATTTAAGGTGAAACGGTTACTAAGGACTTTGTTGCAACGCATAACAGAACTTAAGGGAAAACTTAAGCTTTTAAGGGAAATACTTAATGACAGCCTTAAGATTCCTTAAGTGGACCCTTAGGGTTTTTTCTTGCAACCCATGTTTCACTTTTCACTGCCGGTTGTATATTCTGTATATAACTGTGTATGTGACAAATAAAACTCTTGAATCTTGAACTACGGGTACCCTAACCTTATAACTTCATGCAGCCGGGCCCAGGCCTTAAGGTAGCCAATGATGTGCTGTGTTTAAGTCACATGACATTTGAACGTCTCACTCCAGAAATCGCTGTTAGCCTCATTTATAATCATCTCTTCTCGAGGAATTTTTTTTTGCAGCATCTTTGATCAGTAAATTAGATATTTCTATTCACAAATCAACTTTGTCTAACAGTTTTACTGTAAATTGTTGCCAAATGGCCACGTTTCCCTAAGTACCCACAACAATGTGGTTTTATTTGTATGATTGAAGCGATTTCATGTAATAAACGCTTAATATACAAATATTTCCTGGTTAGAACATAAAGCGCCCCATAGAGGGTTAAAATAGAAATCGTAATATTGCTCAGTCAGTCATGATGGTATGTTTGTCCGTATCGCACAGCCCTGTTGCTCCGTCCTGGAGTGGACTAGCGTGATCAGTTTAGCGTTAGACGATGATCTGTGGCATCCCCTCGATGAGCCTTTTTACTTTTGTCTCGTTTTAATGATGATGCACCCAAACATATTAATAGCTTTTGACTTTTATTCTTAAGTCACATGTTGCCAAAGCTGATCTGGTGCTGAAGGTTAGCGTTAGAACTGGTTTGGGGGAAACCTGTCCATCCCTATGGGACATTATTAATGATTCCTTCACCCTGCTGATGTGGATTAAATGTGAAAGGCTGATTGACGTGTGTCTGCTCTTCAGTGTTCGGCTTCCTGTTCAATGAGAAGTGTGGATTCAGTGCGGAGCGGCTGCAGCTGAGCAAGCGCCGCGACTCTGTGGAGAGCGTGGCGGGAATGAGTTTCCTGTTGGCTGCGGAGCGTGTCCAGACGGGAAGCTACATATGTCTCGACTACATCATTGGCGATACGGGCATCTCTCACGGCCGCCATTACTGGGCTTTCCGCGTGGAGCCCGACTCCTACATGGTGAAGGTGGGAGTGGCGTCTGACTCCAAACTCACGGAGTGGTTCCACAACCCTCGAGACACCAGCAGCCCGCGGTGAGGTCACAGACGATTCAGCACATCACAGCATTACAATCACTCAATCCAGGGTGTCTTCGTTTGGGCAGAAAGTCTTAAATTCAATATCATGGCATTAAATTAGCGCCCTATGATTTCTGTGATGGTCGGAATTACAGAATCCATTCATAAAGCTGTAATTTACTGTATAATGCAGAATGACATGGATGAATAAATCAACAGTAGGTCAGACTCTTAAAGGGCCATTCACCCATTAATAATATATATAATAATAATAATAATAATATTTATTTTTTATAGCGCTTTTAAATGTAGATCTCAAAGCGCTTTACAGAAACGGATAAAACAGAGTACACAAAAAAATAAAAAATAAACAAACAAAAAATGAATAAAAGAGAAAAAGAATGTGAAATCAAAACCGTTCAAAAACTATATAAAATTGATACAAGGAAAAATCCCCATCACCCATCAGTCTTAGACGAGGTTTTGGAGCAACTAAAAGACCAGTTTCAGATGAACGAAGATTACGCGCTGGAGTTAGGGAATTAAAAGCTCAGACAAATATTGCGGCGCCAACCCATGTAAAGCCTTGTAAGTAAGCATCAAGATTTTAAAACCAACCCTAAACTTAACCGAGAGCCAATGCAAAGACCGATATGAGCTCTCATCCTAGTTCTTGTCAGGATTCTAGCAGCCGAATTTTGAACTCTCTGCAGTTTGGGGTTAGGGAAGCTTTTGACACCCCAGCCAACAAGGCATTGCAATAATCAATACGGGTAACCACGAAAGGGTTAATCAGCCTCTCCGCAGCAGGAAAAGAAAGCATTGGACGTAATCTGGCAATATTTCTAAGATGAAAAAAAGATGTTTTAACTGTATTTTTTTACATGTGGTTCAAATGTTAGATTTGCATCAAAGATCTCCCCCAAATTCTTCAATTTTGATTGAGACTCCATAATTGAACCATCAGCAGCTAGGGTAACCAATGAGCGCAATTAATGAGAATCCTGGGATCATTTCCTCGCCCTAATGTCGCTCAAACCCGTCAGACTTTCCTTCCTCATTTAAAGCCATGGAGTCTCTTCAGAACATCTGGAGTAATCTGCTCGATCCGTATGGATCAGTTTCTCTTCATGAGCTTTCTGAAGCGTCAGTGAACACTGAACACAATGAAGTGAGTTTGTTTAAAACAAGAACACGTATCGGTCATTGGGTATGAACACTACATCTGAATTAAGCTGATGTTTATGAACACATTGGCAGATATTTGCTCTTGTTTTAATCATAAAATCACTTTCACAAGATTTCTGATCTCTAACTTTAAGAGATTTAGTTGTAGAATTAAAGGTACATGGAACTGACATACCGTGAGTCTCAAACACCGTTTCCTCCATATGTAAATCTTGTGCTTGAAAAAGACCACTGAAAAATATTTATGCCACCCCAAATTTGCATATAACCATCCCATGTTCAAGGCCAGCAGTGCTAACGTGGACCGAATCAACAGGAGTTCTGCAGGTGTTGTGACGGTAAGCCTGCGGATCATGGTTATAAATGTTCTGTTCCAGCTGTGCAGGGGATGTGAGCACTCTTCCCACAGGACAGAGCTGTCAGGAGTCATGGCTGATGTTTATCTATGACAGGATACAGCACCAATTTAATTCATAGTTGTTAGTTTTGCTCTGACTAGTGTCAATTTCGTTAACGAAAATATGACCCAAAAAAAAATTTAATTGACGATTTTTTTTTTTTTTTTTCCATGACTAAGACAAGATGGGATAAACGTCCTTAAATGATTATTGTGACTATATAAACATGCAATATCGCTGATGCAAAAAGACGAGACTAAAATAAATAAATAACTTGAACTAAAAGCACTCTTTGGTTTTGTCGGGGGGAAGAGGAGCGTTCGCGTGTTCGTGCTTGCGGTTGCCAGATTTCAGTAATTTAAATCCCCCAATCAGAGCGTTATTGTTAAAAGAACACGTATACTATCCAGTGTTTGACTTCAACATGTGCAGTCTGGCACGCTCTCTCGCGTGTGCGGATGATCTGAAAACACCAACAAACAAGTAAGCTGCATTTCAGCATCTCCATTTGAGATCTTCTGCTTCAAGTGTCATTCAGTCGGTCTGTGTTCGGTCACGACTCACGAGCCGCTTGTGCTGTTCGCCGTTGAATAACTGCACTTGTGTGAGCTCCTGAAATAAGCCAATCAGAGCAGAGCTCAACATTAATATTCATGACCCTTCCAAATAAGGTAAAAACAGACCATTTCATTCTAGGGACAATTTCTAGGGTTATACATTTTTGGACAATTTTTGCCCTTAAATAAGCCACATACCCTCTATGTAGATATCAGAGAACAATTTAAAATATTGTTTCAACTCATTCTAGGGCACCTTTAATTGTAAAGTGATCTGATGGGAATGGTGTTGGAGTGTCACTAATACAGCTCACCGAGTGATCAGACATTAGAGAACATATCCATGTGTTGTTCCTTCGGTTTAGGCCTTACATTTTTCTTTAATTGGTCTTAAGTTTACCTTCACAAACCTGCTCTGAAGTCAATAGTGCAGTATTTGTTGTGTTATTTAAAGGGTGTGTTAGTAATATGAGCCTATAGACGGAGCACAACACGACTCCTGCGCCGTGAGCTCAGATCGGTGACAGGGCCCTCATTGTTCCTGGTGTGAACAGGTCTTTACACACGACCCGTTTGCAGTTTCACATTCATTCTGTTTTGTTGGATGTCCGAGCTGTTTCTGATCAATATTTCCCAAGGGTTTGTCTGCCTCCTACAGTGTTGGTGTGTAACGTTCTCCCCGACCCTTTCCACACAGGTATGACCACGACAGCGGGCACGACAGCGGCAGCGAGGACACCTGTTTCGAGGTCTCGCAGCCCTTCACGCTGGTCACCGTCGGCATGGGCCGGCTCTTCATCCCCAAAGCCTCCGTCAGCGCCTCCGGGGAGCCCGGCAGCCGCGTCCTGCCCGCGCCGAACCGGATCGGAGTCTGCCTGGACTACGACGCCGGACGTGTGTTTTTCTACGACGCCGACTCCATGCGCTGCCTGTACGAGCGACAGGTGGACTGTTCCGGCACCATGTTCCCTGCGTTCGGACTCTTGGGCGGCGGGGCGGTCCATCTGGAAGAGTTCCTCACAGCCAAGCGGCTGTCCTACATGTGAGGGATCCCGCTGGGCATATCGGTGTCTGTTAGTTCTGTTAGTTCTCTTGAGTTCCCATCCCTCAGTAGATCGCGGTGTGGGTCGGCCGGTGGCGTGTTGAATTAGCCAAATCCGATCTCGAGTGCCTACGTGCCTTCAGTGACGTCAGCCGAGCGTAAGTTTCACAGACCATCAGGTTTCACGCAGGGCACCTTAACACACCGAAATATAATGCAACGCCTCACAAAGTCACTTTCTGAATATACTGTTGATTACTGACCGTCGTTAACACTGACCATATGATTTGAACACTGAACACCACATGATTGTGCACTATTCTCTTTATTATTGTAGCAGCACCTGCAAAACGTAGAAATGTTTCAAATAAACGAATCAGTCTGTCCTGGATCGTCCTGTAGATATGATTGTGTGCTAGTTTTTGTGATTGCATGAAACGCCTCTAAATGATATGTAGCGTCTGACTCAAACGGTGCTGATCAAACGGGACAGAGCTGAACACCTCACACACACTCTCTGTATGCACTATAGCCACGGCAGACGTCTCGACTAACATGGCCTTATTGAGTAATGGCTTCAGATTGAACGGGATTGGGATATGGGAGGGATTCTGCAGGCTTTACCTACCTCGGACTGGAGTTTGTTCTGGTGGTTTCTGATGTAGTTGTTGCACAAGTCTTGTGATTTGAAGGATTTGGAGCGTTTTAGGGACGTATCCTACTACTTGATTGTGTGTGGATTATTTCCCTCTTTATCCTTGTCAGTAAAATCATGCTAATCATATCAAGTAATGTGAGCGCATAAAGGAGACACTTAAGACGATTAGATTGAGCTTTTACATGTTTGTGATGATTTTAAAGTGTTTATGTATAGAATCAGTGGTTTTTCCTGAAGGACTCGTGTGCTGTGTGTGCAGTTCTGATCTTTTATGAGTTCCACCATTTCTTTTAGTTGCTTAATCCGTATGACTTCACTTTCACACTCTCACTCTCAGAACGGTTTACGCACGAGTTAATGCACTTGTTCACAGCGTGTGTCGTGTCACAGAACGTGTGTGTGTGTGTTCTGGAAGCCTGTAACCAAATGTTTTGCTAGTTTCTTGTACATGTTAAGCTGGTGTGTAATCGTGGCGGTACTGATGTTATGGTAAAGTTAGCACTTTAAAGCACGTCAGCCACTGAGCTCCGCAGGTGCAATACATCATGTAGAAGAAAGGTGGCGCTGTACGACGCTTTAATGGACACACGGATCTGTCTGTCACCTGCATCTGCGTGCTTTTGTTTTTAATGTACTGTGGGCTTTTGTATCCAATAAATGAATGTCCTTTTAGGATCTGTATCAGTCCTGTTTCCTTCACCCCAAAGTAGCTATTCAAATAAAATTAGAAATGCTGTGAGTGAACGATATATGTATATTTGATCACATGAGTGACATCACTAACATCTGATGATTTTTGTTTTTTTATTTTGCACCATTCAAAATGTTACTAGTAAATTCTTACTAGTAAAAAACTTTATTTTTGATATCAATAATCGTGTGGTCTTGATATCAACAATTAAATTGCTAGTAAAAATATCAATAATTCGATTGTCAATAGTGATCATGTTAATTTCTGATACCATGAATGTGATTGTTACTAGATTACTTTGGACAACTGAAATGATATTGATATGAGCAATAACATTTCAGCTAGTGAAAATGTAATTATTGATATCAGGAATTTATATTTTAACCAGTAACAAAGTAATTATTGATATCAAAAATTATTTTTACTAATAAGAATTGTATTTCTGATGTGTGAAACTGGAATTTAAACTAGTAAGAAATAAATTATTGATCTCAACAATTGAATATGAATGGCGGCCTATGGTGAGATTTAACTAGTGAAAAATACATTTACAGATATCAAGAGTTATAGTTTTTACTAGTTGGAATGTAATCATTGATATCAAGACTTCGAGTTCTGTGAGCGATGACATGATTGTTGGTTTCAAGAATTACCATTTGAACTAGTGGAAATTGAATGGTTATGAAGATTTCATATCCTGTAAAGGATTATAAGTTAAAATGGCTTGCCATACTGTGCCCCTCTGTAAGAATTAACCCTAAATACACACTAACCGTTTCTGTGGAACGCCTGAACCTGAGATGGGGCAGCCTGACACCCGCCATGATGGATGAGCACCGCCGACAAACATGCGCTCATAATACACACAACCCACAAATATACAGGCGTCAGTAATAAAATACTCTCGTGTCCGCCGGTTTAACGACCTGCCGCATGTATTACCAGCTCTAACATTCATTACACCGGAATCATTCTGAACGCAACTGAGTTTTATTTATTATTTGTTAACTGTTTCGCAGCTTTTCCCGATAATCCCTATTAAAGATTTAATTGATTACACTGTATCAATAATGCGACGGCACAGCGCCGAAACTGACCTGTAGCGCGAGCTCCATCTCTATTGCCTGAAGGTGAGGAATAAAGATCATAAAACACAACATGGCCGGATTCCCTCAGTGTCACTTCAGCGATTCCGCCGCTAATGGCCGTTTTAAAAAGAGCGCGGATCCGTAACCAGGGCAACGGTGACGTCTCACGCCTAACGGTCATTCTGTCCCGTCAGCCGCTGATGTTAAGCCCCTCAGTCGTTTGGGTTTACTCCGGCCATTCTGTGAGGAGTGTTTAATGCGTGTCTGTGAGGGTAAAGTGTTTGATTATGTGAGATTTGTCTGAAAGTTAGTTTCCACGTTTATTATAGGCTGTAAAGTGAGAGTTTTCTGTCAGGAAAAGACCGACACCATCGGATATGGTAAGTGTGTTTTCATCTTCATTATTTCTACATTAGACAAGCGTCGAGGTAAATTAGTTAAAGCTCTACTAAATACACCTGTTTAATAGAGATCTAAGCTCTTGACACCATTATAAAAAATCAGCCTTTTCTTCTGCAGTTCATAAAGAAACGCCATGTAAACAAACAACAGTAATCTGTGGCTAAACCCAAAGTCCGTTCGTGCACAACAATAAACGAGCGGGACCCGAGTCCCGACGAACAGACGAATGGGTTCTTCAGTTCTTCAGTTCCTGACTTCAGTTCCTGAGGGAGTTTTGTCTTTTATTTTCCTGCCTCCTGATGTTTTCTGTGAAACTCTGTTTATAGTCCAAACCCGAAGCTTTATTCACTCATTCATGACCTATAAGGGTTTGGGACAGGCCAAAAATAATAATATCTATTGCAATTGTTCAAACATGAAGAATGTTGTGAACATAAATTCATATAAAATTTTAAATCAAGTGTTTGTAGTGTTTTTTCATCTAGATGAGTTGACCGTAGCCTTAAAAACATGTCATGTCTTAAAATTAATTACTTTCCTAACATGCGTCACATTTTCTGAAGTTCTCAGTAATTAAAGTGTTTAGAAAAAGGGTTTGCACTTCTTTTGAGTTTTTGTAAATAATGATCTCGTTTTGTTCTATAATTTCTTAAAAGCAGTTAACGCACTTATTTTTCCTGTAAATCACATTAAAACTGATAAAAATGTTTTAAAAATGCCATTAAGCTTAAGCATAATGTACCAGTGATTCATGTTTCAGATACAGATGTTATATGTTTTTATTTAATGCAGTTATTGCTATTATCGCTCACGTCACAGGATGAGTGGTCGCTCAGAATGACATAAATCTATTTATTAAATCTACATAAGTGTATCATTTCATTTAAATTGACTTAGAATTTTTCTAGCCAATAATCATGTTTTAGATTTAAATGCATGTATATACAGGTACAGTTTGTATACAGGACTTTTTAACACGTTTAAAATACTTTTATTCATCAAGGATGCATTAAATTGATCAAAAGTGACATTTATAATTACAAAAGATTCTATTTCTAATAAATGCTGTTATTTTGAGCTTTATA
>JAGHMJ010003589.1:72500-80000 GCA_018749465.1 Paracanthobrama guichenoti
CACAGTCAAACCAGCATTTACTCAGACACCTTCAACATTTCTCACATGATCACAGTTTATTCACTATAGTTCAGAAAATGGTAATAAAATATGAGCAGAACTCTGAAACAAACTCATCTTGATAATGTCTCTTTGATAGAAAGGGATGTAATGGATCACAATCAACCAATCAACAATTAGAGCAAGCAGCGCTTCATTTAGTTCAGTCTGGGGTCAAAGGTTACATTAGCGATTAAAGAACTAACCCTTGAGCCAAACCTGCTCAGCTCAAAGTGTTTTACTGCTAGTCACTGTATGAAGAGTGTGTGGGAATCATGTGTCTCAGTTTACTGTATTTTGCTCTCCTCACATCAGGAATGAACTTTAGTCAGACATATCTGTGTCTGAATCATGTTTGGTTTGACTGGATATATATATTTGTTTATATAGCGCTGTAGTCCTTTTTATTGTGTGTTGAAAGAAGACCTGCACGTGTTCTCGACAGCTTTCCAGAACACAACTAACTAGAAGAAGAACAATTAGACAATGAAAAACGTTTGGGATAGTTGTTTTGTGCAGGCTTCACATGGATCATGATGGAAGAGCGGCGTGTTGTTGATTGACGTGCCGTACCTATGTGTGTTAGTGTCCGTGACGGGTAAACAGAAGCAGCTGGATCTGACGCGGATCAGACGGACACACGAGCGCAGCCGGCCGGAGGGGACGTGTCGCCGCAGACCGCCGGTCCTCCAGCGCTACACGGGAGACGTGCTGGCCCCGGTACGACCCTCACACACGACAGGTCCGCTCATGCAGTGTCTAGATCTCACTGTCTGCTGTCTTTCCTCCTCCAGAGTTATCTGGCCAGTCTGCGGGAGCGGCAGACCAACACGGGCTCGTCGCTCTGGAGTTTGACTTCCGTTCATCACATCATGATTGACTTCGACTCCGAAACGGGATCATTGGTGCCTCTTACGACTTCAGCGTCGGCACTTCTCCGACTGTAATGACTTTTCATGGATGTCCATTCATTCTCCCAATCCCTGGCCGAAGGTCCGTCACACACACACACTCCGATTCCCCTGTCTTGCATGTCTGTGGCTTGTGTAGGAAAGAGAGGAAACTCACGCCCGCACAGAACATGCAAACTGGATTTTGATTGGCAAGTGTTTTTGATTTTTCTGATTCATATGTTAAGTTTGAGTTTGTAACTTCTTTAAGCAGTTGTGAAGTTGATTTTGTGGCGCCCCCTATTGGCAGAACTGGCACAATGTCCTGGAGCTTATGGGTAACAAAATGAATGATGTTTTTTGCTTCATGACTCTAAAACTGTGGCTAACCCCGCTGTGCTGTTATTGGTTCAGATTCGTTGTGCATTTCAAGCTTGAAATCATTATTTCTGGCATGACAAATATGTGTTTATACAGCAGATGTTTTCCAGGAGGTTAAAGCATGTTAGATCGGGTGGATCCCTGCCAGATGTAAGTCTGAGAAAGTCAGAAAAAGCAGAAATGATGATAATAAAAAGAGCAGAGTTTATTGAATAATCTTAGTTACATGTGTCTCAGTGCTAAGACTTCATCCAACCAGTACAAATCCAACAAGAGTTATTATAACAGCAAAAACAATGGGAAATTACAGCTTCACATGATCGACCTGTGACGTAACAAAACCTTGAAATGGAGACATTCTCCTATCTCTAACTCGTGAAGACAAACATCCCGTCAAACCACACAATCATACGATTAAACAAGAGCAAGGAAATAAAGCAATACAAAATTACATAAACGAGTAATAAAATGTGAGCCCAACAGCAGCGCTGCGTCTCAGGATATTAAGATCATGTTCCATGAAGATATTTTGTACATTTCCTACTGTAAATATATCATAAATGTATTATTAGTAGTAATATGCATTGCTAAGGACTTCATCTGGACAACTTTAAAGGAGATTCTCTATTATATTGTCCTAACAAACCATACATCAATGAAAGATTATTTATTCAGCTTCAGATGATCTCAATTTCCCAAAAATTACCCTTGACTGGTTTTGTGGTCCAGGGTCACAAATGATGAATAAATTAAATGTCAAATACAATGAAACAAAATGAAATCATATAAATTAGAATAAAAATAAAACGGCACAGATGCATAGTTGCTCTGTTGAATCCTCAGGAAGGGAATGGGAGGAACTGTAAAGGCCTTTTGTCCCTTATGGAACTGGTTTCCAGTGTCCAAATGCAGCACATCATGGACCTGATGCATTTTCTCCTCTTGTGTCCCATGGGAAATGAAAGTCATGAGGGTTTGGAACACCGACGGCAGGTTTTATTGACTGAACTATTCCTTTAAACGTGAAATTAGATCTCAGTTGTCACTGAAAATTATGGCATTTCCTCCAATTAAAACATTTACACTTAGTTTCAGTCCTTTTTATTAATACTCAGTCGAATGATTAACTAATGCCCCTGTTGCGTGACATAAATATGCATAGATATATGCTCATGTTAGAGGAAGAGAGATTACTAATAAACTGCTGGCAATATGTATATCTTTACTGTAGTGGTGCCCTTTTTGATTTATGATATGAAAATAATTCCTGATCAAAGCCTCATTGATCGCCACACGGCATCCATCTCTCTGTGGCGCGGCGTGGGAAACCCTTCTCCACCGAGAGCGCCGGACTCACGCGCCAGAACTGCCCGCCTCTGAACACGTGGACCCGTCCGTCCGTTGAGCTGAACGCCGCGTCCGGATCCGAGGGCAAGCCGGCGATGAGCTGGGCCAGAGGTCTGGGCTGAAGCAGGAGCTTACCTGAGCCTAGCTCGTCCCAAAGCCAGTAATGGGATCCCTAAAGAACAGACACACAGTCACTGGTTACGTGTGCGCTACAATGATAACCAGAACAGAAGGCTTCCTTCAAACCTTTATGAAGATGAGCGCGTGGCGGCTGCCGAGGTAGAACGCAGCGTGTATGTCAGAGGGAATACGGAGTCGCTTTGGGTAGCCGTGGTCCAGTCGAAACCCAGAGTATCTCCACACTTTATCTCCTGTGGCAATCAGGTACAACTGATTATTATTATTAATAAGTGCATGGCACCTCAAAACTGTTCCATATTGAAATATTGTGTTTTTTTATTTGTCTATTTGGGTTTCAACAGATCTGCATATCTTATTGAACTCAACACTATTCGTTTACACTTCACCTTTAAGGAAATAGGATTTGTTTGTTCTCTGTGAGTGAACGGCTGCATTCAAGTTGCCGGGCAGTTCTTTCCAGAGGGCATTCATCCGGACGGGAGCGCTGTAACCCGACTCTGAGCGCATCCACACGTAGTGACCTCTGAAAGCATATGTCCTGTGCAGAGGCCCTTCACAGAGATGAGAGGAAACCACAGAGACGTGAGGCTGATGAGCACATCAAGTGTTGGGCGGATCAGAGATCGGCTGTACTGTTACCCAGCATGATGGCATCCAGTGCCGTGGTGCAGGGGTCCGGGACCGACGGCTTTCCTGCGGCAGCGGAGGGTCTTTCCACAGGTCTTCCTGAGAGAGGTGATATATAAACCCTTTGTCTGTGGTTAAACCTCATGTGGACACAATGAAACACTCCATGTTCTTACCGTACAGACTCTGGATACCACGGATGTCGTCCTGGTGCAGTTTGAAGCCGTCACGATATCCCGTGTACACGGGGCCCATGAGTGCGTGGTGGAACTGAGAGTGGCCTAGTCCGAGGGCATGGCCTATCTCATGGGCAGCTACGATGCGTAGGTTTGTTCCGTAGCTCCGCCCCTCCGTCCACACCTCATCGGCATCGAAATGAACTGTTCCAGACTCCGGGCCTTCAGCGTGACCCAAAACCTGCCCTGAACCCACAGATACACATCAACACAAGCTGAGCAAACAGACACTTTTTGACATCACATCATTTGATATTTCATCAAACTTTTTTCTCAAAAGATCAGGGATATGCCTTAAGTGCTTTGAGGTGTCATTTCAAACATCTCATGCTTTCTGGAAACGTTTTGTAAAAAGGCCAAGTGCAGTCTCACCTGGTCCGTCAAAAGGCACAGGGCAGCCCTGGTCTCTTCTGTGGAAGGACAGCCTGATGTCCGCGTGACCTCCGCTGACCTCCTGGAAGTGAAGAGGAGAGACGTCGCTCCAGTAGCCGAAGGCGGCGCGAACCGCCACTCGTGTCTGAGCCCAACCCAGATGAAGCGGACGGTTATATATGCGATAGGTCAGTCTCTTCTTACGCCAGTGACCTGTGGCCGGGCAGACACTGCTCACACTAGTTGCTTATATGTTACTCACCTTCAAATCAAAATCATAAATCACCTTTATTCATACAGTGCTTTTAACAAGTCCAGTTGTTTCAGAGCAGCTTCACATTGTTAACAGGAAAATAATGCAACAGAATTTGATTCGGCTGTACAGCCGTTCTGGTGAAACGGTGATGTTATCCAGCTCATTTCAGTATCATATAGTGTCAATGCGGGCAGATCGGGAATATAGATGAGATTTAGGAGTCCCCAACTGAGCAAGCCAAAAGCCAGAGGCAACGGTGGCAAGGAACCGAAACTCCTTCAGGGCCAGAATGGAGAAAAAAACCTTGGGAGAAACCAGGCTCAGTCGGGGTGCCAGTTCTCCTCTGGCCGACGAACAAACAGTGTATGATTATAATTCTGGCAACATAGCAGGTCAGAGGTCATATTAGGCAAACAGATATACGTAAGATTATTCGAAAGATTGGAGTCAAATCACGCGGACGGGTTTAATGAGGATGTCGTGTTGATCACGGCATTTACGGGGGGAGTTTATTTGACACGCTCTCTGCAGACACTTCAGGGATGAGTTGGTCATGTCCAGGCGCTGGTCCACCATCTGATCTGGATACGGCCCGGATCCGGCTGACTGCAGTAAACCTCGGGATAAACAGAGAGACTAACATTAGCGTAGATCCCATTCTTCTTATGATGTAACGAGTACATCAGGTGTTATGGGAAGTGTTCCCGGTTCCAGCTGACCTAGTTAATGCAGCCTAACAATCATTTACTGATTTGAATAATAGAAATTGATAATGTTTTATGTGTAAGCCATAGTAAAGAGATGCGTTTTTAGTCTAGATTTAAACTGACAGAGTGTGTCTGCTTCCCGAACAATGCTAGGAAGACTGTTCCAGAGTTCCTAGCACCTTATTTAACCTTATTTATTTACCTTATTATGACTGTTTATGCTAGGTTTCAGTCAGAGATCACTGACAGTTAGGACTAGCGGTACAACTCCGAGCAAACAGAACAAAACCAATCATAATAAATATTATAAGATATCATGAAAGTTCTAAATTATGGCACATGCTTTCAATGCAAAATGCTGAACAGTTAATTCATGTGTTCATGAGCTCAAGGCTAGATTACTGTAATGCTTTATTGGGTGGTTGCCCTGTTCGCTTAATAAACAAACTCCAGCTGGTCCAAAACATGGCAGCTCGAGCTCTTACTAGAACCAGGAAGTGTGACCATATTAGCCGGTTCTGTCAACACTGCACTGGCTCCCTATTAAACATCGTATACATTTTAAAATCTTGCTTATTACTTACAAAGCACTAAATGGTTTAGCTCCCCAGTACTTGAGCGAGCTCTTAACGCATTATACTCCATCACGTCTATTGCGGTCTCAAAACTCTGGCCAGTTGATAATCCCTAGAATATCAAAATCAACTGCAGGCGGTCGATCCTTTTCTATTTAGCTCTAAACTCTGGAACAGTCTTCCTAGCATTGTTCGGGAAGCAGACACACTCTGTCAGTTTAAATCTAGACTAAAAACGCATCTCTTTACTATGGCTTACACATAAAACATTATCAATCTCTATTATTCAAATCAGTAAATGATTGTTAGGCTGCATTAACTAGGTCAGCCGGAACCGGGAACACTTCCCATAACACCTGATGTACTCCTTACATCATAAGAAGAATGGCATCTACGCTAATGTTAGTCTCTCTGTTTATCCCGAGGTTTACTGCAGTCAGCCGGATCCGGGCTGTATCCAGATCAGATGGTGAACCTGCGGCTGGACATGACCAACTCATCCCTGAAATGGCTCCAAAGTTAATAACTAATGATATTTACAATGTAAATGAATCAATCAAAAACTTACTTTAGCTGGACAATAACTTTTCTAGATCTACTGTAGATAAAACACTCTCTTCCATTAATCTCCTGTTATCACTGTAAAGCTGCTTTGAAACGATCTGTATTGTAAAAGTGCTGTATAAATGAAGGTGACTTGACTTGAATGACATAAATCTAGATAAGAGATGCTGTGATGGGTGTGGTGTCCCTGCAGGAAGACGCGGATCATCAGCTGATGTGAGTTAGCCTTGCGACGCACCCAGGACGCGATACTTCAGCATGCCGTCTCTCAGCCCGCAGCGGCCGGCTCTCATCATGGCCAGCGTCCGGCCATCCAGGCGGCCCGTCACGGTTAATTCCATCTCCTTCTGGAAGACCCTGAAACAGACATTTGTGCCAGGTTTATATGCTGGTGCTGAGATTCAAGATTCAAGAGTTTTATTTGTCACATACACAGTTATATACAGAATATACAACCGGCAGTGAAATGTAAACAGGTCCGCTCCATGGACAGTGCAAATTCACAGTTAAAAACACAAGGAGGAAATTATATAGAAATAGAATAAAAAAGTACTATATATATATATATATATCTGTAGAATTATAAATAAATCAAGTCAAGAAAAAAAAAAGTAAAAAATAAGAATAAAGTGGAATAAAATAATTGAAGTAGACTGTGCAGTGAGTAAACTGTAGACTTATAAATATGTGGTTAACAAATGTATAAGAGTATAATGTGCAAACAGGTTTATAACAGGTTACACAGTAACAACGAGAACAGAAAGTGCCGTGCAATGTCAGTGTATCGATGTTTATCCTGACGTGAAGTCACGAGATGTTAAGTGACTGAGTTCAGGAGTCTGATGGCCTGGGGGAAGAAGCTCCTCCTGAGTCTCTCAGTTTTGGCCATCAGGCTTCGGAAGCGCTTACCAGATGGCAGCATTGCCATGCCAACATTCAGAGAGAGACAGTTGTCCTGGCACCATGATGTTAGATGCTCCACCTCGTCCAAGTATGCCGTCTCATTGTTGTTGGAAATGAGGCCCAGGACAACAGTATCATCAGTAAATTTGATGATAGAGGTGGAGCTGTGTGTGGACAAACAGTCATGCGTGTAGAGCGAGTAGAGCAGGGGACTCAGGACACAGCCCTGTGGAGCTCCCACACTCAGGGTGATGGAGGTGGAGGTGGACTGGCCTATTCTCACCACCTGAGGCCTGCCAGTGAGGAAGTCCTCAATCCAGTGGCAGAGAGAAGGATTCAGGCCGAGATCCAGGAGTTTGGCGGTTAGCTTAATGGGAACTATGGTGTTAAAGGCTGAGCTATAGTCAATAAATAGCATCCTTACGTAGTTCCCACTTTTGCTGTCGATGTGAGTGAGGGAGG
>JAGHMJ010003596.1:0-11018 GCA_018749465.1 Paracanthobrama guichenoti
AAAAAAAAAAAAAAAAAAAAAAAAAACTTTCCACTTTCCAAATGTAGAATTCTTCAGAAGGTTTGCAGAGACAATGTTCTTTTACAACTAAAAACTGCACAACATACTTAGCAGGCATCGAAAAAGCGCTATATAAATAAAGGTGACAATGATGAAGACGTAGACATTGATTGGATTCTGTGCTGATATTTTCCTCTCTATTATGCCATAAAGACAAGGAAGTACAAATTGAGTTGTTTCAGTGTCTTGATTTCAATAAAAACTGTTTTTGGACTAACAATCGAAATGTTGAATTCTAAAACTTACAGTATGTAAGTACAATGATTTCTTATACTGCATGTCAACATTTGATTTTGCAATTCATGAAATCATTGATTTTTCAGGGCTCAGGCTATTGGCAGTGGGATGAGATGGTTTATAATGACCTCAGCATTTATCCCAAACCCATTTCCCGTCTGTTTACTGGCATCCCATCAAATCCTGATGCAGCTTTCACATGGACCAATGGGAAGATGTATTTCTTCAAGGGCGACAGGTACTGGCGCGTGAATGAGCAACTATCTGTCGATTCTGGATATCCCCTGAGCAAGCGTGTCCGCTGGATGAGGTGCAGCTAATCTGCCCCATTGTTGTTCTTTAAACTCAGTGAACGTTTAAGGCTACACTAAGCAACATTTGTCCCTCAGCTTCGCAGCCAAAGCTACGGATATGATGTGACATGCATGGGTGAATGATGTATGAATGCAATTTCCTGCATAGTCCATCCTAACAGCTCTAAAATATAATAATTAATGTAGGTATTTGGGTAAAGACATGGTTTGGAAAATTATTTTTTGCACTCTCTTATTAGACATTTTGTTATTTATTATCAAAAGTTAGATAGTGTTGCTTTAATTATCATTTTTGTCTTACACAGTTGCTGATGCTTTAATTTCTTAGAAAAAGACAAGATACTGAATACTGAAGTTGAAATCAGTTTAAGCTACAGTTAAATTGGGAATACACTAAGAAGGTTGAATTCATTTGAGCATCTGCATCATGCACATTATGTACAGTATGTACTGTATGTCTCAAAGAAGGCCTAAATGGTTTTATTTCACCAACATAAACAAGGCTGTCTAACCATACAGACTGTACAGTCAACAGTGTATTTTTAACGTTATGTTGAAGTCTTATGCTAAATGCTTTAAATTGCTAAGTTACAAAAGCAAAAACATATTTGTGATGACTTTGTTTATTAAAATGAAGAAGAAGAAGAAAAAAACTTGCATTGCATAAGTATTCAGACCCTTTCCTGTGACACCTACATTTTAGCACAGCTTTCCCATTTCTCAGGATCGTCTCTGATATGTTTCTTCACTTCGAAAATGTTATTGACACATCTGTGTGTAGCAGTGGTTCTGAATTTCAGTCCTGGCGTCTCATTGCTCTGAACACTCTTTCATTGTTTCCCACACGTAGACTAATCCATGGCGGTGCGCCACAGAATCAACACCGGCCGCCACGTATCGCGTTTCGTTATTCATATTTTTTTGAACGCTATTTAAAACACGTAACGTTACGCAGCATATTAGTTCATCTCTCTCTCCTCACACACACACAGACACAAACACAAGGTGCGTTCCCATACAACCGTCAGGATTGCCAACTGTCACGCATTTGGCGTGAGACACGCTTTCAGGCTCTGTCTCACGCTCTCTGCCCAAGTAAATGTGAAGCCAAACCTGCTTTTGATATGAAACAAAGTCTAAGCTTTTACATTTTTTAAAGTTTTGATACGAAATTCAAGCAACAAATAGCGTTTTTTGGCGCGCTTAGTGTGGCATAACAGTTAAAGCCAGAGCCGTTGAAAAACAGAGTTGTGACATGCTTTCATCTCCTGGCGGCGCGCGCGGTCACGTGGTTCATGGAGCTCTCATTCAGTTCTAAACAAACCAGCCCTGTCAATACATTTGAATCGCTTAAGCAATTTCACTATACAGGTGTTTGCAGCAATTTTTGGAAAACAGTACAGCATAGAGTGCATTGATTATTACATCAACCGCATTTACAGTATCATTTTATTATGGAGAGTGATGGAGATCATGTTTTTCTTGTATTTAACCCTCAGGTATTCCTTACTAATTGGTCACACTCATACTCATTGGTGGTCAAATGTGACCATACACCTTAACTATTTTTCAATTAAATAAATGTTCTATATTTTAGTTTAATAATATTTATTGAATATTTTGAGGAGATCTTTTGGTACTAAATACTATTTAATAATTATGGTCCATTAATGTAACCACTTACTAACCACAACAATCAAATGGGGTAAATTTCTTAAATGCTACTGTGAACGGAGAGCATTTTGAAACGAAAACGCTGTTTTCAGATGTATCTGGATTAATGCCCAGCAAGCAATTTTGCGTTTAAAAGACGTCTAATAGCCGTCCAAACACAGCCCTGACCTCTAGGCTAAAACAAGGCAACATTTGGGCTGTCTGTGAAAATTTGTGAAAATCATAAGAATAGACTAGTCATACAGAACATGAACATGTCAAAGAAATGAAACTTACATTTGCTCACATGATGGAATATCATACATCTCACAAGTTATTATGGCAAAAACGACATGTAACCAAATTCAAGGTTATATTGGCTTGAAGTGAGTTACTCATAGCGAGACTATATCGGGTCTATAGACGGTGAAATGACGGCTATTGCTTGCTGGGTGTAGACGTAGCCTTAGTTCAGTTCATGGATCTCTCCTAAAGAGCTGATGATCTGAATCAGGTATGTCAAATAAGGCAGACGTTCATATGTAGTCAATATAAAGTCTACCATCAGACTGTCAGTCCAAATCAGATTTTTGTGCATATCCAATTGAAATCCGATCAGATTTAGCATGTGTGAACGGCAAAAAAACATCACATGAAATGTGATATAATACAAATCCGTTTCGAGTCACATTCATGTGGTTTGAAATCGTATTTATTTCAGTCTGATCGCTCTGATAGGATTTTGCGTGGTTTGTGTCTTTCTCACGGCATGTAAAACGTAAACATCAGACGTTGTTATAAGAAACATGCTGAAAGTCACTGCAGAAACTAGGCAGAGTGTCAGACGAGCAGAAAATGACAATATAACGGAGACATGTTTTGAGAACAGTGGAGACAATAGCACGGAATAAAGCTGCGCATAAAAAGTAGCCCAATATTATTACTGTAGCGTGTTACTGCTCAACACAGCTCCAGAGCAAGTCTATAGAGAGTGTGGTATGTTTGCTGAGAGTGACGAAAGGCTGTGTGGAAACATATTTTTCTAGCGTTAGTCCAGCTCATTTGCAGGGTCCGATTCATCTGAAGTATCCGCACACACACATTGGATTTGGCACAGGTTTTACACGGGATGCCCTTCCTGACGTAATATAGCACTGAGACACACTCTGAACCATGGACACACTTACACGGCCAATTTGGCACATGCAATCCACCTAACCTGCAAGTCTTTGAACCCACAGTGACATGGGGAGAGCATGCACACAGAAAGATCTCCTGGCTCAGCCGGGGCTCGAACCGGGAACATTCTTACCCACAGAGCCACTGTGCCACATGAAAACAATGTTTTATGCAAATTACTAACCCCTCACTCGATATCTCATTTAGAATACTCCAATCTCATTCAATTTAAGATAAAAAATTGTGAAGTAGGCAGAAATGTTTATCAAAAATTTCTTCTGCGAGTATTATTAGTGAATGAGACCCATAGATCCTAAGCACACAGGAAGTCAATGCAAGAGTGGCTTAGAGACGACTTGAGCTGGACTTGAACCCAATCAAATATCTCTGGAGAAACCTGAACAGACCCCATTCATCCTGACAGAGCTTGAGAGGATCTGAGGAGAAGAATGGCAGAAAATCCCTAAATGCAGATGTGCAAAACTTGTCACATTAGACTCAAACAAGACCTGAGACTGTATTCGCCATCAAAGGTGCTTTAACTAAGTACTTTAAGGGGTTTGAATACTTCTGCAATGTATTTTTGTTTTCCAAGTATTTCTTTATACTAAATTTGCAAAGTTATCACAAAACAGGTTTTTTTTTTTTTTTGCCTAGTCATTATGGGGTATGGATTGAAGTGGAAAAAAAGCAATTTAGCATGAAGCTGCTACATAACGTGAAAAAACTGAGGGATGCTGAATAATTTTAGGCACTGTATATATATATATATATATACAGTTGTGGTCAAAAGTTTACAAACCCCTTGCAGAATCTGCAAAAATGTTAATTATTTTAAAAATATAAGATGGATCATAAAATATGCTTTTTTTATTTAGTACTGTCCTGAATAAGATATTTTACATAAAAGATGTTTTCATATAGTCCACAAGACTAAGAAATAGCTGAATCTATTCAAGTGACCCCGTTAAAAGTTTATGAACCCTTGATTCTTAATACCGTGTGTCGTTTTGTGATGGTTGTTCTTGAGTCTCTTGTTTGTCCCGAGCAGTTAAACTGAGCAACGTTCTTCAGAAAAATCCTCCAGGTCCTGCACGTTCTTCAGTTTTCCAGCATCTTTTGCATATTTGAACCCTCTCCAGCAGTGACTGTATGATTTTGAGATCCATCTTTTCACACTGAGGACATTTGAGGGACTCAAACACAACTATTAAAAAAGGTGCAATCATTCACTCAAGCTCCAGAAGGAAACACAATGCATTAAGAGCCGGGGGTGAAAACATTTTGAATTTGAAGATCAGGGTAAATTGTACTTATTTTGTCTCCTGGAAAAAATGTAAGTATCTTCTGTAGTTTCTCAAGGACAGTACTAAATAAAAAAATATGATCTTTAAACAAAATGAGAGAAATGTACACATTTTCATCCTGTTCAAAAGTTTTCACTCTCGCCTCTTTGTTCATGTATTCAATTAAGTTGCTTGGAAGTATGTTCTGTTTTCTTTGTATAGTTGTAGTTTTCATTTGGTTATTTAATACACCACACACAGCAATATGTTATTGTTGTGAGTTCTTTGAATGAATATTTTTATATTGTAACTCCCCATTTTACCACAACAAGATTTGGTATTGGTTTTGATTTTGGGTTCTTTTTTATATTAGTTGGACTGGTGCACTCTTTAAAAATCCTTGAATAGAACAGAATAGTTCCCTGCATTTCTACATGTCACATGTACAGAATATAATATGTGGTTATTAGGAATAAACTAAACAAAACTACTTTGTTTTCAGAAAAGTTTGCATTTTTACTATATTGCATTGTACACCAGTCAGGCATAACATGATGAGCACTGACAGGTGAAGTGAATAACACTGATTATCTCTTCATCACGGCACCTGTTAGTGGGTGGGATATATTAGGCAGCAAGTGAACATTTTGTCCTCAAAGTTGATGTGTTAGAAGCAGGAAAAATGGGCAAGCGTAAGGATTTGAGCGAGTTTGACAAGGGCCAAATTGTGATGGCTAGACGACTGGGTCAGAGCATCTCCAGTGCTGCATTCCAGTTCGTTTTTATTATGCCCTTCACTCGCTAACTTCCCTCCATCTTGTTCACTCGGATGTGCGTCATTGCTTATGTTGCATGAGTGCCCACTACTGGCGGAATCGACGCGTTGTTACATTTTTGGAGATGTGTACGTCAGGGTACGTTGTAGACTATGCATGCAACACACAGCCTACGACGTAGCTACGGCGTACACTTGACGCAGAAATATAAATTGGGCTTAAAATGTAACAGACTACGCGGACCGCAAGTGCTGTGATTGGTCTGCCAGAACCCCTCCCTCAGGGGTATCATTCTCTCTCTGCACGTGTAACTGCACGTTGACGCGGACAAGGACGCAGAAGTATAAATGAAAATTGACGCGTAGCCCACGACGTAGAGGCTACAGCGCAGGTCCGACGCAGAAGTACAAATCAGCCTTAAGCCCTTGATCACTTGGAATCCACTATGGAGTTGATTTATTATTTCTTTCCTTTACGAAATTGTTTAATGCAGCATTCTATGTGTATATAGGTGTGTTTGGGTTGTTTTAAATGTTTTTAAAAATAATTAAAATATAGAGTTGTTTGTGGTGGGGTAAATTAAACGCGATATGCGGGGACGTCACAATCGTGTTGCATTGTGGTATATGAAGCTGCCTAAAGTGTACATATGAAGTAGACTCGTTCCCTCGGTCAAAATCTAGGGAGCAAGGGTAAGCTGTCCATATAAACTTCCCTTGTCCACTTCACGAAGTGGAATGTACTTCAAAATGGTGGCGGGGATTCCCCCTAGGGGAAGTGCTTAGGGAAGTTTGCAAGTGCGTGTCTAAAAGTGGATTGGAATGCAGCCCAAAACTGCAACTCATGTGGGGTGTTCCCGGTCTGCAGTGGTCAGAGTCTATCAAAAGTGCTCCAAGGAAGGAACAGTGGTGAACCGGCGACAGGGTCATGGGCGGCCGAGGCTCATTGATGCACGTGGGGAGCGAAGGCTGGCAATTCTTACCTTATTTTTCACAATTCTGACTTTTTTCCTCAATTTTAAGTTTATATCTCACAATTCTGACTTTTTTTCTCATAACTTTGAGTATATCTGTCAGCAAGGGTGCAAGAAAGAAGAAGATGAGATGACAATGATGATTCAAAAACAATTAATAAAAATTAAAAAAAAGTTCAGACACACATGCTTGCTTAAACAAGACCGGCCAAAGTGAAAGTGAGGAACTTAAACACACATGGTGATGAACTAAATGACGAACAGCTGTGATGAAGATCAGTGTCCGTGGAAACAGATGAGTGGGGAAAACTTAAAAAAGGAATAAAATTAAAACAAATGAAAAGTCCATGAAAACAAAACACAACTGATATGTTGTGACAGTATCTCACAATTTCAAGTTTGTCTCAGAATTCTGACTTATTTCCTCACAATTTAGTTTATATCTCACAATTCTAACTTTATTTCTTGCAATTCCGAGTTTATAACTTGCAATTGTGGAAAAAAGTCAGAATTGTATGATAAATTTGCCTTTTTTTATTTATGATTCTGTGGCAGAAACAAGCTTCCATACTACTCAGATAACAAATTTCAGTTGTATATTATTCATCACTTTTTAAGTACGGCTGGAGTACTTGCACACTCTCTACACAAGTGTCTTGAAGCACAGCTGACAGCTTATAGACAAATATTTCAGTGCGTGTCTTTTCCTTGAGTCTATGATAGCCCGTGTTTGTGAAACTGTGACCATAAAGTGTTGATTGACTCTTTGTGCTTTATGAAAATTACACCCACAAATGATGATCCATTAACTATGACATACATTTGAAGCTCAGTCCTTTCTCTAATTACTTCACATGAATGTTTATGTTGCGCAAACACAAGATGTGTGGGCTGTTTCTTCACACCGTGCTGTCAGTGTCTGAAGCAGACTGAGTGCTCATGGGAGAAACCTGGGAACTTCAAGAGAGTTTGTTCAGTCCGAACTCTTCACACATCAGCTACTGAAATGTGCTAAAGTTTTGAGTGCCAGATTCTGTATTCCAAGATGTCACCAACATCCATTACAAATGGTAGTAAACTTTCGTACTAGAAGAGATAAAGGTACTGTGAACCAGGAAATCAATTATGAATTAGATTATTTTACCAACATTGAAGTCATGACGTCTCCATGAAGAACAGAATAAAGACATATTTCTCAAAAGCTTTTTATAACTGAAATCTGTAATTTAATGCACCTGTACATACAGCAGGTTACTATACTACAACTCTATGCTATAACTAGAACTGTTATAATAGTGTGGCCAGATTTACTAACCCTCTTTTGCTGTTAAAAAACTACTGTCTGATTTACTAAGACACACAGCCATGGACTATTTTTGCGGCTGACCTTATTGCATATGCATTTATTGGAATTTCCCTTTCAGATGCAACATTTTTGGGAGGAGGGTATTTGAATAAATAAATAAATGATTTACTAAGGTTTGCGGTAATCAGTTCACTGGAATTTCCCCCGAAACAGAAAGAGAAGGCGGGACATATATTGAACAGCTCCTCCCCTTTTTTTAAACAGCCAATAGCGTTTAGTTTATATCACAGCTCGTCCAGTGCCGTTGAGACCGCAGTTTCCTCCTATCTCTAACCATTTCCTAATCTCTAAATTAAACTTGAAATTGCAAAAAAAATTTATAAATCATCATTGTTAAATGAATAAATCAGTGTATCGTACTCTGTCCCCAGAGTGTGTATGTGTGTTAACTCAAAATTATAGCAAGGTAAAATTAAACTGTTTTTTGCTCACCCTCAAAAGGTGAGTTTTGGTTTGTGTCCCTTTAAATGCAAATGAGGTGCTGCATCTGGCACAGAGGGCGGAGCTTCAAGAGCTCATGTTAGCAGCTCCGATTACCTCACGCAGACAATCACTGAAAATATACGAAACTGTTCAGCCTTTTATGTTCAAACCGGAGTCGGACAACAATGGAGAGACTCAAGAAGAAGTGACGTAGAATGCAACAGGATGTTTCTGAATAGTTAGCTGATTAATTTATGTAATCGATTAGCATATTCTGTCATGATAATCTATAAGTCGCTCATGTGGGAACTGTTGTAAGATGCCTTTAGAGCCAGAGAATATCTGCTGCATGGAGAGAGAACATGCTAGTTTAGTTTAGTTAAACTAGTTTAGTTTAATTACGGTTATAACTGATGTTGTCATCTTGCTTTTATAACATGCTATTGCATTTGTGTTCATACTGTATTATAATAAATGTGAAAAGACGGATACGACAGCTTGAGCAGACTCCCAAATGTGCTTGACTACAACAACTCTTTCTCTTCTCACCCCCTTTCTTGGTTGTTCCCAGGGGCAAGGTTTATTTTAGGGTTAGTGATGTCATTAACCTCTGAAGAAGCTTGTTGTAGTCCCTAGCAGCCATTTGTTGTCCTTAAAAAGTTATTTCTGTCGAAGAAAATATCTCCCTTTGCATTGAACTTTGTCGTAACTTTGCAGATGTTGTTTATGCTCAGACAGCAACATTACACACTAGCTAAAGTTAAAAAAGTGAAATCAAAATCAACCACCCCTTTAAGAGCTATTCACTGAAAGGTTCTTTGGGGAACCAAAATTGGTTCTTCTATGGCCTCACTGTGAAAATCTCTTTGGAGCTTTTTTTTAAGGGTGTATCTGGGATTCCCCAACCGGGCCAGTCTACCTGGTTCCTGTCTGTTTGGGACCTTGTAACACTCTGCTTTATTGGAAGATGTTACTTGAATTAAAATGGGGTCAGACAATACTGTGTGAGGATTTTCAAAAAGATGAGACAGATGACAGTTGTAAAGTGAAAAACCAATGGTGTATTTACAATAATTACATGAGACTTAAAACAACACAGTAAAACTAGGAAACTTCAGGCTGTTAAAAGCATAGAATCCATAAAACAGTCCCAGTGTGTTGATAGTCCTTATGCAAGTGTCCAGCGTGTATAAACAATCCAAGTGATAGTGAATCCAAATGCTTGCAACTCCTCAGTCCAGGTTTGGTGATCACCAGCGCATTTGTTAGGGGACCTGTTGGTTTGCCATGCGGCCTCCTTTATGTTGGTCTACTGCCTGTTTCTTGTCATGTGATCAGTCACATGACAGGCAGACTCAGTAACATTTAAAGACATACACACATTAAAACAGTCATTTTAAGACAACATGTAAACCTATTAAAACTCTAATATACATAAAATCCTTATAATATATAGAGTGGTTAAAGCGTCTTGTGTGACACTGTCACAACCTGGTGTGTCCTGTTTGTTCGGCACCATAAAATGATTGATTCCAGGTCAACATGTTTTCTTTCCACATTGTTCTTTTCAATCATTGTTTCAAAACACAACATGATAGCATTTGGTTTAATCACCAGAGCACAATAGTATCTTCTTTTTCAATTTAGAACTTTTATCAGTCAGTTCATTCAGTAGCAAACAATGCAAAATACATGTTTCAAATCAGCCGTGTTGCTGAATTAAAGATGTTACAGAAACATTACAATAAAATACATTATGTAACGGGTATAAAATCCATAATGTTTGCAATAGAATTTCTCCAGATATGACATGACCATGAGGTTTTGTGCTGGAGCCTAGAACAGAGTTTGCTGCCAATGCAGTAAATGTTCTCACTGTACCATATGACTGAATCTGTTCTGTAGTTGGCCTAGGATTTACATGTTATTGACATAACTGTACAACAACCAAAAGGGACAAATGAGTTTCAATGATTTCAACTGACTAGACAAACATCATTCAAATGTTAGTGAAGGGCACATAATTTTAGAAGGCATTTTTCAATATTCTGTGTCAAAACTTTGGTGTCCATGCAAAACTCTTGTTTAACCAGTGCTAAAAATTCAACATCTCTGAGAGCAGCTGACATTAAACAAGAGCCACAGTGTTTGATTTCATTCCATCATGCTTTCATGATGTAGTCACACAACTGGCTTCATAAAGAACCATATATAACTGACAAAAATAGAAATGCTGTTTCTAAATCTGGTTCTCAACCAATACTTTTACATTTTTAAAGGGGACCTATTATGCAAAATTCACTTTTACATAGTGTTTTAACATAAATGTGTGTCGGCAGTGTGTGTACACAACCACCCTGCTATAATGGTAAAAATCCACACACTCCTCTTTATTTACTCTCCATAAATCATAATCAGTGTCTCAGAACAAGCCATTTGCAGATTCTAAAAAACAAGAATTGTCCATTTCATGGTGTCATGTTGTTCAGGCAGCATGTGCATACTATGATTATCTTCACTGTATGCATATTTATAATAAAACTAAATAATATATAGTATTTTCATTATTAAAATATTAATATTTGAATCAGGGAACACGTGCATACTCTGTTTATCTTCAATGTATATTTATAATACAGAAAATAATATAGTATATTTATACATGAGAATGAGCTATTTTGGCTTAAAATGTACAAACCCGATTCCAAAAAAGTTGGGACACTGTACAAATTGTAAATAAAAAAGGAATGC
>JAGHMJ010003615.1:0-10724 GCA_018749465.1 Paracanthobrama guichenoti
TAACCAGAACACAATGTAGACCATCACTGCTTTTCACAACCCTGTTTAATGTTTCTATGCGTAGACTTACTGAAATGACATTTGCACATATCATAAGGCTCTGGTTCTTGGTGAAGGTGCTGATGAAATCCACTAGGGAAGGACGTGTACAGGGAGGCCCAGTGAGTACCAAACACTGTGGCCTGATAAAAAGAACAGATGGAAAAAAGTAGGACACAGGAAGAAATGACGAAAAGTGAGAATATAAAAAGAGGAAATATAAAAAAAACACAAATGGAACATTTTCAAGTGAGCAAAAGACCAATGCAAAAGTCAAATAACAACATGACTGGTGATATTTACCTGTAATTTTTAATATGGTCTTCCACTTGGTTAAGACCTACACATTGAGACAGTGCCATGTTATATGAGCTGGCTTGCATTGATGAACCCCAGTTGACATCTGAAATGTAAAAACACAAAAACAGTCATGCACTGACTAAGCACATAATGAAAGCTTGGGAATATCATACGCATTTGGGTTAAGTTGAAATGCTCGATGGAATAATATGAGCTTCATGAAACAAATTATTTCTGACAAAGACTTGCATCCACAAGCTATAAAGAGTGTAGGTGTCTTACCAGGTTTCTTATACAACACATATCCCAGCAGGAAGATGACTATGCCGATGGCTATGAGAGCAGCCCACCAGGTTAAAAGAAACATGATGATCACAGACACTACTGCTCCGAGCAAAGACAACCACTTGCTATAAAATCGAAAAGTTGGACGCCAGCCTGCTCACACACAAGGAAAATGAAAAATGCTTCAGTGAGCGCCAGTATGAATATGGCTATTTCGAGACCAATTTACAGTAGCATGAAGCTTTATGAGAATACAAATGGCTGAAATAGAATATTAAACGAGTGCCGTAAAACATATTTTGTTTGCATTTGTCGTTATCTAAAGAAAAAACCCTGCGGTGGTTACAGTATGCACCATTAATCTGATTAGCAAACCACAAATATTGCATCATAAACTGTTATCTTAACCATTTGTGGCTTGATGTATGAGTTTAAGTGCTCACCTGGTGAGTTAGTGATGGATGCATGGAAGCAGCTGAAGTTGATGAGGGCGTAGGAGCAGAGGAAAAAGTTGGAGATGATGGGAGCAATGGTGTTCAACTCAGCTGAAATATTAGAACATTTGTTTGTCAGGAGGACATTTCTATAATAAAGATAAGCACCTTTTTTGGAAGCGTTCAACTATTGCATGGTCACATTTTTATGGTTGGTGGTTTACCAATAAGAATGAAGCATATAGCAATGATGTAGGCAAGCAGATAGCTTCTGAGGGGTTCATTATTCTTTCCATAACCCTTCCCGAAAAAGCCAATGCCTGGATACAGCTGGTCCTTGCAAAGGCACTAAGGGACAAGGAATGGAAGGAAGCAGGAAAGGGGATGGATGAGAGTTATGTTAAAGGAAGGTAAATAACACTGAAGATTGTTCTGGAATAAATATGTTCAGTGGCTCATTCGTTACCTGGAAAACCTTAGGAGCGGACACCAGACAGGCCAGGGCTGAGGAAAGAGTGGCTCCAAAAATGCCAGCACTGATCAGAGGAGCAACCGCAGACACTAGGCTCATAGTCTGAAGTGATATATGAAATAGAAGAACAAATTACTTCTGTTAACCTCTGGTATTCCTCACTTAGGGGTCATAACAGAACAATTTGTAAATTAAATAAAATTGTACTATATTTTGTTTTAGTATTATTTATTCTTTAATATTTTGAGATATATTCACCTCCAAATTATGCACCATTTATTTCTATATAAAATGATACAAATATTAGAAAACAATATTTGATATTTTTAAGTTAAAAAGCGAGCAAAGGTATTTAAGGGGCTGTTTACACGACATTGTTTTCAACAAAAAACAGAAAACTTTTGATGCATTTTGGCTGTTCATTTTCACAACAACAGCTTGAAAAAGCAAACTTTTGAAAATGAATTATTAATTATTATCAATTGTTATTATATTATTATTATCACCTCCATGTAAATTACAAAAACGTTATGTGCATGCTTATTACATGTTTAGTCTATGGGCCCTGTTTTAACAATCTGACTGCATGGTCTGAAGCGCGCGTCCGAATCCACTTTTGCTAGTTTAACGATGGAAAAAACAGTCGGTGTGCCAGGCGTATGGTCCAAAAGGGTTGTCCCTATTCTCTTAATGAGGTGTGTTTTGGGCGTAACGTTCAATACGAGTCTAATCTCCCATTCCCTTTAAAAGCCAGTTGCGCTTGCACCATAACGGATTCGCTATTTACATGGCAGAATTTGTGAGCGGAAAGACTGAATGCTTCTCTAGAATTTAAAATGTTTGTGTGCTGTGTGTGTAATAAGCAGAGTGTACGTATGTTGTGCACCCACCTATAGGCGCATATTACTAATGCGCCCTTTAAATAACACAAAACATTTTTTCAGTTGCCTCAAAATAGCAACGCTATTTAAACAATGTGGCGCTGTACATGAAAATGATAACTAGCAAAAAACACTTGTGTCGTGCCTGCCGTCGCATTGCGTTGGGTGTACGAGAGGCCCTATATGTGCGTTTTGACAATGTTGACGTCTGTATGCAAAAAATGCAAAGGAAAAGCTTTTCTGTGTTTAGCAGCTAATTGTAATGTAAACACACTAAATGTCTCTATAGCCGTATATGTACTCATTTCCCATTCAAAATGTGACTATTTAAAAACAACAACAACAACATTTAGCCTCTTCTGATCATGTCTATGATTTTATGTGTGTGTGTGTGTGTATGTGTGTGTGTGTGTTAGCAAGTGCCAGAAAAGTCACTGTTTCATTAATTTAAAAATTAAAAATGTGAAATTTTTCAATCTAAAATGACTATGGAAAACTATTGGAAACAGCCTATGGTCCCAGACTAAAAAGCATGTTTGAGCTGTTTTAACTGAAAGCAAATTGCACTGACAAATCTTAAAATATGTCAGTGCCATTATTTTGTCTCAAGTAACTTTTTTTAAAAGCTACTTAAATTCCCTAATTCAACTAAGGCATAATCCTGG
This sequence comes from Paracanthobrama guichenoti, assembly GCA_018749465.1. Classification (NCBI taxonomy): domain Eukaryota; kingdom Metazoa; phylum Chordata; class Actinopteri; order Cypriniformes; family Gobionidae; genus Paracanthobrama; species Paracanthobrama guichenoti. The sequence goes on from JAGHMJ010003615.1 coordinate 3,077, forward strand.
CTTAATCTAAGCCCTGTCTGTGAAATTGGGCCTTTATGTTTAGTGGCCAGAAAAATGCGTTATACAGTAAACTGTTGAAATGTTTTCATATTTTCAGTGACACGTTGACATATCTCACCTGGTAATTATTGCTGAGTCCAAAAGCACAGCTCTTGTTGGTGATACAGTCACTGAAGTCCCAGCCATAGTGGCAGCCAAGTCCCAAACACCCCCCAGACAAAGACTCATTCAAAGTGTCATTTATAATACCAGAAGCATCACGCAATACACAGGAGCCTGAAATGCATTTAAAGAACAACAGGGAAATAACAGCTGTAAGTGTGACTGGATAATACAATGGGCCTCATTGGCATATAGCTACATACAATTGGCCTATTTATGTGCACAGAAACTGATTTCTCGCAAAATTTCGCTCTAATGTTGATGAATCCGGATAAACGAATGAGCGTGTGCTGGCAGCCAGCAATTTGCATAAAATGAACACTTCCATATACATACACTTCCAAGTGTTCCATAAAATGAACACTTCCATATACATACACTTCCAAGTGTTCCATATAATGAACACTTTTATAGTCACATAATTATTCAAATTCGAAAATGTATATTTAGAAAACTGACAAAATTACTTGCCTTACTTAAAGTCAGCATGAAATGAAAATTATTAGTATTTCCTAAATACGTTAGCCTGGATGCCAGCTGAATTTAGCCCCGCCCACAACATTTGAGTTCGGGAAATTCGGTCTGGACTTGTCCGTTGTGGAGCAACTATGCTCGAGCCAGAGCTGTTCAGACCAATGAAATTGTCAGGGCGGGCTTTATACGATGATTGACAGATGATCAACAGTAACGTAATCATTCACGTCACCAAAGAGCGCTTGGGTTGAATTAGTTTACTAAACGGAGAACTTGTTCGTATATGCATTCACCTTTACTATTTCTCTCAAAAATGATGATTGTGTTGGTAAGTACTCCGTGTATCCTTAAAACACCGGCAAAGATCGTTTACACTCATCTTCCTCTTCTACTTTTTCCAGCGTGTGTGCAGTTGAGTTCTGTTGACAACTATGCGCCAAGTATAGGTCTCTGCAGGTTAGTAATAGGAGTTACCACATCAATGGGCGTGGCCATAAACAGAGGGACATTTTCAACTGTGTTACCTGATTTGCCCACGTCACAGTGTTGGTAGGGTTTAGGGGTGGGGTCGGGTCGGGTGAAGGGTATCATTTTCATTGCGTGATTTATAAACACCCATCAGTTTGAAAACACCCACAAATTTAGAAATGCCCACTCGCTCCGTTGCTCTGATTGGTTGTAGGTCTATCCAAGGTCTTTCTGAGGTCTTTCCTGGTTCGGTTGAAACACGCTCCATAACCACAGCCCAATGGAGCAGTATGAGACTCATATTCTGACTATGACAACGTCAGGCTACAAAAAGATCCTATAGATCTTATGAATGAATCATGTAGATGTTTCATTTTTTTAATTCATGACCCGCCTCTACAAGGTCATGGTCATCCAATCAACAACCAGCTCATAGAACCAAGTCCCCGCCCTAGACTTTTTCTTTTTTGCGATTATCCGTTACACTCTGATACACAATAGGGAATAAATATAAAAAGGTTTTTTCTACTTCTGTTTCATCTTGACTCTACGTGCCAACGCGGGACTTCAGTTGGTTCTAAACATTATTGTGAATTTAAGAAATATTTGAATACTTCTGATACTCACCAATAGTAGCTGAGATAATGAGATAAGACATGGTGGTCCAAAAAATAGCCAGCATTGTACCACGGGGTATGGCAATATTTGGATCCTACAGGAGGTTTTGTGTGTGAGAACAATAAACAGAAAGCTTTTAGAGGCTTGAGTTCCCGTAAATAAATAAGCTTTCTGAAATGTTTTATTGGAGGACACATTACTGTGACTGGGAGCTCAACTTGCCTTCAGATCTCCAGAGATATTAGCCCCCGCAAGGATGCCTGTAGCTGAGGGGAAGAAGATGGAAAACATGCCAAAGAAACTGCCCTCCGGTCCGCGCCAGCCGGGCACGAAGTTTGTCGCAAAAATTTCAGCTATTGGGCACAAATTGAGACACTTTATGGGGACATATGGTAGTGTAATCTGACTAGCACTGAGAAAATGAGGATGGAGTGTTATTATTAGCACATTTGTGGAACATATTGACTGCATTGCTCTCTGACCTCGGTAGCTGAAAAATCCTCTGGCTTGCTTCTCTGGAGTGGCTGGTATGATGGTTCCCACAATGTAACTGGCAAAGGAGATCATGATGACGAGGAAGAACAAGACCTGGGCCTGGGAGAGGAACAAAGCCAGTGTAAACTATCAGGAGCTGATCTTATTTAGATAACTATACAAAATTGCTCAAAAGTGCTGTTTGTAAAACAAACCTTGGACTCCCATTCCATTCCAGCCATTGAGATGGCCAGAAGGCAGGTGACAGTAATCACTCCAATGATACGGATATCATTAAGTCGGTCTACCATGCTCACCCCAGTGTCCTAATGGGCATCAGAAAAGATATGTGTCAAAATCATGGTTCGAATATAAGAAATAGTCACCATGAAATCAAAATGGTTTTGTTGGTTCTTGTTTTTTATGGAATATTGCAGTATTTATTATAAATTATTTATCCATGCACATCATTATTTTTTAAAGTTCATGTGCCCTCTTTGATCAAAATCTTTGATCCCCTCCTTCTTGCAAGCCACTTCTCTTTTCTGATGACGCTTTCATTTCGGAGGGAGCGCAGGACAACCTGTCACTCACATGAGATTAAAGCAATAGCAAATGGTCCAATCAATTCCCAATGGTCTAAATCAAATCCCGCCCTACATTTTTTTGACTAGAATATACATACGAAGAAAAGTCTACCGCAACTTCTGTTTCAATGAAGAGGATCGTTTGGGCAAAAAAAGTTGTTTACTAACAGTCATGCTTTTTTAAACCCGTAAACAATTCAGGAGTTCACATGTACATACAGGGCCTAAAATTAACACTGGCCAAACGGCAAATGTGAGTAAAATATGCGCCTAGCTTTGACAAGTATATATATGTTATTCAGTAACATTTAAAAAAAAAAAAAATTCTAACAATGCAATGTTGTAACAACATCAACAAACGTGAACAACGCTCTGTACAGTTGATGGGTCAGTGCTGCATCATCATGAAAGTTTCAGCGTTTCCAGTGTTCATGTGCATAAGGTCATTCGTTACACATGCGCTGTGTGGGAAGTTTAAAGTCCTCATGAAATCAAAACTGACCCTATTTACTTTGTTAGCACACATTACAGGTCTTAGGGTGAACAATTAATCCGTGCAAGTTAATACACAGAAAAAAATAGTTTGTCGCGGTAATCTTTAATCAAAATCTGAAAAGTAAATTGCGGTCTGGAAACGGCGTTCCTTCTCAGATGATGTCAGTTTGACAGCTTAGGTTTGAATATCCTTAACCACTCCCCTCTAACCGTTAGTCTGCTATGAGCGAGAGATGGAGAGGAGGAGCGCTGAAGTAAAACCCTGCTCTCTATTCAATATTCCGTTTCACTTGGAAATACGTCACAGCACTGAAGAAAACGCACTTGCTACTTCCGGTTCACTGGGACTTTAAACATCTAAAGCCAACGCACGCCGCCCTGAAACCCATGTGATGATGAAGTTGAGCTCTCTTTCATGCCTTAGCTTGAATGGACAAAATCGCTTAAAAATTCCTGTCTCAGCGAATATCCTAACATGGTCGGTTATGTCTTTATGCTGCCTTAACGTGCTATGGGAAATTTCGTAGTTCCCACTTCTGAAGTCTGATTACGAGCTCATCGCATTCAAATTTTGACTTGAGAGGGCGTTCATGTCCAATTGTTCAACTAGGAAACTAGTATTTTCGATAATTCCGATAGCACGTGGAAGCATGCAGCTCCATTCGCATTCAGTCTTAAAGTGACAGCATCCTAATAATCCTGCTACTGACTTGCTACAGTTTGGGTTTTAATGTTAATCAAACAGCAAAGTAGAAATACATTTTTATTTTATTTTTTTAAATCACTCACTGCTCTTGAACTTTAAATGGATATTAATACTATGCAGTGTTATTTATTTAGCTTATTTTATTACATTTCGGTACCTGAAAACTATTAGACCTGCCTGAAGAGCTGAAGAGTTTATTTCATTTGTATCTTTCATGCATTGTATTTATTAATGCTATTGCTTGTAATTTGATTGTTTGTCCTTATTTTATTACCAACTACTGACTTGTCTTTAAAAATGTAGGCTATAAAATGTATATTAGTTAAGCTAGTTTAGCTGTAGTATCGAAATTGTGAAATTGAGGATTGTGAATTTTCACTAGTATCTAAAATGTTGGTGTCATAACTGCCTGTTTTTGACTGGTACATTTTCTGAAGTCATGTAATTAGATATGGTAGCATATGCATTCATTCATATTTGGGTGTGCTGTCCGAGGGGAGGGCTCTGAGATCGGAATTTGGCCCGAATCCAAAGTAGGCTACTCCCCCTATCCTTGATTGGGATAGGAACCAGCCAAGAGTGAGGAGCTGGGGTGGCTGAGGGATGCTCCTGCAAAACTGCCACGGAGTTTTCAGTGTTCTGTGTATACTGGTCCATTTCACCCACCTGCATCAGTGCCTGTACCGTTTCAGCAAAACCCACTGTGTGCATTGCTACAGCCACTGCATTAGCGAAAGCAAATATAAGCCCAATCGAGCCTCCAAGTTCTGGACCCAAACTACGAGAGATCAGAAAATATGTTCCACCTGGGGGAAAGAAATACAAAAAATAAAAAAATATGTTAGTGCTGATATCTGATGGTTATTAAATAACATGGCTATATAGGCAATATTGCATCCTGGAAAGAAATCTGATAATGGCTTAAAGACAATTCATTAATCATGTTAGTCAAATCTACTCAGCATATACATGTATTGCATTGTCTTTACCTCCTTTAACCTTGCCATTAGTGGCAATGGCCGATGTGGACAAGCCAGTGATGCCCGTTATAGAGGAGGAGAGCAAGATTATAACCCAAGTCAGACCTTTAAAGTGAAGATGAATATGTTCACATTATGCATGCCAAAACACCGACACAGCCACAGCAATCTCTAACGTAACAGCCCTGAGGGGGTTCACAAATATCAGGTGGGAACTTAGCAGTAAAACACACAAACACATAAAAAATGAAGGGATCAAGACATATAAAAACATAGATTGACGTACCAATCCCTGCCTGAGCTGTGATCCAGGGAAGCCTCAGGTACAGAATAACACCCCAGATATTAAGCATACAGCGGATCTACAGGGAGTACAAGAAACAGGGATGCTCCAATGGGATCCATTTAGATAACACAGTGTATAAATGCTTTCTGCTTGACTTTATTCCGAGTATATTTTACCCATACGCAGAAAAAAGACACAGTTTAGACATTTAAAAATGTATGAAAGCTTTTGCAATATAACAAAATACTCCTCTAAAAGGACAAAGAAACGTTTCAAGCTAAAATTTCACACACAAAAAAAGGCTTTTTAGATTTAAAATGATTGTCAGATATTAGTGGAACACGTTCATAGTAAAACTGACTTCATATTTTTCAATAAAAATAAATAATGGCTTTGAAAAGTAAAGTTAGTTCTGATTAAGGTTTTCATTTGTTTGCAGATGCCCCTTTAACAATATATTATTTTGTATTTAATGGAATAACATTCTTATATATACAAGTTCGGCCCCAAATACGTTTTGGTGTCAATGTTTTTATTATAGTTTATACATCAAGAAGCATGTTCTGTTGTGGTTTTATTTCTTAGGTAATCTTTAATGTTCTTATACCATGACTCCCTGAGCCCATCCAAAGCGAGCCGGTTCTGGTGGAGGTTCTGTGGGTTCATCTTCATCCGGGCTCTGTTTGTCCACACTCGACTCCTCATACAGAGGAGGTGGAGACGGGTCGTCCTGGAAAATAGTGGAAAATATGACTATTTATTTGAGGCCTATTTATTTATAATAAACCTTACCCTGTTTTATTAGAGGAACAGACATTCTTCAGCATTGGTTATAAGCTTATCAGTGCAGCTGTTTGAGCAGTTTCCAAGGGAAAAAGGTTTAGTTTTATGTTGTTCCTACCTGAGGGTTGGAGTGAAGCTGAAAGAGAGAAGGTCTTGACTTCTTTGCTCTCCCAAAAACCTCAGTGTTAGTATAAAAGTCATAACTCGGTGGAGTATCCAATGTGTCATATCCAGAAAAGACGCCGGTGCTGCGGGATGCCACACTGTCGGTATCAAAACTGCTACATCCCCCCAAACTAAATTTACGGTCGTCATCATTGTTCAGTGACGAGCCCGAGAACAGGCTTCTGGCGGTTGTGAGGTTCATCCCTTCATTGGCCTGCGGTACCTCCGGCACAAGTGAATCAACAGACGTCTGAGTGAAGCCACGGCTTGATTCGAAGGGTTATATTATACCTGAGCCGGAAGGAAACACTTACAGATGTGTGATTAGTGTGAGAATATATTCAGGAGCTTTTGTAACGGTCATTAATTCTTAATTGTTGCTGCAGGGCCTTTAGTTTGTACTGGGACTTGTAAACATCATCAGAACATGTAATGACTCAGATCTTTGGTCAGATGTCCTTGACACAGGTTCTCAAGGGCAACTGCACGTTTTGAGAGTCCTGTGTCATGCATAAAACATAGAATTATGAATTCCATTGGCAAAAATGTCAGCTTGTTTGATTGAGAGAATTATTGAAATGTTTTATTTGGTTATTTTATTAGCTAATTTTGTTTTTCTTGGTCTGATAGCGATCAGACGTCAGCATGACTGACAAATTAGGCCTACAATACCGCCGGCAAAACCAACGGCTTCTAAATATTTGGTTGAGATATAACTAATTGTACTGTAATTGTAGTATTGACTGAGATAGTGTATTTGATAGTGCATTTTCCAATGTAGTGACCTTCATTTTAGCTGCTTTAACCCGCCAGCAGCTCGCAGTCGTTCCAGCTGACAGACTTTTGCCTTGAGCGTTGACTGATCATTGTAGAAGCAGTTCCTCATTAACTAAAAGACTAATGTCTGCCAATGCATGTGACCCAGGGAGCACAATCGGGCTAAGTAATTATTTCAGCAGAAATTGTTCTGGAAGCCCCAAAGGTGGAGCCTTTTCGGTGTAATTAGTGCGGACCCTGCAAACCTACCCACAGGTGCTCTCCTTTGAAGCAGGTTTTTGATTAAATTTCTATTATTAGACACAGAGCTTAAGCAGAAAACCAACTGCTAAATGGTCATTTTGAAATCTTCATGCTGCCTGAGGGGAGCTGTCATAACAAGGAGTAGAACACTGTATAAAGTGGTTTAAATTGAAATTACAATGTGCCTACTGTATTAAACACATGCAAAATTTTCAGTAACACTTTAGGGCCCAATTCTCACTATTAACTAGTTGCTTATTAGCATGCATATTGCTAGGATATTGGCTGTTTATAAAGCACATATTAATGCCTTATTCTGCACGACCATATTCTATATCCTCCACATTCCTAACAACCACCTTACTACTATTAATAAGCGGTAATTAGGAGTTTGAGGCAAAAAGTCATAGTTAATAGTGAGAATTGCACC
>JAGHMJ010003626.1:0-95000 GCA_018749465.1 Paracanthobrama guichenoti
TGGCGTCCACGGCTTGGGTATCTCGAACTTCATCCTCCGAGACAGAATCCAACGTGATTATTTGCTGCTCTGAGTAATTTCCTCTATGGCATACTTGGCGATCGTTGCCGCGGTTACAGTCAAAGCGAGCATAGAAGGAGTTTAACTGCGTTCCGAGCAGCGGATCAACGCTTGCCTCTGCAGGAATTAGATCAAAGGAGCAGATGGACCTCGAACCTTGCCATGCTTGTGAGTGGATTGAGTTGTTAAAATGAGGCTCACTTTCGGTCTTTATACGCGGAGTTCGGCTTTAACTGCTCGTCTGGGAAGCATAGGGGCCGATCTGTATTCATTCATATTCCCGATAGGAGACTCGGCGTTGTAAGCAGCAGTGCGCGTGCGCTCACTGCCGCGCTGGATTGAATTGTCCACCCACGGTTTCTGATTTGAGAAGGACGTTATTGTTATTGTTTGCGTGGCTTGCTCTGTAAGCGTGTTGATGAAGCAAAGCCACGTCTGTGAACTTCGCTTCGTCAGCTCAGACTAAGCTGGAACATGTCCCAATCCACATCGCCAGAGCTGCCTGTAGCATGGGTCTCTGAGTGGGAGTGACCAGCGCCAACTTCCCGCCTGCGGGGTTTCTGGAGGAGCTTTTGTTTTGTATTCGGGAGTGAGGAAAAATGGCGGCATGATCCGGTTGCCGCGCTTCGGTAACCACGCGCTTTATAGGCGTTCTTAAGCGGAGAAGTAGCAGTGATCAGTGTGTTTGCTCCTCGTGTGGGGCAGGAAGGCGTGCTGATGAAAGTTTGGCAGGACTTTCTTTAGGTTTAACTTTGTTAAGTGGCCCGCGACAATGAATGCCGCGTCGGGATGTTGGTTATGACGCCGTACAACATCGAACAAACAGATGCTAAAGCCAGCGCAGTGTCTGCTCGTGGAATGCAACTGGTGGTCACGACAACACAGAAAACTCCCTAGGCAGACAGAATGGGCGGCAGATGACTGTTAAATGTTCCAGACAGAGGAGCAGGAGGACCACGAGAAGATTGTGATGGTCCTTGGATCGCGACTCAGATTTTTGTTGATCATAGAAACAACACTCCACTGCCTTTGGATTTACTGTGGCCTATTGCTGTTCTGTCCATCCGAAAAACAGAGTAGTTCTCCGGCGGTGTCACAGCTGTGTTCGGGACGCGGGCGTGAGCCATGTTTCAGACAAACAATAGATATTACAGTCTCTCATGTCCCGTTGAAAACTTATCCTGGCTCTAAGATCGTCCATCTTATTATCCAAGGATTGAACATTTGCTAATCAAGGACTCTAATCAACCTGCAAACCCTCATTTCACGCCGCTGCTGCCATCTGGTAAGCGCTTCAGAAGCCTGGATGGCCAAAACTGAGAGACTCGGGAGGAGCTACTTCCCCAGGCCATCAGACTCTGAACTCAGTCACTTAACATCACGTGACTTCACTTCAGGATAAACATCGATACACTGACATTGCACTGCACTTTGCTGTTCTCGTTGTTACTGTGTAACAACCTGTTATAAACCTGTTTGCACATTATACTCTTTATACATTTGTTAACCACATATTTATAAGTCTACAGTTTACTCACTGCACAGTTTACTCCACTTATTTTATTCCACTCTTTATTTTTATTTTTTACTTTTTTTCTACTTGACTTCATTTATAATTCTACAGATATATATATATATATATTAGTACTTTTTATTCTATTTCTATTATAATTTCCTCCCTAGGTTTTTTAACAGTGAATCTGCACTGTCCATGGAGCGGACCTGTTTACATTTCACTGCCGGTTGTATATTCTGTATATAACTGTGTATGTGACAAATAAAACTCTGAATCTTGAACTATATTGTACTGCAGTAGGTAACACTTCAAAGTCAATACCAAATTTAAAAAAACTAGTTAGCACAATATTTGTAATTGAAAGAATTTAATGACAAAATCTGGTTATGGTTACACTTAAAATAGTTACAAAATAAATGTATGAGATGATAAAACTTATACCATTAATCGTACTTCCAGCATGAATGTTACCTGAGGGAGAGAGAGAGAGAGAGAGAGAGAGAAAGAATAGAAGTGAGCAAAGAAGAGAAGAGCCAAAGAGAAGGCCCCAAGAAGAGAGAGCCAGAGAATAAAAAAAGCCAGAGCAACAGTTACAATCTTCTTTTATCTATTCCTTGACCATGTGACTGAAACCTAATGTGAGACATTCAAACTGACCAATCAGACCAAACTTCCCCACTGTGCTACATAGGTGTGACACACATTTGGCCTACGAGGCCTTCAAAATCTTGTTAAAAGAAAGATGGGGGGGTAGAAAACAGTAAAGCAAATGTCTTTGTTCATTTTCAAAATCAAATATCTTTGATTATTTCAATCCTTTCAGCCCCCTGGCAGCGCTTTCCCTGGTCACAATCATTGAGTCCAAAGGTGGCACAGTCCACGAAGACATGCTTTCTGTTGTGTGTGTAGATGTCATCTTCAGACTTCTCGTCCACACTTGTTGCAAAGCAGCTGGTCAGTCTTCAGTCTTTGTTCTCATTTCAGTCCTGCATGAGAAGGTTCTCCATCAAATGGTGTTGCACCAATCATTGATATGCAAACGCCCATTGAATACTTCACACTCGAGAGAACAGTCACTGAAGGTTAGAGCAAACTTGTGCAGCAGGGATCCTGTGATTGATTAAAAAGAATATATAGCACAACACAGAACAAAAGCACGCATGGCATTTGTCATTGTGTGTCAACTGATTTAGTAAATCTAAAGAAAACAAAACAATAACTGGAAGAAATTCACAGTCATAATACAGTCTAGATGTAAAGACTTTCATAAAATTGTATGCATACATTTTGTCAGGCTGACGTAGATTTGACTTTTTGTGTGTGAAAATCAGATCTATGTGGCTGCATTTAGCTGTGGCTATGTGTAAATCATGCCCAAACACGGTGAGGAGGGTTTACAAGTGTGATGCAGTTTTGGTCCTGTTGTAACAGGAAGCCAGCATGAGAATGTGAGTGAGGTGTGGTTGGCTCAAGATCTCCCACACCAGTGTTTTTGTTAGGGGAGCATGATAAAGTGCAAAGGTCAGAGTTACCAAATCCTGCTGTGATGAAAGCATTTTCATGGATAATGCAGTTGTAAATTACACTGTAGCCACATGGCAATTCTGTGCTCCTGTACATGGTTTTACTGCAGCTATATGGAAAATAGCAGAGTTTTCCATTCAGGAGACAAACAAATTCAACATAGAAACACATGAAACTGGAAATGGCTAAACAATTCCAGTATTCAAGCTATTCCAATTTTCACAAGATACATGGCCTAGAATGCAAAGCATCAACAACCTTATCCTAAGTGTTTCATACAACACTTACAGTAAAGCAATCATGTGTTTTAAAGAATAAACTTAACTAGTCTCTGTGTATATATTAACACAAACAACTATAATATGTGTTCAATGCGCACAATGTGTTTAGTACAATTACAAATTTGAAAATACAAACAGGATCATTGCAATTTGGATGTTTAACTATTAAATTCACTGCTATGAGGCTGCTAGTCCACTAGCCAGTGAGGTTAACAGCTGAAGGCCTTGTATGAACACTGCGGTTAACTCACTAAGAGTTTTACCTGCAAATGAGCGCTGATCTTTACTCTTACAAAGTGATTTCCGAGTTTTCTGAAAATAAGGTGGAGGTCGACTTTACCCAGTGACCAGCATCTCTCCTCCCCCTTTACGAAAAATAACCATGGTTTTATTGTAGTAAAGTGTAGTAACCATGTTTTTTGGCTAATTGATTACCATTATATAACCAAAATACCATTATATTTACCACAAATACCATGGTTAAGCTATGGTTAGAGTAGCAAAACCATGGTTAATTTTTCGCAAAGGGTCTGAATGGCCTATTTTCTGACAGGAGCTGCAAACCTGTTCTCTTTGCCATAGGGTTGAATGCTATGTTCTCCTGGAGTTTGAGGATTTTCATGAATCCCTAATGCTTGTACACCTTTTTAGCATTTAGCTTAGCCTTGAGATCTTCTTTAGGGCTGCTTTATAGCTGGATAAACTATGTTTGATGAATTTACCAACATCAACAGTTATTGAACCCAATTAAATTAACATTTAACTGACGTTAAACTGAACAGGCTAATGACACGATTGTCTTTTAGAGCTTGAATTTGTCATATCTGATGAGGTTTGCATCCGGATTATTATAGTTAAACTGCTTTGAAACGATATCTCTACTGTATAAAACGCTGTAGAATACAGGTGACTTGACAGATCTGTGACCACGCTGGCCGTTAGCAAAAAGGCTGTCTACATTTAGCTTTCCGATTACTGCCACTGGATTCTTTTCTGTAACCTAACACGGACCTGGAAAATTCTACCAATTTTCTCAGCGCTCATATCATCGTCCTTCAATGTTACCCTTTTGCTCCCTTCAAAAAGAATAACCTGCTCCTTCTTGCTGCTCAACTAACCTCCACGTGTTGCAGTGCACCTTTACTTAAAAGACTTAATGAAAAGGTCATTTACGGTCTATGATGCATACAAATAAAAAGACATACAAATGACAATAAAACAGATTTTTTTTTATTCATTTTACCAACTTGCAAAATCAGGACAGAAGCTTGAAGCAGGAAAAGCATGTCTTTAAACTCTCTCCAATCTCATCAAATTGACAGGCAAGAGGTGATCATGATATTTTAACATTTTTAAAACAAACAAATAATAATAAAATAAAAACCAAAATGAAATGTGTTATATGTAAGGTATCCCTTGATGCATTCAAGTTAGATCCTGTGGTGGACAAATTTGAATCACTGATGAAGAAGATGAATTATTTAGACGTGTGTTTGAATTCATAAAGGAGTTAACATGCGTTTCTTGCCACGCAGGGCACTTCTCTAAAACTTTATAGACACAGAGACCGTTCTGGTGACCTATGGGGTCGCAGGACACCTAATCTGAGGGCTCTCCCGAATCATTAATTCTAAGGGCCAGGTGTAAGGAAATCAGGACAGATGGGAGTTTCTAACTTTTACCATGTGTGGAAAACTACTGAGAAGGAAACTACTTGAGATTGTGACTTCTGTTATGTCTTCAGTTCACACTCGATACAGACACTGATGACTTTGTTGAGCTCTTTCTTGCAAGAAATACATCTTTATAAAAACAATTGGCTAAGGTTTGTCTCTTATTCAGTAATGCAATGGAGTTAATATTTTTTTTGCCACAACAATCCCTTGTGGGGAAACAAAGAATGGAGGGAAAAAAAAGAAGAAAAAAAAAAGTACTAACATCAACACAGGTCAGGACGTGAATTTTAAATTATTTCAAATAAAACGTCACTGTAATTTTACATTCTTGCACACTTTAACCACAGATTTCTGCACATTTGGTTTAGGAATTGGTCATTTTTCCCTACCCTTTTTCAGCTAAAATGCTGTAGAGAATGCAATATTTTTGTTTTGTTTAATAAATGTATAAAATTGATGTAATCCCTCCTGCCTGTGGACAGAGGCTCTCTTAGCAGTTTGCATTGCAGTTCCTACAGATGATGCATTTTTCTGAAGTTTATACATCATCACAGAAATATGAAAACGAAGCTAGCTATCAAACAAATCTCATGAAATGAAATGAAGCTGAACTCTGACACTCAATTAACATCAAAGAAGTTCCGTTAACAAGTCCTGTAAAGGAGTGGACAGAGTTCTTTTACGCTTGCCAGACGCTAACGGTAGATTGCGCTGGTCATTATGGAAATGACCCGTCTGCGTCTGTGCAGATCACATGCAGGTCTGTCCACTCCTAAGATACTGGTCTTTGTGTGCATGTTAATATCGTGTTCAATATGTATGGAGATGGTGGTGCTATATAAGCAATGCTTATAACTAGATAAGATGCGAACTTCAGCAATTTACCAAAATGTTTGAGTGTCGTTTAAGACAAGCTCATGTCATTTCATGAAATTTGTTGACACCAGAATGTATCAACTACTTGAGAAAGTGTCTACTGCACTTTACTCTACTTGCATCTCTGCTTCTAAGTCCCTCTTGTAATCATCTAAGCTCTCCTCACAGTGCTCGCCATAGTATGGCTGTTTACACTGACACATTGCCAGATAGGTGTCTTTCATACGAACACACTCGCCTCTTGCCTCCCCACCGCAGTTCAGATTGGAGCAAGGATTTTGTGTCATTATTTCTTCGTCACTTCTAATCAATACAACAAACTTGCCACTCATCGGACCTTGATGTTTCTTACACTCCCTTTATAAATAAAAGGAGTCTGAGCTGAACCGTCTTCGGGAGCAGCACTGACTTCATACTCTTCATCTGGGTTTTCCTGTGCATTGTGTGCATCATGAGCTTCTCTTAAATAGGCGTGTACTGCTGTGTAAGTCTGATACGCTCTAATTCCTTCCATGGCTTCAGTACATTCTTTGAGTTTCTTTGCTACATCATGACACTTGACTGACTTATCAACGCACCTGCCAATGGTTTGTTTGACTAAAGCTGTCTTGGTGTGAATCCCTTTCACCTGTCTGGCGACAGCCACACTAATGCCCTGTCTTTTCACCTCAGTAAATCCTGACAAAATGTGACTGTTCAGGGACTTGAATACTTTCTCAGAGTATTTGGTTTTAAATGCAACAACCATCCAGTCGTACCTGTCATACTCCTTTTCCAGAAATGACCAGACTTCTTTGGCTAGTTCTGGACGTGTCTTGGTTTTGTCAATGAGTGTTTCCACATCCTTTTAATGTACTCCATACTGGTATCGATGCACTTCATGTGGACTTGGAACATAACTGATGCTGCGTCATATGCAATTTGAGCTGCATCATCAATCTTAAATTCATTTTTTGTGCCCTTGAGTTGATAGTAGAATTGATTCATTATATTGCCCTTGTAGATAAGTTTATGAATGAGCACAGTATATTTTATGATATCCTTTTCATGACATTTAACATGTTCAGCCAGTAGATCTCCTAGGGGACTTATGAAGGTCATTCCTTTAGCATTCAGCATGTTCTGTAATCTTTTAGTGGCGTCCTCATATTTTGAGTAGCCTTCCTCAAATTCCTTCTCATACTTCATCACCTTTTCCTTGTCATCTTTTGCTGCCCTAACACTGCGCAGCATAGTAATGAACTTACTCCACGCTGTGTTAATTTTCATCTCTGGCTTGTGATAAGTATTACTTGCCCAGGTGTCCCACTCTGCTCCACATGATATTGGTCAAGCTTCAAATTAAGACTATCAAATTCATCCAAGAGAACCTGTAATGAATCGCCATCCATCATTTTGTTTGCTTCTGATGCTCCCAGCCCTATTAACGAGACCAAGGCTGTTACAAGAGTCCCATTAGCTGGTAGCAGTTCCATAAAGGGGCTGACTGCTTGTGCAATCTTTTCAATAACGGTAGGGTCTTCTTAACTATTTCTTTGGCTTTGTCTAATTTCTTTGAAGAGTTTTCCTGCTGTTGGTTCTGGTTGGCAGATGCAGAGATAATCACGGTGGAGATGAGGAAGGAGGGGCGACATCAACATCAGGAGCAGAAGTCCAGCTGACGCCATGGCTGACAAAACACAATGTGAAATTGTCTGTTTATTACTACAATTCAACTCTAAGCAGTACACACTAAAAATGTTGGGTTAAAACAATTTTCAACCCAGCACTTGTTTAATATTACAACAACATTGCTTTGGGTTTGATTTGCATGTTTGGCTAATCTGGGGTCCATTTCCAAAAGGAGGTTCTACCAACTCGAAGTTAAATTTGGGAGACTCTTGAGTTTTCGGTTTCAGATCAGCTGAATTGAGTTATTTCAATCAACTCTGAGAATTCTGATTCTTGCTGTGTTAAAAATCTCCCTTATACCCTCATTCACTATTGCCTACATTAATATAGTCCACTTGAAGGAGTGGATGAAAACGAGTGAGTGAATTCGGATACTGCATAGTTTCTTCTTGCTGTTGTTAAAGAAAAATTTAATCATTTATGTTTGAGTTCACACAGAAGTCAGCATCTGTCTCTGCCACACAAAAACCTTCTTAACAGGGGTCACGGGACTCCTAGTTTGGAGACTCTTCCGGGCCTTAGGTGTCAGATGGGGCTGATTGAATCACACATCTATCTCATTAAAATGTATATCGACCACACCTCACATTCTCATGCACGATCATAAAACCCCCACCACGCACAGCAGGATTCAGTCACTCTGACCCTTGAACACAAACACTAATGGGGGAAGTACGGGACATTGAGGGGTATAAGGGCTAGGGACATCCTTTGGTTCCTCAGTTCACACTTGGTACAGACACTGACGGTTGTACTGAGTGTGGCTCTTCTTGCAAGAATAAAAGCTTTGTAAAGACCATTGGTAAGGCTTTGTCTCTTATTCAGTGAAGCAGCTGTTTTGCCATCACAATTTGGTGTCAGAAGGGATTCCTTGGACTGGCCTTCTGGACCTGGAGAGCGCCGGTGACCTGCAATCCTGACTCAAGTCAGCCCTACCCCGTTAGATTCAGGGACGAGGGACCGACGCCACAGGCCCAGGAGAGTCCGACCACTGGAATCAGAGAAAACGAACCCGGAAATGGCAACAAAACGCTTCTGGTAAGAGACAAACCTAAAAATTTGGGGAAGAATTTTAAATAAGAATTTGGGTTTAATTGAATTGAAAAATTAATTGTAAAGGATAAAACCATAGGGGAAATCTGAGTTCTGTGGTCAGCGTGATTAAGATATTCTGGGAGAATTGAGATCACGTGGGTGGTTAAGAAATTCTGGAGAAATTGAGATCACAAGAGTGGTCAAGAAATTTCGGGAGAATTGAAATGACATAGAGGACGCTTGAGTAAGCGTCCGAACCGTCTATCCTGGGTTAAGGATTAGATCTGTACAGAGACGTCTGACAGATTATTAGCGTGCACGCGAAAGACCACAGAAACAGATTGCCAATATGGGGAAATCCCAAAGCAAGCTAGCAGAATATGATACACCGGTATTTTGTCAAATGAAAAAATTATATGCCCAAAGATGCATGGGGGATATAGAAAAATTTGTGAAATATCATGATTTCCCAAAAGAGGGAACACTTAGTAGTACAAGGTTGAAAATGGTGAAATTATCAATCCAGGAAGGGAGTGACAAAACAGAGGGTTGTGTTAAGAAACATGTGTGTGGGAATTGTGAGAAAACAATTAAATGTTGGGTGGAAGAGGCAGATAAAAGAGAGAGGAGAATGTTGAAAAAAGAAAAGTGAAGAAAAGGCGACTGCGCCTCCACAGAATGAGATTACTATAACTAACACATCTTATGCTTGAGCTTTTCCACATGCCGAGTTACACAATTTATCCCAATGCGGAGCTCCAAGGCCTGAAAGTGGACCCCGACCTCGACTGCTCTCCGTTTCCGCCGAACCAGCCAATTCAACCAGCCAGAACAACTACAGCTCCCCGGCAGAGAGAAGAGGACGCACGCACACCTGAACAGACAACAGAAGGAGGCGTGCGATCAACTGAGGGAGCGCGCAAGATGGCTGAAACCTTCGGGCTAAACACCGCCGCCCGGAAGGAGAAAGAGACTAGCGATCCGGAAGACGAAACTAAGAAAAGAAGGTGCACGATCTTATGATGTAACGTTACGATCCAACACACGTGCATGGGCCAGAGCGCTAGAGTCAGAAGGGGACTTCGATCTGAATCCTGATACCCTCTCAGAAAGCGACGAGGAGGAGGAAGAATTCGAGATGCCCTGCCCGGAGAAAAGAAAGAACTGGGACAGAACTGCGGAAGAAGAGCAGGTGAACATCACAGCACCTATGGTGGAAGTTATGGGAATAAATTCTATAGAATTAGTGTTCCGCCCATGGAACTTATCCGACATGAAAGAGGCAATGGACCACCTGCCAAATCCCGACGACGCAGGGGACCGTTTCGCCACCGAACTGATGACATTCTGCCAAGAGTTCAGTCCGACAGTAAATGAACTGAAAAGACTCATGATGACCAAGCTGGGAGGAATGAACTGGCACAAGATCAGCGCAGAATTACCAGCAACAGATCACAGACGAAGTCACATCACCTGACAACATGCTTCGAACGACGGATATCGAGCAGCTGTGACGGGCCTGGCTGAGGCTGTGAGAAAAGCATTTCCAGCGCGCATTCACATGTCTAGAGTGAGCCACTGCCGTCAAGAACCAGGTGAGAGTGTTCAAACTTATTATGAGCGTCTCTATACCGTGTTCTGCAAGCACAGCGGGCTGACTGAACCAACAGATCGTGGTAACAGACTAACCACGTGGGAAAGTCATTTGGCCTTTTGAATGGACTGAGACCGGAGATTTCCCAAGCAGTGAAACACAGCTATGTTGAATGGACTGAAGGACGAGTGAGCATCATAAAACATGCTCTGCACGCAGAAGACGAGCTGAGGTCAAGGAAAGAAAGACCAAGACAAAAAGAATTGCAGCTTGCGGCCGTGCAGACACCGCAAAGATTTAACTCAGCGCAGCGCGCGCGCACAAATGGACGATTCAGCTGGAACAAAAAGGGACAACAATCAGACATGAAAGGCTGTTCTCTATGTGAAGATGAGAATCATACCATGCGTGAGTGCACAAAGTGTCGAAGGTGCAGAAAAGATGGACATTGGGCATACAACTGCCCTGAAAATCAGAAGGCGGACTGAGATATTGAAAGCGAGAGAGCAGGAGGATCGGGTGGACCACGCCATGGATGCAACGATCGCCGCAAAGGGAAGTACACATTTACTAATATCAAACACACACACATACACCCATCCACACATATACACATGCACTGATAATGCTCTCTGCAAAGAAAAAAAAGTTTGCACCTCTTTGTGCGTTTCTGAAACAAGCAAAGATGATTTTGATAAATGTTTGATTATGTATAGCAGTAAGGGATTTCTAAACATGCCTGAATATCCCATGCTAGTTGAAGGGACAATGATTTCATTTTTAGTAGACTCAGGCGCTACAAGATCTGTTTTGCGAAAATGTGACTTGCCATGTGAACCAGCACTGACAAATAAGATACATGGGTCTCTGTCAGTCTCAGGGCATCTTATAACAGAACGGTTCACCGTGCCATTAAAGTGTGAGACGGAGGGGGGCCGTGTGCTGAAACATGCATTTTTAACTTCAGCCACGTGTCCAGTGCCCTTCTGGGCCGAGATTTAATGTGCAAATTAAATTTGATAATGGTAGCAGACCCCTCTGGTGTTGTGGTAAAGAGGGTGAACAAATGTATTTGAAATCAGAACCAAAATGGGTTTACAAATGGCACATAACTTGAAACTGAGTGGGCAAAAACAATTTGTGAATTGGGGAAAAATAGAAAACTGTCATTAGGGACAGATTTTATGATGCCTGACAACTTACATTGCACGTCACATGTCGCAACAGAAAGAGATCAATTTTATGAAAAGCAATGGTTTGAACAAGAGAAAGACATTTTGAAACTTGATCAAATGTTTTGGACTAAGAAAATGTGTGCAATTTCAGTAGGCTTGTCAGAAAAACAGCTTTCTCTCTATTTGATAGCAGGAGAGTGTGTGCCACACACACCAATTTCTAAAGAAAACAAACAGACCTGGGAAGAGGTGGGAGTGTTTGTGAAACGCTGCATTGAGACAGCTGACTGGAGAGAGGTCAATAAGACTGTAAAGTACAGTAAAAAATTGGGGGCTTTTAAATCTGAATGCAAGCATGAAATTAAGGTGAAGCGAATTGTAACCGCCATTGACAAACACACACATGAAAATGACAGCATGACAAATATTTGTGTTTAGGACATACACCCAGCGCTGGCGGAAGTGCCAGCTGAGTTATGGACAAAGCACAAATATGATGTGGGACTGATTAAGGGTGTGAACCAGTGATAATTACTCCAAAATCAGATTATAGACCTTGCCAACCACAATATCCGTTGAAAACAGAGGCAATTTTGGGTATTAAACCAGTTTTTGAATCGTTACTGAAAGAAGGCATAATTGTGCCATGTGACACTTCACCGGTGCGAACCCCAATCTTTCCTGTGAAA
Source organism: Paracanthobrama guichenoti (assembly GCA_018749465.1). Taxonomy (NCBI): domain Eukaryota; kingdom Metazoa; phylum Chordata; class Actinopteri; order Cypriniformes; family Gobionidae; genus Paracanthobrama; species Paracanthobrama guichenoti. The sequence continues at coordinate 12,098 of JAGHMJ010003626.1, forward strand.
AAGATAAGAGACAAAGGTCAGCCCACTGAATGGCGTTTTGTACAGGACTTGCAGGCTGTGAATTCAGCTGTAAGAGCAAGGGCTGCTACAGTTCCAAACCCCTACACAATCTTGTCACAAATTCCACACAGCGCCACATACTTTTCAGTGGTGGATTTGGCAAATGCTTTTTTTAGCGTACCAGTGGACAAAGACAGCGCATATTGGTTTGCATTTCATTTTAAGGGGAAAGGGTACACATTTACAAGATTGTGTCAGGGTTACTGTGAATCACCAACAATTTACAATGAAGCGCTCCGACGGAGCCTTGAAAATGTGACGTTGACACCTGGATCAGCCTTGCTTCAATATGTTGATGATATTTTGATTTGTGCAAAAGACGAAACAACATGTGTAAAGGACACTGTGGCCTTGCTGCAACATTTGGCGCAGGAAGGTCACAAGGTCAGTAAAAGTAAGCTACAATTTGTTCAACAACAAATAACATTTTTGGGTCATGTGATATCTGCTAACACTAAATCACTGTCTGTAAAACGGGTGCAAGCAATAACTGAGGTACCCAGACCAATAACAAAGAAACAAATGTTGTCATTTTTGGGAATGTGCTCTTACTGTAGAACATTCATTCCTAATCATGCACTTCTTGAGCAACCCCTGAGAGCCCTGACTACGGGGAAGGAGTTGAGATCATGTGATAAGATTAATTGGACAGGGGAGGCTGAGCAGGCCTTCCAAAACATGAAAGCTCAGCTGGCTGCCCCCACTTTGGGTCTACCTGTACCAACTAAACCGTTTGTCCAAATGGTAGATGAAAAGAATGGTTTCATGTCTTCTGTTCTTTTTGCAGCAACGTGGAGACAGGCTGCGTCCAGTGGGGTATTTCTCTGGCAAATTAGATCCAGTTGCAGCAGGACTGCCGCACTGTCTAAGGGCGGTGGCAGCTGCTGAGCAGGCTGTAATGGCCTTTAGAGAATTTGTGGGGTATTCTGACATGACATTAATGGTCCCGCATGCGGTGTCAATGATTCTGCAGGAACAGAAGACATCACATTTGTCAACAGCACAATGGCTGAGGTATCACACAATTTTGCTAGATATGCCAAATATCACAGTAAAACGTTGCACAGTGCTGAACCCGGCCACCCTTCTTCCGACGGAGGAGGATGGGGAGGAACATCACTGTTGTTTAACTGCACTTGAGCAGGTGTGCACCCCGCGTCCTGACCTTTTAGACACACCTCTTGAGAACTGTGACAATGTCCTCTTTGTGGATGGCTCTGCTTACAGAGACGCACAAACAGGTTTGAACAAAGTGGGTTACGTGGTAACCACTGAGTTTGACACTTTGGCCTCTGGCACATTGCCACACAATTATTCAGCTCAAGCGGCGGAGCTCGTAGCCCTGACAGAAGCATGTAAGCTTATGAAGTGACAAAATGCCAAGGAAACAAAGCTTGCACTCTGGCACTGCTGCAGAAACAGGAACTGGAGATAAACACCAGCTGCTGGCTTTGTCTACAGATATCTCACGCCTGGAAGACTGTACCATTGACTGTTGCAACAATAAATGAAACTGACTGTCTGATCCCACAGCAGATGACGGAAGTGCTTAGAGCTGCAGCGGACATCGAACAAGGGAAGATTCCAACTAAACATCCAACATATACCTGCAAGAGAACACAACGGTACGACCACACAGACATGTTGATTCCACCATTGAGAGTGATGCACGTTCAAGGAGATGTGTGCGTGTGCTCACAGAGACTGAAGCTGAATGTCAACACAGGGTGGTCTGACTGCAGAGTCAGAATTGACATCAAGAATTCGACAACAGGGAACTGCACAGCAGTGATAGGTGGTATCACAACAGACTTTACCTGTCCGTTTAACAAACCAAATGACACTTCACCTGCGGCAGTTTGGGTTTGTGGCGACAGAGCATATCATTCCATGCCACAGAAAGACTGGAAAGGTTGCTGCTACCCAGCTTTAATGAATGTGGGAACACCTGTGTATTTTCCGTGTAATGAACAGGGAGAAAAGACCAGACAGAAAAGAGATATTGGTTCTGAAATAGGGACGTTGCCAAACCCATACAATGGTTATGTCTTGTCAGATCCATGGACAACACCAGGAGCAAATGTGGGTTGGTCTATTTTTCTGGGGGTGGGAACAGCAGTAACGATAAACAAAATGAATGGGTTAGCATGGAGTGTGTTGGCTTTAGCCAATAGCACTGAACATGCTATGACAATGGTGAATGAGGAAATGAGACAAATCAGAGATGCAGTTATTCAGAACAGACTGATTTTAGACATGTTAACAGCAGAAAAAGGGGGAGTTTGCAAAATGTTGGGACTGTCATATGAGAGTAGCTGTAAGGGGACCTGAGAAAGCTGATGAATCATGGTTTGGGTGGACAACAAATCTGAGAGGTTGGGGATATTGGCTATGTTACACTGTGTTGCCAATTTTTGCAATAGTGGCACTAGTCTCGCTGTGTTTACCATGTGTTTTTCAGTGCATTTCAAGCATAGTACAGAGAATGGTGAAGGCCAGTATGTCTCAGCAAATGGGTAAACTAACGGTTTATGACGATTACAATGAATGGATGAACGAATTTGATGAGATGTTTAGCGAGAGACACCTAAAACAAATTAGGAATTTTTATTTATTTTTTGATTTTATTTTGATTTTATTTTATTTCATCTGGGCAACATTTAAAGGGAACTCGGATATCTAAATGTTTCTCTATTTACAAGTTTAAGAGAGTGATCATTTATACAAAAATCAGAGATGAAGAGTGTAAGTGTGATGAGTGACTTAAACTTGTTTTTGTTTATTATTATTATTACTTTTTTTATTTTATTCTTTTTATTCTTTTTTTATAATCACTACTATACATACACACTTTAAATTTTCTTGTGAGTTATCAAAGAATGATAAAAGGTGGAATTGTTAAAGAAAAACGTAATAATTTATGTTTGAGTTCACACAGAAGTCAGCATCTGTCTCTGCCACACAAAAACACCTTCTTAACAGGGGTCATGGGACTCCTAGTTTGGAGACTCTCCGGGCCTTAGGTGTCAGATGGGGCTGATTGAATCACACATCTATCTCATTAAAATGTATATCGACCACACCTCACATTCTCATGCACGATCATAAAACCCCACCACGCACAGCAGGATTCAGTCACTCTGACCCTTGAACACAAACACTAATGGGGGAAGTACGGGACATTGAGGGGTATAAGGGCTAGGGCCATCCTTTGGTTCCTCAGTTCACACTTGGTACAGACACTGACGGTTGTGCTGAGTGTGGCTCTTCTTGCAAGAATAAAAGCTTTATAAAGACCATTGGTAAGGCTTTGTCTCTTATTCAGTGAAGCAGCTGTTTTGCCATCACACTGTTTAGTAATATTTGTAATAATAGTAATAATTTGTCTGTTGTGTTATTGAATAAGCTAACAACAATAACTCCCTGGGGTCGGGAAAGTCGCTGATGCCTTTACTTACATTTTTTCTGATAACTGTGAAAGCGACTGTCACGGTACGCCAGAAAAGACGCTGGATCCAAGTGCGAGAAAGTGAGTTTATTAGTGACAGGAAATAAACAATCCAGAATAGCGAACTGCAAAGTCTAGAAGTCCAAACAGCGGCCGGGCAGGAAGCGGAAGCGCTAGCATAGGCAGCGGTGACGCAGGAACCACAGCGGCCAGGGAACAGGACAGAATCCACAAGGAACCACAGCGGCCAGGGAACAGGACAGAATCCACAATCGACCTCGAAACAAATCCAGAGGTAGGCAAACCAGTAGCGACCGAAGGACAGCGCGATCTGCAAACGAACCGACAACCGTGATTCAAGATTCAAGAGATTCAAGAGTTTTATTTGTCACTCTTGAATCTTGAGAGAAGTGAAGGGTGGATAAATAGGGAGAGGAAATAATGTGCAGCTGGAACGAGAGGAAGGTGATCAGTGACCACGCCCCCCACACTACCACATAACAAGGGGGAGGAGTCGATGAACCCCTGAACCGTGACAACGACTCAAATAACTCTCGATTTTTGTCATACATATAAAGTGTTATAAATCATTTAAAACTATTAAGTGTCTACTTATATTTGTGTATACTCACAATAAAAACAAAATGTTGTGATTTTCATAATAAATAAAATGAACCGTTCTCCCGTCTGTCTCTCAGTGAAGTCTGTTCTGAAATGCGTCTGAAAATGAACTGTAACTCAGTGAATACTTGCCACACAGACATGAGAGATATGTTTTTAGAAAGCTACCTTTAAATGAAGTAAAGCTATATCAAAACATATTCATATCAAAAACAAATGTTCTCTGTTTATGTTATCTGTATTAAAGCAACGAGAGGTACAGTTGCTCATTATCCGTCATGTGACCACACCCACGCACTACGCATCATTCACATGCTAATCGTCCACGTGAAGGAACGCTAACCTGTAAATGCCCCATCACCTTAGTAAACAAACAACAAGCTAGAGGTCTGCATTCCCACGCCTCTCCCAGGGGAACTGCGGACCCGATCAGTTTTTTCTTGGCGGCGAGAGTAAATTTCCAAATCAACGACAGTAGCGGTCAGTAACTCTGAGAATAGCCCGGCCGCTCCCAACATCCTTTGACAACAGCGTATCCGTGCTTGAACTTGAAGTGAACAAAACGTTCTGCAGTGGGGGGCTGGGGGGCGTTCACACAGCTCCCAGTTCCCTGCCCTGAACCTGGCAGTATATGTTCTTTGTATCCCGTCCACGAGAGCACCTTCAGAGAGAACATTCAGCCTTTGTGCTCAGATTTTGGAGGAGACGTTCGGTAATGAAAATATCGTCAGTCAGCGACATTCTGTTTTGGTATGGATGTTAAGAAATATATTTCATTTTGCAGTAGCTATAGCTAGTGTTTCGACAGTTTTCGTTTATTTGTATTTTTGGCTTATAATTTTGAGTGACAGATGTTGTATTTGATTTAGCCTGTTTTTCTCTCTGACATTTTTTTACGGTGTTGACAGTATCATGATAAGACAAAATTAATAAAATGATCATATAGCCAACATTTTATACGGTCGTGTCGGGAAGAAAATCATTCTAAGCGGTAAGCGGGAACACAGAGTGAATTTTAAGCGGGAGCAGGGGTGCGGAATATAACCTAGCCGGAGCAGGATAAAAAAACTGTCCTCTACATCAAGCTTCATCATTCCTCTGCTTTTGATGGAGTTTGGAAGACGTGCTGTGAGAATATGGACTTACCTCAGAAGAAGAAGAACGCGATGGACCCAGTGGAGGAAAGAATCTTTTCCCACTTACATTAGTTAACGTGTTTTGGTGCATAAACAGACAAAGTTTTAATATAAACGCTTGTAATTACTCTCGACAAACTATACATAATTAAAAAGCTCTAAGATCTCATTTTATTCTGAAAATCTTTGTCAAGAGGTATGAAAATGAAAAGAGTCGTCGATACCTTAAATATGAATTATGACCCATTCAGAAAAACTCCTGTATGGTCGAGAGGAGTAATAGCCAAAATGCGGTGCTTTGACTGTGCAGTACCACTGAACTGTGATTCAGTCATACTGAAAGCTGTAAGCGCTATGCATGTTTAGTCCACAAATGAGACACGTGACGAACAACCATATCACGTGACATTCCAGGAACTCCTTTACATAAACAAGGCTTCCAGCGTTCACTGTAGCATGCAAATAAAGACATTTTGGAGATGACAAAAACACTGATAAAAGATTTTTCTGTGTTCTTCAAGCCATAATATCATTATTTATATAATTTTTCATATAATATCATTTTATTTTCTATTTTCATAATAACCATTACTTTAAACTGATACTTGACGAGCATGAGACTTCTTTCATAAACATTAAAATTAGTAATGTGTCCAATCTTTTGACCGGTACTGTATATCATTTAAAATATAATGGGCCTATACAAAACGAATGTTTTCTGTTAAGAGAGGACATTATATTAAGGTTAATACAATAGTTGCTATTATCCTGTTATCGGCATCCTCACAGATTTTTGTTTCTTTTATCTCACAGATTTGAGAATCATAGTGACTTGATATCGGCTGAATATGACCTGAATATGGTGAAAGTAAGCTCACTGACTAGAAGCACGAAATATTTTTTTCTTTTCAGTTCATAAAAACACCAAACACGTGGGAAATGCCAGGTATATGGTGTCTCTTTGAACAGGATTTATTTACTCAAAATGTGCCTTCAGCTCTCATTTATATTGATAACTATGTTTTAAATAAACTACATATATAATATACATTCACCTAAAGGATTATTAGGAACACCTGTTCAATTTCTCATTAATGCAATTATCTAATCAACCAATCACATGGCAGTTGCTTCAATGCATTTAGGGGTGTGGTCCTGGTCAAGACAATCTCCTGAACTCCAAACTGAATGTCAGAATGGGAAAGGTGATTTAAGCAATTTTGAGCGTGGCATGGTTGTTGGTGCCAGACGGGCCGGTCTGAGTATTTCACAATCTGCTCAGTTACTGGGATTTTCACGCACAACCATTTCTAGGGTTTACAAAGAATGGTGTGAAAATGGAAAAACATCCAGTATGTGGCAGTCCTGTGGGTAAAAATGCCTTGTTGATGCTAGAGGTCAGAGGAGAATGGGCCGACTGATTCAAGCTGATAGAAGAGCAACTTTGACTGAAATAACCACTCGTTACAACCAAGGTATGCAGCAAAGCATTTGTGAAGCCACAACACGCACAACCTTGAGGCGGATGGGCTACAACAGCAGAAGACCCCACGGGTACCACTCATCTCCACTACAAATAGGAAAAAGAGGCTACAATTTGCACAAGCTCACCAAAATTGGACAGTTGAAGACTGGAAAAATGTTGCCTGGTCTGATGAGTCTCGATTTCTGTTGAGACATTCAGATGGTAGAGTCAGAATTTGCCGTAAACAGAATGAGAACATGGATCCATCATGCCTTGTTACCACTGTGCAGGCTGGTGGTGGTGGTGTAATGGTGTGGGGGATGTTTTCTTGGCACACTTTAGGCCCCTTAGTGCCAATTGGGCATCGTTTAAATGCCACGGCCTACCTGAGCATTGTTTCTGACCATGTCCATCCCTTTATGACCACCATGTACCCATTCTCTGATGGCTACTTCCAGCAGGATAATGCACCATGTCACAAAGCTCGAATCATTTCAAATTGGTTTCTTGAACATGACAATGAGTTGACTGTACTAAAATGTGAGTTCACTGTGTAAAATGTTCACTGTACTTTACATTTCACTGCCGGTTGTATATTCTGTATATAACTGTGTATGTGACAAATAAAACTCTTGAATCTAAAATGGCCCCCACAGTCACCAGATCTCAACCCAATAGAGCATCTTTGGGATGTGGTGGAACGGGAGCTTCGTGCTCTGGATGTGCATCCCACAAATCTCCATCAACTGCAAGATGCTATCCTATCAATATGGGCCAACATTTCTAAAGAATGCTTTCAGCACCTTGTTGAATCAATGCCACGTAGAATTAAGGCAGTTCTGAAGGCGAAAGGGGGTCAAACACAGTATTAGTATGGTGTTCCTAATAATCCTTTAGGTGAGTGTATATTAGTCACATACCTGACATAAGGCTCATTATGCGGCTCATTATGCAGTTATATTGTCTTCTCAGCTGTGAATCACAGCATTATTCATGATCATTCACACCCCGCATATTGCCTTTGTAAAAAAAAAAATGTCTTACAAAATGTAAATCAATGTATTGTTTTATATGAATGAGCTGGCACAATGATTCTCACATCAGTTTGAAGCAAAAGCTCTAGACAACATCACCCATTAGTCAAAAGTCTTGTGGACATATGCAGATATTTACTGTTTTGTGGCCTTATTTTAGTGACCTTTTTTTTCAATAACCACGCATAAACGTTATTCTGTCAAAAATACAAGCATGTACATACATGTTGCTCTCATATTATGGTAGCCCAGTTTGTGCTGAATACAGTGTAATGACACTTTTGCCATTAATGTGTTTATAAGCAACTGATAAAAGCACAAATGTCAGAGCATGTCAAAACTTCTAAAGGGCCTAAAACTGCCTCAGACCTCTAAGGGTTAATAATCCTCATTCACTTTCAGTTAAATGTTGATTCTTAAATTTTTGGATGTGATTTTATTCTAGAACGGTCTACTGCTCAAGTTAATGAAAAGACTCTGTAATTGCCACAGTGTTGATGAGTTACTGAAAGCCTGGTTGAGATTATCCCTTTTCTTCACCTGATTTAATTCTGTTTACTCATTCATTCAAGCTCCTGAACTTGAGTAATTCCCCTTGTTTTTGTAACACATCGAGTAAATTCTCAGATTACACACATCTTTTACCATCCTTCATTTTCCTGCCTCATTCCATCTTGTCTGGTCCTTCTCTTTCATATTTGGTTTTATTTTTTGTTGTCCTCATCCATGTTGTTTTCTTTGAAAACTTATCATTCTCTGTATTAACAAATAACGTGTCCATTGCAACAATAGAAATAGCAACCCAGGTTGCTGTCGTGAAACACTAAACGGTTTAGAAGTGTTTAAGGCATTGTGTGCAACACCCTTTGTCATTACCTTAGGTAAGGAGAAATCACACCTTAAGTCTCATATATAAGGGAAGCACTTAAGGTGCTTTATGCAACCAGGCATAGAGCCTGTGGTTTAGTTGAGGATGGGCCAGAGAACTGTAATTGCTGGATGCTGATGCAGGGATAATATCTTTGCTAACCACATAAACACATGTTGTTATTAGCTAACAGTAATCTGCAAGAGGTTTGAGTTAAATCAATGGTTTTAGTTTTAAGTAATTTTACTTAATGATATGAATCAAGTCGTCAAATATTTGAGCAGTGGTTTTATCGTTTCATTTTATATTTGGAAATATTCTTAATTTGTAGACTCAAATGAAATGAAGTTAGATTGCTGTAAAGAACCATAAACTTAACAGTAAACTACTAGTGACTACAGCAACTTTTATTTTGAAATTCTAACAGAGAACTAACAAATTCCCAAATTACTCAAAGACCTTTTGTCCATTTTACTTCAGTTTATCTAGTTCATATAACTCGGAAGGAACTACTTAAAACAGATGTGTGGAGCCACTTGACACAGAGTCTTAAGTAAATCCATTATAATTACTGTGTATTACTGACACATTTATCATGTTTTATTGCCCTGTGATGCACTTTGTAACATTTTGAAAAGTGAAAATGTTTATTATTGTAATAACATTATTTAACTGTTTCATTATTTAGCATTGGAAGTAGTAGTTCAAGTAGAGTTCTACAGTGGAAAAGACACCATAGTCCTGGTTATCTCTGAGGTTAAAAAATTATTGTAGACAAAGTGAGTTATATCTGAGTTATATTAAAAAAGTCCTGGCTCTTCACAGCTTTATAACGGCAGTGACTGCTGGGTCATTTTGAAGTCCATAAAAGTGCATCTATCCATCATATAACCGCTCCACATGCCTCTCGCTACACTTTTTCCGTAATTTGTATACGGAAGGTGATTCGCAGGAAGCTAGATAATTTACTTTATAACGTTTTAAATATGGATATTTTTCTTACACAAACGCATCGATACACTTATTAACCCCCCGGAGCCATGTGGGACAGTTTTATGATGGACAGATGCACTTTTATGGACTAAAAAAATCACCAAACAGTCACTGCCATTATAAAGCTTGGAAGAGCCAGGACATTTTTAATATAACTCTGATTGTGTTCGTCTGAAAGAAGAATATAATTTACACCTAGGATGACTTGAGGGTGAGTAAATCATGGGATCATTTTCATTTTTGGGTGAACTAACTCTTTAATTTATTTTGCAGACACTTTGTCTAAAGGGACACAAATCAGATACAATAATATTTATAATCAAAGACAGACCTGAAGCTGGAGAGCTGGAGACTCAAGAGAAGGTCTGCTCGATGTCAGGTTGGTCAGTAAGCTGGTCGGTCAACAGGCGGTTGTTGTTTGTTGGATGTGTTGCTGGTTTGTAGGTTGACAAGTCTCCGAAGCCTCTGATCTCTGAGCTCAACAGCACAGATCCAGTGATTTTATAGGAAGCTTATTGGCCACACCTTTGCAACGCCTGGATGATTCGTCCTTTTTTGGTTGGCAGAGCTGCAAAGAAACGGAGCTTCACCTTTTACACCGTCAGAAAAAAAAAGAAAAAAAAACATGCAAAACTTGTACCTTCAAGGTACAATGGCTTTTCAGTGGGGTGGTACTCTAATATAGGTACATTTTCATACCTTTACAGCGTGTACAGAAGCAAATATGTACCCTTGGTGGCTAACTTGGACCTCAGTCAAGTCCCAGATGGCATTTCAGTGTTCATCATCTGTAGTGCAGGAGGGGGATGTTCACATTGTATGGGGTGAAGAAAAAACTGTACCACAATACCAGAAGAAATTTGTTCAGCTGAAGTTGCAATTTAATTAAAATATTTATTAAAATAATTACTGTATTTAAATAATTATATGCTGGTGCAGCATTGTTGAAGAGAACAGCCAATAAAAAAACACCCATTCATGATGAGTGCAAAATTCAGCATACAAAACTTATACAATAACAGTCTATAAACTCATTTTGCAACGTGATCTCATGAGAATACGTGTCTATTTTTACATAAAGTGTGGTTCTACAACACGTACATTTATGTTTTCATACACACCATAATGTACAATATTGACAGCATTAAAACGTAAATTATTTACGTATCCGTGTAGAATGTGTAGCAGCTACCATGCATGATTAATAAAATCGTGGAATTTCTTTTTGATTCTATTGTATTTAATTGTCAAATCAATTACGTTTTCAGTCGCATTTATTAAATGCAGTTTACTCATCTACTTACTGTAGTATATCTCCTAAAATCATAAAATACACCAAAACACAACATAAATCCACAAACATTTTATTTGTTTGGTGTAATCCGAATCTTTAGAATCCATATGTTTACGAGGAACAGATCCAAAATTAGCCCTTTATCCAGCGATCTTCATCTCTAAGCAGCCAGAGACTGTAACGGCAAATCCCGCGCTTGCTTGACTTGTTATGAATTCAAAATTTAAAAAATTGCGCACTCAAGAAGCGCTACGACATGCTTTACGGCAGTGGTATCGAAAGCTCATTGGCTCTCGCTTGCTCCATCACAGATTGCGACATGTCGTGTTTTAGTCGATGTACATTTGAAACGGGAAATGTGCGCCTTCACAGAAAGAAGCCGGATCAACATTTTCATGGATTAATAATTTAAAATCTGCTCTGTACCTCATACAAAACTATACCACCAGAGAGAAATGAGACTGCAACACATCATCAGCTGATTGCACTTGTCTGTCCGTTATGCTTTTATTTTTAACAGTACATAGTTCCCTTTCAGTCAGTACACTACGAGTTACGTCAGTACTGACGAAATTGGGGTTTCGCCTAGAAGCCAATCGTCTTTGAGATCTACAAAACGAGCCAATGGCATGAAAATGCCATGGGTCTGCGGAATTTGCATAATGCAACTCTGCCCCACCGCGTGGGTATATAAGGAGTTGCATTGCAACCTCGCATAATGTTTCTGCTTCAGAGCCGAGTGTATCATTTGCCTTCTGAGCGGTGTTTGTGTTACGGCGAGATCCAGTGAGTTCCGTATTCCTGCTGCTGATCTGTGCAGTGATCTGTCACAGAGAGTGTGTGTGTGTGTGTTCTCCCTGGGCGCTTTGGCACTGCTGCAGTTTTTTCTTGCACATGTGTTTCTGGGTGCAATTGCGTCATTCTTCCATCTGACAGCCGCGAGCGCTGTCTCGCATGTTGAGTTATATACGCGCTGACGCAGCGCTCACGGATGAGTCATGTTTTAAAGGAACATGACCATAGCAATGTTGAGATCAAGACTCAATGACCTCAGAAGGGGTAGAGTAGAGGGGTAGAGGGGTATGGTGTGGGCCAACCCAACGCAAGCTGGTGGGCTTCCGATTGAGATGGCTGGTTCCTCACATCAGGGACCCAGCATTTCATTTGGGGCTTCAGTGGATGGTATGATGTTGATGATGATGCTGCATCACAAGGCAGGCTTGAGTCCTCTGAAGATGAAGGTTCGGCTGTGCTGCCTCCTTCGGGAGTGCTAGTGTTTAAAAAAAGAAAGCCTGTAATCGTTCTGGTGTGACCTCAGCTTTCACTACCCTCGATGGAGGCATGGCTAAGGATATGCGGGGATTCCCTCAGTGGAGCACTCTGTTGCGATGCTGCATCTCAGAGCGCATCCGCCTGGTGTGGTGATCCCAAGCGCCTGTCCAAAGCCTGTGGGTTCTCGTTGTTGTCTACTTTGCATGCCATGGCCATCTTGCAGGTTTTAAACCATGCACGAGAGTGGTGCAGACCCAGGGGTTATGCAGGAAGTGCGCACTGCCACGGACTTTGCTCTCCGAGCGACGGAGGTCACTGCGCACCTGGGTCAGGTGATGTCCACTTTGGTGGTCCAGGAGTGCCACCTATGGCTGGGTTTGGCATAAGGGACTCTGAACGAACCTGTTTTCTCAACTCCCTGATCTCCCAAACCAGCCTCTTCGGCGGCGCGGTCGAGGACTTTCCCCAGCAGTTCTTGGCCGCCCTGAAGCAGCCTGAGGCGCACAGACGTGCTGACCAGGTGACCCGCTGCTGCATTCACACTACTGCCAGCTCAGCTGCCTCAGCCTACCGCTCGGGCCACAGCATGGAGGAGGTTGCAGCTAGGTGGCGCACCCCTGTCATGCGTGTGTTGATCCCTCTGAAATACGACCTCCTTAGCCTGAGTGCTCCCTTTGAGCCTCGCAATCTTTTTGAGTTGTAAGTTCCCTTCAATGAAAAGTGACACTCTTGATTGCCTAGCTCCTATCAAGGTGGTATGAGACCTGCAGGCTTTTTTCGGTGACAAAGCGTGCCTATAATTCAAGCTGGCTTGCTCTCACGTGATAACCTGAGACCTCGGCTTGGATGTGTGCCCAAGGTTCCCACCTCTTCAGGTGCTGAACCTGCAAGTGCTGCCTTGGAGGAGGCAAATCAAATCAAATCAAATCACCTTTATTTATATAGCGCTTTTTAACAAGTCCAATTGTTTCAAAGCAGCTTCACATTGTTAACAGGAAAATAATGCAACAGAATTTGTACAGCCGTTCTGGTGAAGCGGTGATGTTATCCGGCTAATTTCAAGTATCATATAGCGCCAATGCGGGCAGATCGGTAATATAGATGAAATTTAGGTGTCCCCAACTGAGCAAGCCAAAAGCCAGAGGCAACGGTGGCAAGGAACAAAAACTCCTTCAGGGTCAGAATGGAGAAAAAACCTTGGGAGAAACCAGGCTCAGTCGGGGTGCCAGTTCTCCTCTGGCCGACGAACAAACAGTGTATGATTATAATTCTGGCAACATAGCAGGTCTTAATTCATATTAGGCAAATAGATATTTATTAGATTATTCGAGAGATTGGAGTAAATCACGCTGAGGACGGGTTTAATGAGGATGTCGTGTCGATGCAGCATTTACGGGGGGAGTTTATTTGACATGTTCTCTGCAGACACTTCAGGGATGCGTTGGTCATGTCCAGGCGCTGGTCCACCATCTGATCTGGATACGGCCTGGATCCGCTGACTGCAGTAAACCTCGGGATAAAAGAGAGACTAACATTAGCGTAGATGGCATTCTTCTTATAATGTAACGAGTACATCAGGTGTTATGGGAAGTGTTCCCGGTTCCGCTGACCTAGTTAATGCAGCCTAACAATCATTTACTGATTTGAGCAATAGAAATTGATAATGTTTTATGTGTAAGCCATAGTAAAGAGATGCGTTTTTAGTCTAGATTTAAACTGACAGAGTGTGTCTGCTTCCCGAACAATGCTAGGAAGACTGTTTCAAAGTTTAGGCGCTAAATAGGAAAAGGATCGACCGCCTGCAGTTGATTTTGATATTCTAGGTATTATCAACTGGCCAGAGTTTTGAGACCGCAATAGACGTGATGGAGTATAATGCGTTAAGAGTTCGCTCAAGTACTGGGGAGCTAAACCATTTAGTGCTTTGTAAGTAATAAGCAAAATTTTAAAATTTATACAATGTTTAATAGGGAGCCAGTGCAGTGTTGACAGAACCGGGCTAATATGGTCATACTTCCTTGTTCTAGTAAGAGCTCGAGCTGCTGCGTTTTGGACCAGCTGGAGTTTGTTTATTGCGAGCAGGGCAACCACCCAGTAAAGCATTACAGTAATCTAGCCTTGAGGTCATGAACGCATGAATTAACTGTTCAGCATTTTGCATTGAAAGGATGTGCCGTAATTTAAATATATTTTTAAGATGGTAGAATGCAGTTTTACAGATGTTAGAAACGTGGCTTTCAAATGGAGGCAGACCCAGCCTTGGTACTGCGCTGTCCAGCACGCGCCTCTGCGCTTACGCAGACTGATCGCAGTGTTCAGGATCTCTGACTAGTTCTTGTCTGTTACGGAGAGCAGCAGAAAGGGAAGGCTCTCCCAAGCAGAGGTTGTCATGCCATTGAGTTTATGGTTCAGGGCATGCCATGCCCTTAGGGGTCTCAGCACACTCCACTAAGTATTGTCTCTCTTGGGCTTAGCGCATGGCGCCTCGCTAACAGACTTAGAGCTGCAGGCTGGGCGACACCCAACACATTCACTAGATTCCATAATCTCCTTGTGTAGCCAGTTCCTCTCGTGTACTCGCCCCAAGGGGCCAGTAACTGGACAGGCTCAGGTGTCATCGCTTGCTGCGCCATTCCACTCCACGGACTGGATGTGTGCATATTTACTCAGGTGAGTTTCTCAGTAAGCCCTGAGTTCCTCCAGCACTGTTGGTCGACACCAGAGTGCATGCCCGCTTGGTCAGCCCTCGTGTTGAGGCTAGGTGCCTCCATGTGCATGGTTCTCCTCTGGGCAACCCCACGTGTATTCCACGGTAAGTCTCTTCGAGCATATGTCTTCCCTTGACAAGACACCTTGCCACCCCTGGGGTTGAAATATTCCACCTGCAGCTGGATACCCCAAAGTGTTTCATATGTTAGCTCCTCACGAGGCCATATGTGTGTTCTTAAGTCCTCCCCTGCGGGTAGGCATTGTTTTGCATTTTCCAAAAACAAAAACGAAACCCCATTTCGTCAGTACTGATGTGATTTATAGTGTACTGACTGAAAGGGAACGTATGTAACCCTCGTTCCCTGAAGATAAAAGAGCTATTCAGAACCAGCATTATACACCAGCAACACTTCTACAAAAGCAGACCTTTATCTACAGATTATGCATAATATTGGGAACACTGAAACATTTTGAAGGGAGTTTCACTGTGCTGACTGTCATGTGACATGCCGTTTGAATTCTGGATGGAAAATAACGTTTGACAGCTGCACTGGAGGGAAGACTTTCCATTAAACTTAAATCTCTTTTTTTTTCAGTTTGGAGCTTAACAACCATGAGGAATGCACAGTATTGGATTTGGATCTGTCTGTATCGGATCGCTGCAGCCATAGATATAACCCCCTGTGTCCTGCAAATGCCACCTGACTAGAGCCTGATGATCAGATGCAAATGGAGGTGAGAGTGTTTGAGTAGTGATAACTGAATGCTCAGAGAACTGGCTATTCAAATCCCAGTTAAAGTAACAGCTTCTGAGACAAAGTATACGGTCATAAAAGGCAAACTCACACAAATGAAGATGCTCACTTACACTCTCACATCCTCTGTTCTAGGGTGTGTAGATACGGGCCTGCAATAAAGAAACCAGAAGACCTCTCGTTTGGTGATCTTAATGACGGCAGGTACAGTTTCTGTCACAATATCCAGCATGCACTGAAGCACATCACCATTGATGTGGATTGTATGCAATTGATAACTTGAATAAACTTTTTCACAAATTGCATCATCATTAAAGTATGATCCGCTATATTTCATTTTTCATTATATAGAACACTGACTTAACATATGATTTCCTGTTCTAACACTGTGTAATTTCTACTAGAGATATTTTGTTTCTTATTTCAGTAAGTCTGAAGCATTGCCCCTTGGCACATTTGGTAATATTAATGCCTTGCCCAGTTTCCCATTTAGGTGATCAGTTGAAGGGTTCTGTTATTTGGGAGTTCATGTTCATAGTTCATAGTTCACAACTAAGGTTGTCCACCTCTGGGTAAATCAGACAGTACTTGCACTACTCCGCCTCGCTTTTTTTCAATAATCCTCGTTACAGCAACCTGAAGCTATTGTCATTTTGTTTAGTCTTGCCTAAAAGATTACGACCCAAAAATTGTGTTTGTAATGGTAAAAACCATGAAAATCTTTCATATTTACATAGTGTCTTATCTTTCAAAATCCAGCATTTCCGGAAAATGCGGAAAATCCTCTACTGCCTGATAATGGTAAGGTTATATTATATTATATTTTCGTATGCAGTGGAACTAACAGATCAGTGGGTGAATCATTTTTGAACAATTTGAATCTTTAAACTGTGCAAACCCTTGATTTCTGTGGATGGCTGTAGAAAGTTTGTACACATTAAATGTGGTTTATTTTCGTGCTGCTGTGAACGGTTACATTTTCAGCGTGCTTAGTCAATGCATTTTAATCTCAAATCGTATATTGTATTCTTTATATTGAATTCATACATCAACTCAGTTAACTCAAAAATAACCTACAGGAACATTCTGGGAATGTTCTCTTTAGGTTCCAGAACACAACCAATAGAGAACGTTCTTATTTGGTCTGGGAACGTTGGGGGAACGCGTTCTGTGTTTACTGGGCCGCCTCCGCTCTCTGTCGACAAAACTCAGACAGGCAGTCACATGCTCAGATTAGGCCTGTGTGATAATGCAATAATCATCAGAAATATATATCGTCACATGATCCTTCAGCGATCATTCTTATATTATGAATCATGAAACCTATATTTTATTATTCTCTTAGACAAGTCAATTTACTAAAGTTTAATAAATTCATTCACAATATGTACACCCACATTCATTATCTTATGCCTAATCGGATAAAATCGGCTTTGTTAATGTCCTTTTTTAATTCAAAATGGCGAAATATGAAATTTGTGTTAGTTTGCCTGATTACTTTTGTCGGTTGTTTAACGTTTCTATCCAATCTGTTGGACAGATATACATCATAGACTAGGATCTGTGCTTGAACTTTTCACTGCGCGCTCTGACGTGTTGCCTTAAGCGCATCACTCTGCACATAAACGTTCGTGCCGCTCTGTTTTGAAGCCTTTCAGATTATCATAGTTTTGTGCAGATTATTAAATATCTATCATATCTTTGTTGCCCCATTAAAAAGCTGCACTTTATGTTTACAATAAACTTCTTGTATTTTTATATTATGTGTAGGCCTACATATAATTATTTATATTCATATATAAATATAATTGTTTTTCATAAATGTCTTTTATAAGAACACAAAGTAATTTGTACCTTTTTATTAACATGTTTAGACTTTATAAAATTAGTCAAGAATGACTTTTTGTAATTGTTATTTTTGTAACCATTCACTCACCTAGTTTAATATTTTTGTCATAGCTTATGGTTATACATTTGTATTCATTTATTGTTTTCTCTGTAATGAAGTAGTGTGTACTTAGTGTATTCTGGATTGTTTAACAAATAAGAGTGGTCACACACACACACACACACACACACACACACACACACAAAAAGTATGACAAAGCCTTACAACTGATGATTAATCAGCATAACTGCGAGCCACGGGTCGACCGGGCCAAGCAGGATTTTACCACCTCCGCCTCATTTTGAGTGTCAGTAGCTGAACATTTCTATCATAAAACAGTTGTCTAAGACTTGCATCTACTTACTGTCACTGCCACAAGTTCATGGGTGCAGGAATCAAGTAGTCACCTGAAATAACAACATTAAGACAGGCTGAACATGAAGATGAAAACACTGCAAAACACACCTCTGGCACAGTCCCTTTAGGTGTAGGCGTACTGCGCAATTGGACAGGATATCTATGATCCTGTTGGTCAGGTTTGCTTCCACCTGCACTTGATTGCGATAGTTTTCAGTCTGTAGAATGACTTGTTGTCCCAAGTCTGTTGTGTCCGTCAGCATGAGCAGACAGTGTCAGTCCTCGGTCACCTTCAAGCAGAAGGTTTGGTTTGCCGGGCAGGTCAGATCTCCATGGGTGAAGGAATCGTTTCACTGATGATGCTCCATTGTGTGTGAGACACCTGAACAACTTCTGAATAACCATGCAATAATTGAACACTGATGACTTTCTGGTTATTGTGAGATGGGAAAAGAGAGTTGTTGGATAAACACAAGAACATAAGAATAACAACACATGATAAACTCATGTCAGAAGTGCGAGTGGTAAATACGGTCTCATTTCTCAGGGTCAAATATTTAGTGAGGTCTCATTTGATAGCCAGATTCTTCACTGCCACTGACATGGAAGTGGAATTTAAACGTGGTCTGGATGAATTACAGGAAGGGTAACAAAACATCAATATAACAAGTATATTTACCAGAAGTATGCATAATCAAAATATATCACATAATTAAACATGGAATTACACAATTTAATAATTGTTATTATAAAAGTGTCTATATCAGTTGGTTTTACTTTCAAATCATTACTGAAAGCTAATATTTCAATCAAATCACTTAGAGAATGAGATTTACAGAAACAGAGATTTAAGATCTCTATTTTAGCCTTTGCACTCATCTTCTGTGCATTTGATGTACAGGCTAAGACACACTCAATAAGGCAGGTCTGACTGAGAATTGTTTTATTAATTGATAGAAATGCCTGCATTCTGAAGTTTTCATCCCAGATGTCACATGAAACAGTCTCATCGGCCAAATCTGAATTGCTGTTGTTGTTTCAGTACAGAGCGTGACACACCCCGAGCTGCTCTTGCAATAAAGTGCAAAGGTCAGAGTTACTGAATCCTGCTGTGATGAAAGCATTTTCATGGATAATGCAGTTGTAAATTACACTGTAGCCACATGGCAATTCTGTGCTCCTGTACATGGTTTTACTGCAGCTATATGGAAAATAGCAGAGTTTTCCACTCAGGAGACAAACAAATTCAACATAGAAACACATGAAACTGGAAATGGCTAAACAATTCCAGTATTCAAGTTATTCCAATTTTCACAAGATACATGGCCTAGAATGCAAAGCATCAACAACCTTTATCCTAAGTGTTTCATACAACACTTAAAGTAAAGCAATCATGTGTTTTAAAGAATAAACTTAACTAGTCTCTGTGTATATATTAACACAAACAACTATAATGCGTGTTCAATGCGCACAATGTGTTTAGTACAATTACAAATTTGAAAATACAAACAGGATCATTGCAATTTGGAATAAACGTTTGATTATTCTATTTAACTCTTTACTTTTATTGAACTTGTTCATTCCAATGGATACAACGTAATTTACTAAAGTCAGTAATTTCAGAGTAAATCAGAATGAAATCAAATGTAACAACATATTTATCAATTTTTGAGAGTGAAAAGGTTTCAGATTGCATTCTCATCAATATATTTGAATATGAAAATTTCGTCCATCAATTTACTAATCAATTAATTGTCAGTCAATTGATGTGTGTTGATAGCCATGCACATGTTTTATGCACCTTACATGGAATACATATAGGAAGTTGACATGGCTGTAAGCCATAAACTTGTTCAACCTAACTGAAAAGGAATTATGAAAATAATTGCCCTTGTCCTATATGTATGAAGGTGAATAATGTATGATAGATTTGCATTATATTAATGATTTTGCCCTGGATAGTCCTATGATCTATTCCAGGTAGAGATGTTGTGTGGTTTTAGAGATATAAGTGTGTGTGTGTGTGTATGTTGTGTATAGGAGATGGGTGGTGTCTATCCTACCATAATCTGTGTTGTATAATTTAGTTCCAGTTTTTACACTGGGAAGCCATGCAGCTATGTGTGCTGTGGGGTGTGAATGGCTTCATGAAGTATCTTCACTCCCATCTCCTATGTTAAGTTGTGTGTGTGTATGTTGGCTGATGCCGGCCAGCCCAGACCCTTGTGGAGTCTGGGTCTGAAGAGTGGCAGCCATCAGCCTGAAAGGAAAACAAACACAGAGAGAGAAACACAGAGAGAAACACAGTCTAATATTGGACCTTTACACAAATTTCACTAAGATAGATGGTGCTATCTTATTTTTTCTTTAATGGCTTTAGCCAGACAGTTGTTGCAGATGGCTTTAACCTGTTAAGGTTTTATGCCATTATGAGAGAATTTGTTTTAGTTTACAAAGACATGGATCATCATCATGATTATGTTTCTGTAAAGGAAAAAGGTCAAATAAACTGATTTATAATGGTCAGATCTGACTGCTGGTGTGTAAATGCAGTCAGACCCGTTGCACCTTAAGCTGTTGTTGCAGTTGTGTTTACTCAATCTGCTGTATTGTGATCATTATCACACTCAGGTCCCCTGGGGGGATCTCTTTGAATGATGCTGTTTATACAAGCCAGATCTGGGTTTAGAGCAACAGGTTCTTTGGTATTTATGGTGTCTTTCAAACTCTTGACCATTTGGATCTCTGTGGTGTGAACCCTGTGGAGGTAATGCCTGAGGTTAACATACACACAGCTTTCATTACATTCCCGGTAAATAACTTCTCCGATCAGATCCCATCCCATCTAACGCTCCCAGTGAGGAGGTTGCTAAAACTTGCACCCCCTTGTTTGTCATTGCATCACAATGGAAAGCTTGCACCTCCTCTCTCTCCCTGGGTTTGAGATTGGAATGTAAATGATTAGGTCTTGAATGAATTCAGCCTATTCAAGTTACAGCAATCAGGTTAATCATTTAACTGGGCATTGTCATTTTTCTCATTAAAGATTCTTGCACAAATAGAAGGTAAAGAAGTTCTTTCTCTTTAGGTTTTTCACTTCAGTTTTCTTTCTTAACATTAGTTTCTTTAACCATCTATGTTCTCCTTCCCATCATTTCAACACTGATAGTGCTCTTGCCGTCTTGTTCCCTAATGCACATCCCATCTTTCTACATTCTGATCCTTCTTCTACTCCTTCAACAATCTTTCATCCTCTAAATAATGCTGAATCATCATGAGATCAAAAGCCATTCCTGGCCATTATAATATAATTTACATTATAATCATAATATAAATCATATTATATTAAAATAGTATGAATTAAAAAATAATTTTATTTGCTGGTCTCAAGAGGGTCTCTGCTGAGTCATGTGTCCAGAATCATGTGTTATAATCTCACTGATCTTTCAGATTGGCCCTGCAGCTCCTGCTGTGCTGGCGTGATCATTGTGTGACACAGCAACAAGACCAAACTGGAAACCAGTCATCAACTTAGATGCTGTGGACGTTCAATAAACTGCAAACGCTGAGCGCATGGGTCAAATCATTGCTCAATTTAAAGATTTTGTGACTACATAATATAGAATTGGGCACAATTTTTCTTATTTTTAGATATTATCAATTGCATTCTTTGGAGAATCTATTTGCATATAAAAAGAAAGGTTTGACAAAGACCGGTCTGATGTAGAAAGACAAAGTTCATCTTTGTTCTTTTAATTTTCTCAGTCTCTTTTGAGACACTAATAAGCACACAAAAGTGCAGCGATTCCAATGTCTGAAATAAGACCATAGTAAAGCGCTATATTTCACAACACATTTATAATTGTGACATCAGTCCTGAATCAGTTTTGTCCACCTTCACATTTTACACACAAAGGATTGCAGTGAGATCTTTTTCAGTAAGATTTTGTTCACAAGTTAACGTGGTCATAGAACCACTAACCAAACCCAAGGCAGTTCATCCCAAAGTACCGACCAAGCCCAAAGCTATCTGTCCATACTGCAGTGCAGAACATTACCTCATTCAATGTACTGTATTCACTGCATTAACCAAAGAGCAAATGGTTGGCTGGATCAAAGAGAATAAACAGTACTGGAAATGTGCACGCTCTCACATGGCCAAAGACTGTGACCTAAAGAGGCCTTGTCACCTTTGCCAAGCCAAACATCTCTCCATACTCCATGACATCAACCAATGGAAAGGGGAGGTTACTAGTGAGAGCAATAGCCTATACAACTCCACCACAGAAACTCTTTACTTAGATCATCCTCGCTGTGGTGGGAAAGTGTTCCTGAAAGTTGTTAAGGTTACCATCCATCACCAGCACAAAGCTTTGGACACATTTGCTGTACTTGATGATGGCTCAGAGCGCACCATTTTGCTTGCCAAAGCTGCAAAATACCTCGGTTTAAAGGGCAAACCAGAGCAACTGAATTTACAGACTGTGCATCAAGACATCAGGACACTGCATGACACTTTGGTGAACTTCAGCTTATCCACCCCAAGTAACCCCAGTAAAAGGTTCAGCATCCAGGAGGCCTTTACAGCAGATCAATTTGGACTAGCAGAATATACCTACCCAGTGAGTACCCTGCAGGAAAGGTACAGACACCTCAGAGGGATACCAATACCCCCTCTGGTCAAAGCTTGTCCCCTACTGCTTATTGGTTCAGATCACACTGAGCTCATCACTCCAATTGAACCAGTGCGATTGGGTCCACCTGGGAGACCAGCCGCTGTCAGAACTTGTCTTGGCTGGACCTTGCAAGGCCCCTCTTCTGCAGGATAAACTCCCAGTCTCGCAGTGTTTGTTCACGTCTGACTGCTCCCCATCCGCAGAACTATTTCGTCAAGTTCAAAGGTTGTGGCAAATGGACATCCTGCCGTATCACAGCGAAAAATTGGTGACAAGGTCACAACAAGACCAAGAAGCACTGAACATGCTGGAGGCACATACAGTGCGAGTAAAAGTGGATGGGGTTGAACGATACGCCACCCCAATTTTGAGAGTTAAAACCATGCCTCTGTTACATGCTCCTAATAATGCGGTGATGGGCCACCTCCGTAACACTGAATGTCGGTTAGCTAAGGACACACCATTAGCTAACATGTACCAAGAAGAGATCCAAAAGCTGGAGAAAGCAGGTTACGCCACTAAAATACCACCTCAAGAAGCAGCCGTGTCTAGAGAAGCATGGTATCTGCCCCACCATATTGTGACCCACAATGGGAAACACAGAGTGGTATTTAATTGCTCGTACACCTATAATGGGGAAAATCTGAACAAGCAGCTGTTACCTGGACCTACGCTGGGCCCCTCTCTCCTTGTAGTGTTTTCCGCTTTAGAGAACATCAAGTAGCCATTAGTGGAGACATAAAGGGGATGTTCCACCAGGTCCGTCTGCTCCCCAAAGACAAACCCCTTTTTGTGGAACCCACCGGACGTGTATGAGTGGCAGGTCCTTCCATTCGGCACAACCTGTAGCCCCTGTTGCGTGACATTTGCAGTACAGCAACACGTTTTAACAATGAGAAACATCTACAGAGTCCTCGCTAGCCAGTACGACCCGCCCAGGTTACATAATACCTTTCCACAACGAGGGCTAAAATTCTAGTAAGACAATTGTGGGATAAAGAAAGAGAATGGGATGACCCCCTTCTTCCTTCTGAGCTGCTGCAGGCCTGGCAAAAATGGGAACCAGAACTGGAACATTTACCACTAATCACCATACCTCGGTGTTACGTGTCAGCCATACAGATGTCCGTGACATCTACATGTGTCAGATGTCCCAGAGGTGGAACGAGAACTTCACATCATCTGCAATGCCTCTGAGGCAGCCTATGGGTCAGTAGCATACCTCCGTACTGAACACCAAGGTCAAGTTGAGTTGGCATTTGTCCATGCTAGATCTAGAGTATCTCCAAAAAGGCAACAATCAATGCCTAGGCTCGAACTCTGTGCCGTTCTCACTGGAGCACAGTTAGCCAAGCTACTCAATAATGAACTCTCACTGGAAATCAAGAACACATACTTGTGGAGCGAGTCAAAAACAGTACTCACCTGGCTGAAATCAGAGTCCTGCAGATTCAACGTTTTTGTAGGAACTAGAGTAACTGAGATACAAGAACTTACCGAAGGTCATTATTGGCACTATGTAGATTCAGAAAATAACTCTGCAGATGACATTACACGTGGCAAAACCTTGCTGGAATTATCTCAACCCAGTCGATGGGGTAAGGGGCCGGACTTCCTCTACCTACAACCTGAATCATGGCCAGAATGTCCTGCCATTAGACTGAATGAGGACCCTACTGAGCTTCGTAAAACAAGGTTTTGTGGCCTCACGTTAACTGATCCTGGATCACCACTGCCAGATGCTACCCAGTTCTCAACCTTTGAGGAACTCCTTGAAGCTACCTGCATATCCATGCACGGGGCGGCAGGAAAAACAAGATGTTACTGGATCCTCAGAGGGAGAGAAGCAATACGGCGCCATTAACATTCCTGTGTCAAATGCCAAAGGTGGAGAGCTAAACCTATCGTTCCAAAGATGGCAGAACTTCCTCCTGCCAGACTTCGCATAATGAAACAAGCCTTCTACTCCACAGGGGTAGATTGCTTCGGCCCATTCCTGGTAAAACGAGGGAGGAGCAATGAAAAGAGGTGGGGAATAATTTTTAAGTGCATGACTACCCGCTGTGTCCACTTAGATCTACTGAGTAACATGGATACAGACTCCTTTCTGATGGCTCTGAGGCGTATGGTTGCTCGACGTGGAACTCCTTCTGAAATCCTGTCGGATCAGGGCACCAATTTTCGAGGGGGTGATAAAGAGCTACAGACAGCTTTCGCTTCTATGAGTTCACATCTCCAAACCCAATTAGCGAAACAGAAGATACAATTCCATTACAACCCTCCAAATGCTCCATATTTCGGAGGTATGTGGGAGCGCGAAATCCACTCAGTTAAAAATGCTCTACATGCCATAGTAGGGTCTCAGATTCTTTCAGAGGAAGTTCTCCGAACACTCCTTATAGAGGTTGAGGCTATACGCAATGCTAAACCACAGGGGTATGTCTCATCTGACATAGCGGATCCAGATCCGGTAACTCCAAATTACCTGCTGATGGGGCGGCCAGATGCATCACTACCGCAGGTGATTTACCCAGAATCCGAAATTCTTAGTCGGAAAAGATGGCGACACTCACAAGTATTGGCAGATCAATTCTGGACAAGTTTTATAAAGAATTACTTGCCCAGCCTGCAACCACATCAGAAATGGATGAGTGACTGAAGCAACCTTACACCTGGGACTGTTGTGATAATAGACCAGCAACTTCCTCGAGCTCTGTGGCCGGTCGGCAAGGTAATAACCACATACCCTGGATCGGATGGCCGTGTCCACTCCGCAAAGATTGAAGTAAAAAACAAACACTACGATCGACCCGTGTCTCGTCTCATCACACTGCCCGCCATCCCAGATAACGAGTCTACAACAGACTAACAAGGAAGATGGAAAGTACATTTGCACAGCAAATGTAGGGGCGGCTGTAGAAAAGGAAGTTAAGCAGCACCCTTTGCTGGACACCATTATCCATTCAACAACCATAAAGGACAAGCCTACGTAGTGATCATGCACCGATCATGCAAACGGACAGCCAATCAAAACACAACATTGGCGGGTGATTGTGCACAGAACTGTTTAGTTTGTTTTCGCTCATCATAGCGAGATGGTCCGTGTGCTGTTTCCTCAAGTTCCTCTCGGAGTTGTGTGCGTCAATGATAAAAAGTAAGTGTTTAACTATCTTATATATTGCTGTTACTGCTGAATAAGAATATTTACAGAGATATTCATATGTAAGATGATGCATGGAAGACCCGCGGCTCTGCGTGAGCGAATGGAAACAAGCAATTTAAACTTAGTATGTATAACGTTATTCAGGATCGCCTTATGTGAACTTGTTAATGCCATTGTGTTATTTCCTCCTAAATTCAAATGATAGTTAGTTTGTAAGTGTGATAAATCTGTCAAATGTACAGTTAATGTATATTTACCCATGCATATGTGTATTTGGTTCATAAAACTAACAAGTTTAAGAATGCACAGTATTTATGTATATTGGATTATAGTGCTATGTACAGCTTTACATTTGTAATGTTATCTGGCCACTTCTATGTGGTAATGTTGTCCTGTTTATTCTAGATTCACTTAATTTATTTATTTTATTTCTCCTTTCCTTTGTTTAGACCACACACAGACACCAATGTAACCAGTAAACTTGATGGATATTAAAGATATTTAAATGGGGTTCCAGTCTCCGTGTCCTTACCGACACACCATGGCGATGACCAAATCTACCTAACCAGTCCACCTTCATTACTTCAGAGAGGAAGTCTGGGCGTCTCTGCTTAGGCTGTTGCCCTTGCGACCCGGCCCAGGATAAGCGGAAGACAATGGATTGATGGATGGATGGATGGATGTGTTCTCACTCAGCAGCAACTGTTTATATTTATATGAAAGGCTATACAGCCATCTAATGCTTACACCTTGATACTGCAGATGATAAACGGTGCATAATAAATATATACAAGTATATTTACTAAATATTTAGAGGATTTTTAGTAAAAAAAAAAAAAAAAAAAAAAAAGAAAATAAGGAAAATACAATTTATTTCTCTAGAGCTGGAGATCTGAATAAAGATCAAATGAGTGAGTTCAGCTTTGAGAATGAACCCAACCTGTTTGTTCCTCAGTTTCTTCATGTTTCACTCTCAATGTTTCTTCAATCTTCAGGTCTTCACTCTCCTCTTTAATAAACGCCATCTTTATAATAGTGTCACGTGGATCTCAGTCGCTTCACCAGGAGATTTTCTGTGTTTGTCCTGTTTAAGATGAGAATAATTAACAGAAAGAAAAACACATCCACACTAAATCTCTCCTTCTGTGCACTAGTAATGGAGTCGGTCAGAGCAATCGTTTTTTTTTAACTTTTTTATTAAGCTTTTTTAAAATGACCGAATTCAACTAGAGATGCACCGATGTATCAGCCAATGATTGGTCGATTTATCGGTCAAAAGGTCTGTTTAAAGGTATCATATTGTCCAAACTGAAATTGCCTGGCTTTTTTCATGATAACTGAGGTCTAGGGGCTGTGTAACTGCCATATAAGTTTCAAAACAGTCAATCCACAGTCAAATGCACACCACCTGTTAAAGTAGCTGTGCCTTTTCATGAGCCCTTGTGACTTCCGTAAAAATGTGACATCAGAGCCTGTTGGAAATCACCAATTCGGGGTCTGAGTTCGGCTCAAACATGTAAGGCTGGACAACATTTCCCTCAGCGGTGACCATCATTACTGGTGTTTCTATTTACCTTATTTGTGAGTATCAGCAGGCAACAGCATACATGACCCTAATTACCTGTGGTTGGCCTGGCCGTGCGTCACTCAGAAAACAACAAGCCAATCAGAAGAGAGGCTCATGAATAATAATTAGACAGGCCAAAATCGACCTGTTCTTAGCAGAGCTCCTGACTGTGCGTTCACACTGCCACCGGTGAGAGTGTCAAAATTCGCTCTGGCCGCCCTGCCAATGACGCTGTAGAAAGATTTGTGGCCGCAAAGCTAACAAGCATTGTAGCAGGAGGTGCAGAATGACCACAAATATAACCTCATGAAATCTTTTAAGTGTGAAAGAAAGAAATTGATCGATGGAAAGAACTTAATTATAGTTACATGTTTGCGAAAGAAATAAACCTATCAAAAGCAATTTGTGTGGTGTGGCTTGTGTGTTCACGGTTAAGTTTACAGGAGTTTAAACATGCAGCTTATAGGAGACGTTTGCTAGCCTTGGTCTCTAATTAACATTAGCATTAATTTGTGTGCAGCCTGCATTACAGTAACTGTCCTGGTTGAAGTGCAGCATTAATGCAATTGGTCAAATCGGTGTTGTTTTGAGCAAATGAATTGTATTCCAGCTGAAAAACAAGCATTCTAGTGGGAAAATGTTGCCTATAAAAAGTGTTGCGCGCCTTCTTATCAAAGAACACAGCAATGATTGACCTCTCCTCCATTTTGCTTGGGAACTAATGTGGTGGGAACCAAAGTTTACAGGACTGTTCTCTGGAGTCCTCTCAAGCAGAGCACTTCTACATTCTGATTGATTGCCACCAAACCACATCATAGCTCATTATCATAAAGTTGACCTGATTTCAACTCTCATCGCGCCGCTCTCTCTGTATATATTCTTAAGGACATCAAAACCTAAAATAAATCTCCAGAAAGGTGTACAATAAGTGACCTTTTAAAAACAGCCGATGATCAGGGCCGATGGTGTGACAAATGTCTCGTGTTGAATTTAGGGCAAGATAACGCGACAATACCACATTAACAGTTAAAAACAGCAACATAAAAGCGGCTCTATCTGACCCCATGAATCACCCGCAGCTCAAGACAGGGTTTCCAGGTCTGCAGTTTTCCCTACACTAAACATGATCTGTGGCACCTCTCATCCAATAATCTCAAATAGCACTGTGCTTTATTACTTCTAAACAGAAACTGTGTCGTCTTTACAATTCTGTACATTTTATCAGAAAATTCAAAGAATAAACGCGTTTTGCCGCTCCTACATGTGCCGTGACAGATCGCTGTAGTGCCTCGGACGGGCGGGCGCGAGTCGTCTCTAACACTTTAATACAAGTTACATCTCCAAAAACATGCATGAATATCAAAAGGTATGTTGAAAGATACAGTACAACTTACTGAAATCCCTTAATCACTTAATTACTGTTATTAATTATTATTATGCATGTATGCTTGAATAAATTTGTCTTGGACACAAGTGCTTATATGTATAAATGTATATGAAATGCTTATAAGTATATTGTTATAGTGTTAGTTAAGTAAATACATGTTTATTACAGTTTTTTTACCTGTATATATAATGTGTTCTGTATGAGCCAATCAGATGTGGCTACGTCATTAGGTGGGGATTAGTTCATCAGTATGCTTGCGTGAAACCCCATCAGCGCTGGGCAAGAGCATAAAACCCCCATTATTGTAAGAGTTACTTAATGAGTTAGTAAAGTTCCTGAAACGGATCCTCTTTGTTGTGTGCTTCTCTTTACACCTCCACGGACACTGATAGCTTGAACACGAGAAACACAACAATATGCTCATATTTTTATATGAAAAATACCTTATATGTATTATATGTATACAATCATTTCAGTTTTTATTTGGGCGTTATTAGCCTATTATATCTGATATAGCAGTTTAATATAATACCTTTGTTGTTAGATGCAACCAGTATTATTGTGTGCGAATGAGAAAAAGAAAAGAAAAAAGAAAAAAAAAAAACAAACTATTGGCATAGGCTGATATTCTGAATTTAGCATCGGTGCATCTCTAAACGTTTTGCAAATATAAATTGAAACAATGATTTAAATAAAAACTAGCGCAAAAAAATGAGCAAACTTGGTTTTGAGTTATTCCATTTAGTTTGATGAATATAAAACTTTCCTAATAACAAAAAAAAAAAAAAAACATGTTACTGTTATCTATGTCTTATGTTTAAGTGTCATATTTCTGTTAAAGAATATTGTATGGTCATGACTTCTATTATAAAATTATATCTCTATTCATCAGTCAGAGCGATACTTAATGGACCTAAATTACCTGATTAGACAAAACACTCCAAAACTAACACTACAGATTAATAAAAAGAATGCAAATTATACAGACCCTTAATATATTAGTCAATTTAGCTATTTAATGATTTGTAGAAATCGAGATGAGGCGCTTGAATCACTGAATCATTTGTTGTGAATCAATTGGTTCAATTGACTCGGAGAGTCGAAAGCTCGGTTCTCGTCACTCTCCAGAGACTGAATTCATGTTTGAACTGATTCACGATAAAGAGCGAAATTGGTTTATTATGTTATTTTACTCACACAACGCTGGTAAATGTTAGAAAAAGCAATATAGTGCTACATTTAATAATACATCATTCATTTTGCGTCACTTTAAACACTTTAAAAGCTTAAAACACAAACCTTTCTCCAGCAGAATCACAACAAATCAAATCAAATCAAATCACCTTTATTTATACAGCGCTTTTAACAAGTCCAATTGTTTCAAAGCAGCTTCACATTGTTAACAGGAAAATAATGCAACAGAATTTGTACAGCCGTTCTGGTGAAACGGTGATGTTATCCAGATAATTTCAAGTATCATATTCAAGATTCAGATTCAAGATTCAAGTTTATTTGTCATTACACATGTACAAGTACAGTATAACGAAATGAAGTTTGGAGCAAGCCTCCGGGCCGCAGCCTTTTCAGGCGCTGCCACACGCTCTCCAGAAATACAAGAATGCAGTTTAGCAAGCATTACATAGCAAACACAACAAAACATAACATAACACAGTACACGTGGTCACGTGATGGGATTTTTTGTATGGAGTGGGAGAGGAGATAGATAAGGACAGGCAGACGGATGGAGGGGGGCTGGGATCGGGTAGGTTGTGTATGGTGCGAGTGAGTCTGAGATTGTGTTGTGTGAGAATGTTAGCCATAACTTCAGATGTTTTCGAGTTCAGTTCTATGGTTTGTCCTTGAAGGGAGATAAGGCAGTGCACAGGGGAAGATAGCAGACCGAGCTGTCAGGCTGACCTCCCAACCGAGAGATAGGGACAAGTGAGGTTCGGGTGGGCTAGTTGATTAGGTCAGGCAAATACAATTTTTTAATCCATTTGATGATCTTGGTAATTTGTCCGGATCATAATCAATCAATCAGTTCTGGTCCTCAGCACTCGCGTCAGTCCGTGCAGTTTCCCTAGACATTACGTCCAGCCTTACAGTCCGTAAAAGTTCACCGATCTGACCCCGATGGAGCCCACTCTTCCCTGCGTATCCGCAGTCTGGACTGCGCGTTGTTACGGTTCAGTTCCTCAATTCCTATCACTCTCTGATCTAATTCCTTCAAATGGTCACACAGCCCCGAAGCATTCCTTAATTTCCACAGACAGCGGCTGGGTGAATTTGCTTGCAGCTGTCTTACCAATCTTCCGATAGGTCAGGGCAATCCCAAAGCCAAAGAATAGGAACCCGCCATCAATAATCCAATCATGTATAAATCTTCTGCATCCTCCACGGACAGAGCCTCCAGGCACAGGACTTGCCAGTTGTTCCATGCGTCCATCACGCACCCTGCAGCAAAGGTCCCGTCCGAGGGCAGGTGGGTTCTCCCGGGCACCTTTCCTTTGTGAGAAAATCCTATCGATCGCGCTGATTGACCAGTTAATCAATTCCATTTCAGTATTTTCAAGAGTCCAGCAAAGCAGCAGTCAGAGAGAAAAAGAAAAGACAAAATACCAAAGCGCCAGAGCACAGCGGGAGCAGAGAAAACACGTCTGCACTGTATGAGACAGTACAAGGAAGGTACATAGTGTCAATGCGGGCAGATCGGTAATATAGATGAAATTTAGGTGTCCCCAACTGAGCAAGCCAAAAGCCAGAGGCAACGGCGGCAAGGGAACCAAAACTCCTTCAGGGTCAGAATGGAGAAAAAACCTTGGGAGAAACCAGGCTCAGTCAAAGGTGCCAGTTCTCCTCTGGCCGACCAACAAACAGTGTATGATTATAATTCTGGCAACATAGCAGGTCTTAATTCATATTAGGTAAATAGATATTCATAAGATTATTCGAGAGATTGGAGTAAATCACGCTGAGGACGGGTTTAATGAGGATGTCGTGTCGATGCAGCATTTACGGGGAGTTTATTTGACATGCTCTCTGCAGACATTTCAGGGATGCGTTGGTCATGTCCAGGCGCTGGTCCACCATCTGATCTGGATACGGCCGGATCCGGCTGACTGCAGTAAACCTCGGGATAAACAGAGAGACTAACATTAGCGTAGATGCCATTCTTCTTATGATGTAACGAGTACATCAGGTGTTATGGGAAGCGTTACCGGTTCCGGCTGACCTAGTTAATGCAGCCTAACAATCATTTACTGATTTGAGTAATAGAAATTGATAATGTTTTATGTAAAGCCATAGTAAAGAGATGTGTTTTTAGTCTAGATTTAAACTGACAGAGTGTGTCTGCTTCCCGAACAATGTTAGGAAGACTGTTCCAGAGTTTAGGCGCTAAATAGGAAAAGGATCGACTGCCTGCAGTTGATTTTGATATTCTAGGGATTATCAACTGGCCAGAGTTTTGAGACCGCAATAGACGTGATGGAGTATAATGCGTTAAGAGTTCGCTCAAGTACTGGGGAGCTAAACCATTTAGTGCTTTGTAAGTAATAAGCAAGATTTTAAAATGTATACGATTTTTAATAGGGAGCCAGTGCAGTGTTGACAGAACCGGGCTAATATGGTCATACTTCCTGGTTCTAGTAAGAGCTCGAGCTGCTGCGTTTTGGACCAGCTGGAGTTTGTTTATTAAGCGAGCAGGGCAACCACCCAGTAAAGCATTACAGTAATCTAGCCTTGAGGTCATGAACGCATGAACTAACTGTTCAGCATTTTGCATCGAAAGGATGTGGCGTAATTTAGAGATATTTTTAAGATGGTAGAATGCAGTTTTACAGATGCTAGAAAGCGTGGCTTTCAAATGAAAGATTGGTATCAAAGAGCACACCCAGGTTCCTAACTGACGATGAGGACTTGACAGAGCAGCCATCGAGTGTTAGACAGTATTCTAGGTTACTACTTGCAGAGTTTTTTTGTCCAATAATTAAAAATTCAGTTCTGAATTAAGTTGCAGGAAATGACTAGACATCCAATGTTTTATATCAGCCATGCATTCCGTTAATCTTGTGAATTGGTAAGTTTCGTCAGGCGTGAAGAAATATAGAGCTGAGTATCGTCAGCATAACAGTGAAAACTAATGCCATGCTTCCTGATGATATCTCCCAGTGGTACAGTGATACAACAGATGCAGGAGCGCGGCGCAACCTTAAGACGTCACACCACCACACCAAAATAAAAGTCCTGTTCACACACTGATGTCACAAAAGTGAACAGACATTTTAAAAAATAAAAAAGATGACAAAATTCAGAGTTGAATGTATTGGTGAAATGCATTTAATATCACACTTGTAAATTAATAATACAGTTCACATTGAGAGTTAAGGTGACTTCTTACTTATTTTTCCATTTAGACTCATATCTTCAGTCACAGTATTTGTGTTCATTGTCCCATCATCCAGACGGTTCATCCACTAGCCTTTCCCTGAGATTGATCCACTCCAGTGTCTCTCCGGTTCATCCGCTGTCCCAGAGTCCTCCATTAGTTCTGCTGTTTCTTCAGTCTGCCATAGATCAGCATTAAAGGGATAGCTCACCAGCAGATGAACATCATCATTTACTCTCACCTCATGACACACACACACTGTTAAAGATAGTGTATGATTACAGTAAAAACTGTCCAATAGAAACATTAACAGACTATAATAATCAAAAGTATTTCACCGTAGTACATGTTAAATGACCCTAAATCAAGACACAGTATATATATATACACACACACACACACACATACACTCACCTGTCAGGATTATTAGGAACACCATACTAATACTGTGTTTGACCCCCTTTCACCTTCAGAACTGCCTTAATTCTACGTGGCATTGATTCAACAAGGTGCTGAAAGCATTCTTTAGAAATGTTGGCCCATATTGATAGGATAGCATCTTGCAGTTGATGGAGATTTGTGGGATGCACATCCAGGACACGAAGCTTGTTTTTAATTGCAACTTGTGGCATTCCTTTTCTACAGTGATTACACCAGGACTACACATTCACCTGTTTATTTTATTTATTTAATTTTATTTGATGAACAAAGAGAAATAAATATATTTTGTCACCCCAATGAATTATATTATCTTGTACTACATTCCCTGAGTAAAGTATTCTTACAAATGTAAGTAAATACATGCAAAGAAAATGTAACTGAAGTAAGGAAATGTAAACCAGGGGCACCCCTAGTTGGGCACCCTTGATGTAAACAAATGTGAGCTCATAAAACAATGTGTGCACCGTTTAATACATTCAAAGCATATTCATAACAGAAGCAGAATGCATAGCATACATTTAGTTTAGATTTTAGTCCTCAACATGGACCATCTTAGGAAGCCCATGTGTTTGAGGACGGTCAAGTTGTGTCTTGTAATTATGTACTTGTGCATGTGGTGGTGGAAGTAAGTGAGATGAAAATTGAAGTGGGAGTAGAAATGTTGGTGGATATGGTGAGGGTGGCTGATGTGCAAGAAAGGGTGGGTTTGGTTGCACCAAACTGCTCGGATTCTTGTGCCTCATAAATTGTATTCATTATTTTCCTCTTTTCCTCAAATTCTCAAAGTGTGATCTTTGATGGTAGTAATTTATACTGCCCAAACGTGGCTTCTGAATTAGCAGCACCAAACTGCTTTACATTCGCAGTTTGAATGAATGCTGACGTCTTTTAACACTGCAAGTTTTTGAATTTCTGTGTCTTCAGATTGCCTCTGTTGTTTCTTTAGTTGTGTTTTTTTGTTGTTGTTGTTGTAAAACACTCTTTTCATGGCACGTATCAGTTTGAGCAGTCCCAGGCTGTTTTTGAACTGGTCTTGCATCAGGTCAGATCCATCTGACATGCAGTGTTCTTGCTCACTCAGTTCATCTGGGTTCTTCTCATCTCCTTTCAACAGTTCCTTTATAGATGGGTCAAGCTGTAAAGTCATTAAAGTTGTGGTAAATAGTTAATTGATGAATAGAAGTATCCACAATAAAAAAGGTAACTTAAAAAAAAATCTAGTTTAATACATATTTAATTAATCAATCACTTTTAAAAATGTAATTTGATGTACTCAAGTAAAAATAACATTTGAATATACATACAAACCCGATTCCATAAAAGTCGGGACACTGTACAAATTGTGAATAAAAACAGAATGCAATGATGTGGAAGTTTCAAATTTCAATATTTTATTCAGAATACAACATAGATGACATATCAAATGTTTAAACTGAGAAAATGTATAATTTTTTGGGAAAAATAAGTTGATTTTAAATTTTATGGCATCAACACATCTCAAAAAAGTTGGGACAAGGCCATGTTTCCCACTGTGTGGCATCCCCTCTTCTTTTTCTAACAGTCTGCAAACGTCTGGGGACTAAGGAGACAAGTTGCTCAAGTTTAGGAATAGGAATGTTGTCCCATTCTTGTCTAATACAGGCTTCTAGTTGCTCAACTGTCTTAGGTCTTCTTTGTGGCATCTTCCTCTTTATGATGCACCAAATGTTTTCTATGGGTGAATGTTTTCTAAGGGCCATTTCAGTCCCCGGATCCTTCTTCTACGCAGCCATTCGTACGAGTTGATTCTGCTCTGCTTATAAATACATTGTCACTTTAACAAATCAATCATAGCTATGAGCTAAGAAAGAGTTATTTTTCTGTGGCCACAGAAAATATCCTTTCTGAAGAGTTTCTAGACAATCTAGACAATGTTTAGTACTGGGTGTTCGCTGGATGAACAGATTATTTGATTGTAATATTAATTCAGTTACATGAAGTTAATTCAGTTAACTGATCCAAATATTTATAATTGATTATAACTAGTTATGATTAATATTGTTACAGTATTTTAACAATATTAAATTTGTTACAGTACTGAGAATGTTATGATACAGTGCATCCAGAAAGTATTCAAAAATTCACTGTGAAAGGTTTTTCCACATTTTGTTATACAGTTGTCAAAAGTACAGACCGCGATACCAAGTCGGCACTGAAATTTAAAAAATGTGACACTTTGAGTGCTGTTTAGTGGAATCGTAAACCTATGACTGGCCATTGTGCTCACACGCTCATCAAATATGTCTGTGATTGGCTACAATGATCAGCGCTCAAAAACATATTGTAAATATACACTCACCTAAAGGATTATTAGGAACATCATACTAATACTGTGTTTGACCCTTTTCGCCTTCAGAACTGCCTTAATTCTATGTGGCATTGATTCAACAAGGTGCTGAAAGCATTCTTTAGAAATGTTGGCCCATATTGATAGGATAGCATCTTGCAGTTGATGAGATTTGTGGGATGCACATCCAGGGCACGAAGCTCCTGTTCCACCACATCCCAAAGATGCTCTATTGGGTTGAGATCTGGTGACTGTGGGGCCATTTTAGTACAGTGAACTCATTGTCATGTTCAAGAAACCAATTTAAAATGATTCGAGCTTTGTGAAGTGGTGCATTATCCTGCTGGAAGTAGCCATCAGAGAATGGGTACATGGTGGTCATAAAGGGATGGACATGGTCAGAAACAATGCTCAGGTAGGCTGTGGCATTTAAACGATGCCCAATTGGCACTAAGGGGCCTAAAGTGTGCCAAGAAAACATCCCCCACACCATTACACCACCACCACCAGCCTGCACAGTGGTAACAAGGCATGATGGATCCATGTTCTCATGGTCTGTTCACGCCAAATTCTGACTCTACCATCTGAATGTCTCAACAGAAATCGACACTCATCAGACCAGGCAACATTTTTCCAGTCTTCAACTGTCCAATTTTGGTGAGCTTGTGCAAACTGTAGCCTCTTTTTCCAATTTGTAGTGGAGATGAGTGGTACCCGTGGGGTTTTCTGCTGTTGTAGCCCATCCCCTCAAGGTTGTGCGTGTTGTGGCTTCACAAATGCTTTGCTGCATACCTCGGTTGTAACGAGTGGTTATTTCAGTCAAAGTTGCTCTTCTATCAGCTTGAATCAGTCGGCCCATTCTCCTCTGACCTCTAGCATCAACAAGGCATTTTACCACAGGACTGCCGATACTGGATGTTTTTCCTTTCCACACCATTCTTTGTAAACCCTAGAAATGGTTGTGCGTGAAAATCCCAGCAACTGAGCAGATTGTGAAATACTCAGACCGGCCTGTCTGGCACCAACAACCATGCCACGCTCAAAATTGCTTAAATCACCTTTCTTTCCCATTCTGACATTCAGTTTGGAGTTCAGGAGATTGTCTTGACCAGGACCACACCCCTAAATGCATTGAAGCAACTGCCATGTGATTGGTTGATTAGATAATTGCATTAATGAGAAATTGAACAGGTGTTCCTAATAATCCTTTAGGTGAGTGTACATCAATGACACTCTTCACCAAGTGCTTACACAGATACATACGGAGCTTTTGAAAGCAGGCGTCTATCAGCCGGTCCACTGCTCAGACACTAATTTCATATTGTCTTTCAATAATTCAAGCACTTTTCAAGCACCTCTTCATAAATATGACTGTTTTCAAGTGGTCTTCTAAGACTTTAATTTCAAGCCCAACACTTTAAGCCCCTTGTACAAACCCTGGTTTAACTAGAGGTACAAAAAGGTAATAAGAAAGAGAAGGATAGATGAAGAGCTGCAAGGTTAAATGCAACTTTTGTTCCCTGCTGAAAAGGTTGGCATGAATTTTGCATGAATGCTTGTGGACCAGAGACCTGCAGTTCACCAGCAAAACCAGCCTGAAACCGCACAAACAAACACGTCTTGTTATTTGTCATATTTTTGAATAGGTACTTGAAAAGTGCTTGAATTATTGAAAGACAATATTAAATTAGTGTCTGATTTCCTCATGGGCGACACGGTTGCTCAGTGGGTAGCACTGTGTGCCTCACAGTAAGACAGTCCCGGTTCGGCAGAGCCAGGAGATCTTTCTGTGTGGATTCTCCCATGTCCACATGGGTTTCCTTCAGGTGCTCCGGTTTCCCCCACACAATCCAAAGACATGCAGGTTAGGTGGATTGGACATTGAACAATAATAGCCATTATAACTAAAAAAAAAACAACAACATTTGTCCAAAGTCATTAGATTATTACTGCAACATAATTGGTGTAATTATTTACAATAAAATGCTTATTTTACAAATTAAGACTTGTGTCTGTTATTACATATTGTCAAGTTTATGCCCACTTTCTATTTGTTCTTCTATGAACAAAGTTCTTCCGGTAACAGGAAGAGTAACGAACGAGGAAACGACTCGACGCATGACTTATTGACAGGATTGAATTGTTGGGATTCAGTGCAGACGAGTTGACAATTTCTGACAGGTCAGCTAAAACATCACTGCTACTCCATAGGCGGTGGTGCTGGAGCAAGTGATCGGGGTGGGACGGAGAGCTCACTGCCGTGCCCCTGGGTCGAGGTGGGGAGGCTGCCGTCTGAGAGGGAGCGGAGGAGTCGCCGGCTGAAGCCTGCTGCCATCCGCCATTCAGGGGAGGAGCAGGGGGCGCGGGACTCGCTGCCGGCTCCCTCAGTAGGAGGAGCCACCGCCGGCCGCCAGGGGGTGAAGGAGGATCAAGCCGTCTACCAAGCGTCCAGTGCCATCGCATGGCACTGCGAGGAAGAGCCTCTCAGCGGGCTGAGGACCGAGCGACAGTGTGTCTGGGAACCGGAGCAGATATCTTTTTTTTTTTTTTCTTTCTCCTCTCTCTCGTTCTGTCGCTCCTCATGCTCCTCTCTCCATTTCTCTCACCTCTGTTTTACCCCCAGGTGCCGTGGCCGGCGTGATCGGGCCCCCCAGAGGAGTGGGGGGGGGGAAGTAGAGCGCAGTCTCGGGAGTGCCCCCTGGCCTGTGAAGGGCGTTGGGTGTATGTGGCGAGCAGCGTGGCGAGGGATCGTGAGAGCGGGCCAGGGGCGAATGATGATGAGCGTCAGCTGCGCACCACACCGGTCTCGTCTCATGGAGGAGTGACGGGAGCATAAAAGGAGGAGTGACGACAGTGCAAGACGAGAGAGGACCATGATTGCTAAGCAATGGCAGACACCACGGGAGCGTTTAGTTTGTTGGTTTATTTTGTTCTGCAAAGTAGGTGTGTGTGAGTTAAATGCCTTAAACGTGACAGGAACATCTGTTTGTGTATGCATTTATAGATTATATTGCAAACAATGATATTCATATTATGATATTCACGGTGATACAGTGAAATTCATGTTCCTTGCTCAGCCTTAAATGATCGATCGATTATTTGATTGCTTTTCCCTTGGGAGTGTTCACCTGCGTGGGGAGGGGGCATGCCAAACTTTTGCTGTGTTCCCTTCATTTTACTGACGACTGCATCTCTAATCTCAGCGAGTTCAACACGTGATTCGTAAAATGCTTGCTCTTGAAAGATGGGTCAGCTTGTTTACTGAATTAGACAACTGAGATCTTAAAGTTGTGATCTTATCTACAAAAACGCTCCAAAGTTTTCACAGAGAGAAGTAGAGGGCTCTAAACTAGGGTGCACAGAAGGATTTTAAAAAATTAATTTA
Organism: Paracanthobrama guichenoti; assembly: GCA_018749465.1. Taxonomy (NCBI): domain Eukaryota; kingdom Metazoa; phylum Chordata; class Actinopteri; order Cypriniformes; family Gobionidae; genus Paracanthobrama; species Paracanthobrama guichenoti. The sequence goes on from JAGHMJ010003626.1 coordinate 51,330, forward strand.
GGTTTATGACAAATGTTTCAGATAAATATTAGCATTTTTTGCAGCTTTCGACATGTTATAAGAGTTTTTCAAAATTTCATAAGAAATCCGCAGTCTGTCCTTTTTCCCATGCCCAGGCCTGGTTCGTTTAGCTGGCCCTGGCCCGCTTGGAAGAGGTGGGCCAGAGCGCGGGTTCGGTTCGGTTGGGCTCATGATGAATTAGAGCGGAGACTGTGAGCCAGGCCTTCTCGTCCAACATCAGTGCCTGACCTCACAAATGCGCTTCTAGAAGAATGGTCAAAAATTCCCATAAACACACTCCTAAACCTCCTAAAGTCTTGCATCTATGACATTTTATGTAGCAGGAGGATTCATATTTAAACAGTCTTTTGTGTTTAATATTCACAGACGCTAACAGAATAAACTTCCTCACAATCCTCGCCTGGATCTGTTGCTCTTAGAAATAAACAGCTTTTTCTGAGGTAAAATATTCCAGGATTATTCCTCACCGCATCTCAAACCAATGTAAAGTGTCGATGTGAAGTGCTGATGTGGGTGTTGATGTGGGCGTCGGCTCTACTCTCATGGACCACGCCAGATTTTAATCTCAAAAGAACTCGCGCTCCGTGGGCGTGAGCATTAGCAGGTAATGAGACGCTGCTTTTCAAACAGATTACATAAACACAGAATATTTTTTTGTCGATTTGATTTACATTATTTAAAACCTGACATTTCAACGTTTCTTTAGACATAGGTCTCATGTTTGAGAGACAAATATTCCTTTTCTGAAGAGAATCTGAATGAATCTTTGACAGAGAGGCTGCAGATCATGCATCAAGTTTGTTTTCTTTATTTTGCAAGAAGCACAACAATTAGTTTTTATTGTGACTGTACACAAAAAAATAATAGAAATTTAACAGATTATAATGATGTATAACACTTGCCTGAATGATAAAAAAAGAAAAAAGTGAGTCTATCACACTGATGTGATAGCCGACTCCAGAGGGTTAATGTCATGAAGAGAAAGACATCTCGCTGTTACTGATTTATCATGAGCTCAAAGCATTATGGGTAGAATCTCTCTACAGTCTATTCTGATTTATCAACACAGTTTCACTGATGATCCTTTATAAACACTAAAACCCAGGATAGAGCGGCTGAGTGAATGTGGTCTGGACTGTGTGGATGAGGCTCATTGTGTCAGAGACGCTGTAGAAGGACAGAGTTCCTGCGCTGTGATCCACATACACTCCTATTCTACGACTGATGGGCTCTACAGGGAGATCAGTCACTATGTTATTGTGCCAGAATGAGTAACTGGAGGAAGTGCAGAACAAACTCCAGGACTGATCATTATATCCAAACCGACACTCTTTACCCCGTCCCTTCCTGCTGATGCTCTTATAGGACACTGATATATACGGACCATATTCTCCACGCCACTCAATCTCCCAGTAACAGCGCCCACACACACTCTCCACACACACTCTCTCACACACACACTCTCTACACAACACCTCAACATAATGATCAAATCTGTCTGGATGATCAGGATACGGCTTCTCTCTGTCAGTGCCAGTAATCATTGTGTTCCTCTCAGACAGACAGAGGAATTTATTCACTGTGTTTGGATCCAGAGTGAACTTTTGGGAATCTGATGAAGAGAAAACACATCAGGATCAGGAATTAGAAATCTGTCCAATATATCAGCAGTGTCTTAGTACAGTTTACCAGGTATCCTGTGCAAATAAACTCTAAAATTCTTCTGTCATGTTTTCTTTCTCCTTCTACAGGAAGAACGTGAACACACTCAGAGAGTTTTTCTGCTTGTTTTCTCAGTGACTTACATTGTAGGAAGTAGTTTCTGGTCCTGGGAACAATGACTGTGGAAATCAACAGACATGAAGATGGGATTAGTGTAAGAAAGGCAGCATAGATCTCCTGTGCATATTGATGTGTAAGAATGGATTTCACCCAAGACTAAACTCAAGAAATCTAACCTGCAATAAAACTTCACTCATCTGAAAAGGAGATCTACAAGAAAACACAAGACCCCATCTGGCCCAATCTTACCCTTATACTTGCATTTGATTACACCATTATATTCGGTTTCTGTGGCACGCCCATTATCGTCAGTCATGTTTCTGTACACGTGACACCGCCTAGCTACAGTTAGTATGGGCATATGTACTACTTGCACAACTACTTCCTCATTCTACTTATTACAACTCAGGAATTTCCGGTAACAGGGTCCAGCGCACTACATACATGAAAACAATTATTACTACAATTTATGGCTGTCAATTAATTTACAATGAATCATGTGTTAACATGAATGATCTTGAACCTGCTGAAAACCACAACAATATTTTCTTTTCTGTAGATGTATTTGCCCCGATTGCTTTCGTCTTTTTGTTTTCTGCAAACAGATTTTGGGGCTGAAAGCTTCAACAGCAAAACAACATATGTTAACTGCACTTATTCACTTTTACTCTCAAGTCATTCTTCCCACAGTGCCCCCCAACAGTATATTTTTCTTAGTCTTTCTACAGTGCTCAGCATAAATGAGAACATTTTAAACAATATCTCAATGAATGCAAAAACTATTTCCAAAATGTTGACAAGACTAAGTTTAATATAACATCTGTTTAACTTATAACATGAAAGTAAGGTCAATAATATAACTTAGATTACACATTTTTCAGTTTAACTCAAATTAGGGTGATGCAAAAATGAGTACACCCCACAACAAAAACTACTACATCTAGTACTTTGTATGGCCTCCATGATTTTTAAGGACAGCACATCAAGTCTTCTAGGCATGGATTAAACAAGTAGGCGACATTTCGCAACATCTATCTTTTCCATTCTTCAAGAGTTTTATTCAAGAGTTTTATTTGTCACATACACAGTTATATACAGAATATACAACCGGCAGTGAAATGTAAACAGGTCCGCTCCATGGACAGTGCAAATTCACAGTTAAAAACACAAGGAAGAAATTATAATAGAAATAGTACTTTTTTTTTATATCCTATCTATATATATATATATATATGTCCATATCTGTAGAATTATAAATAATCAAGTCAAGAGAAAAAAAGGTAACAAATAAGGATAAAGTGGAATAAAATAATTGAAGTAGACTTTGCAGTGAGTAAACTGTAGACTTATAAATATGTGGTTAACAAATGTATAAAGAGTATAATGTGCAAACAGGTTTATGACAGGTTGTTACACAGTAACAACGAACAGAAAGTGCAGTGCAATGTCAGTGTATCGATGTTTATCCTGGACGTGAAGTCACGTGATGTTAAGTGACTGAGTTCAGGAGTCTGATGGCCTGGGGAAGAAGCTCCTCCTGAGTCTCTCAGTTTTGGCCATCAGGTTTCGGAAGCGCTTTACCAGATGGTAGCAGCGTGAAATGAGGGTTTGCAGGGTGATTAGAGTCCTTGATGATCTTGGTAGCTCTACCTTTGCAGCGTTTGGTGTAGACGTCCTGCAGAGACGGGAGAGCTGACCCTGAGATACGCCGGATAAGCGCACGACTCTTTGCAGGGCTTTGCGGTCATGACTGGTGCTGTTCCCATACCACGCTGTGATGCACTGAGTTAAAACACTTTCTATCGCCCCTAAATAGAAAGTTTTCAGGATAGCTGGTGAAAGCCTGAATTTCCTCAGCTGGCGAGGTGGTACAGTCTTTGCCTGGCTTTTTCACCTGTGTCTGAATGTGAGCAGTCCAGGTCAGGTCCTCGGAGATGTTTACTCCCAGGTACTTGAAGCTGCTCACTCTCTCTACTGGTGACCCGCTGATCATGAGGGGGAGTATGTCCGCTAGCTGCCTCTTCCTGAAGTCCACAATCATTTCTTTGGTCTTGCCAACATTCAGAGAGAGACAGTTGTCCTGGCACCATGCTGTTAGATGCTCCACCTCGCCCAAGTATGCCGCCTCATTGTTGTTGGAAATGAGGCCCAGGACAACAGTATCATCAGCAAATTTGATGATAGAGGTGGAGCTGTGTGTGGACAAACAGTCATGCGTGTAGAGAGAGTAGAGCAGGGGCTCAGGACACAGCCCTGTGGAGCTCCCACACTCAGGGTGATGGAGGTGGAGGTGGACTGGCCTATTCTCACCACCTGAGGCCTGCCAGTGAGGAAGTCCTCAATCCAGTGGCAGAGAGAAGGATTCAGGCGAGATCCAGGAGTTTGAGGTTAGCTTGGTGGGGAACTATGGTGTTAAAGGCTGAGCTATAGTCAATAAATAGCAGTCTTACGTAGTTCCCACTTTTGCTGTCGATGTGAGTGAGGGAGGAGTGGAGGACATGAGAGATGGCATCTTCAGTCGATCTATTGGGACGATAGGCAAACTGAAGAGGGTCCAAAGTGTCAGGAATGAAGGCGCAAATGGTGTTTTTAATGAGTCTCTCAAAGACCTTCATGACTATAGACGTGAGAGCCACTGGACGATAGTCATTTAGGCAAGAGGGTTTACTGTTCTTAGGGACAGGGATGATGGTGGATTTTTTGAAGGAGGTGGGGACCACAGATGTAGCGAGGACTCATTAAAGATAGATGTAAACAACCCGGTGAGCTGATCAGCACAGGACCGCAGAACACGACCTGAAATACCATCCGCCCAGCAGCTTTCCTGACGCCCACACGCTTGAGTGCTCTCCGAACTTCATCCTCTGAGACAGAGATCACGCGGGTTGTTGCTGCTCTGAGTAATTTCCTCTAACGCGCCACTTGGCGGAGTCGCTGCCGCCGGTTACAGTCAAAGCGAGCATAGAAAGAGTTTAACTGCTCACGAGCAACGGATCAACGCTTGCCTCTGCAGAGGATTTAGATCCAAAGGAGCAGATGGACCTCAGACCTTGCCACATGCGCCGCGAAGTCGTTGAGTTGGAAATGAGACTCCACCGGTCTTTATAACGGAGTTTTGCGGCTTTAACTGCTCGCCTGAGAGCATAACAGGACGATCTGTATTCATTCATATTCCCTGAATGGAGACCGGCGTTGTAAGCAGCAGTGCGCGCGCTCACTGCCGCTGGATTGAATTGTCCACCCACGGTTTCTGATTTGAGAAGGACGTTATTGTTATTGTTTGCGTGGCTTGCTCTGTAAGCGTGTTGATGAAGCAAAGCGCCACGCCTGTGAACTCGCTTTACGCCAGCTGAACTCGCCGAACATGTCCCAGTCAACGCCATCAAGAGCTGCCTGAAGCGCGGTCTCTGAGTGGGGCGACCAACGCTTAACTTCCCGCCACCGGGGTTCCTGGAGGAGCTTTTGTTTGTATTCGGGAGTGAGGAAAATGGCGGCATGATCCGATTTGTTGCCAACGCTGGAAGTGACCGCGCTTTATAGGCGTTCTTAAACGGAGAGTAGCAGTGATCCAGTGTGTTTGCTCCTCGTGGTGGGGCAGGAGACGTGCTGGTGAAAGTTTGGCAGGACTTTCTTTAGGTTTGCTTTGTTAAAATCGCCCCGCGACAATGAATGCCGCGCGCGGGATGTTGGTTTATGACGCCGCTGGCAACATCATGAAGGCCAGATAAAGCCAGCGCTGTGTCTGCCTGCGTGGGATGTAAACGGCGGTCGCGATAACCGCAGAAAACTCCTCGGCAGATAGAATGGGCGGCAGATGATTGTTAAATGTTCCAGATGAGGTGAGCAGGACCGCGAGAGAATGGTGATGTTCCTGGATCGCACCATTTCTTGTTGATCATGAAACACACTCCACCGCCTTTGATTTACCGCCTCGGCTGTTCTGTCCATCCAAAAACAGAGAAGTTCTCCGACGGCGCCACAGCTGTGTCCGGGACCGCGGGCGTGAGCCATGTTTCGACAAACAGTAGATATTACAGTCTCTCATGTCCCGTTGAAAACTTATCCTGGCTCTAAGATCGTCCATCTTATTATCCAAGGATTGAACATTTGCTAGAAGAATGCTCGGGAGAGGAGGTCTGAATGCCCTTTTCTCAGTCTGTTACGGATACCAGCGCGTTTCCCACGGTGTTTCTTGATTCTTTCGCTGTCGGCTCTGTCCATTGTTCAACTCGGCGTATAAGAATCTCAGATGGCCACAGAGGATCGGTGAAAGTGTCCTGAAACAGTCCAGTGTAGAGGTAACCAATGTCCAAAAGAGTTTTGCTGTCGTAGTAGATCAATGCAGATGATAAGTTTGTAAAAACTGAGAGTAAAAGAAAGTAAAATAGTAAATAAAAGCACAGTCTTCGCGGAGCGACCTGAACGGCGACCAAACACCGCTTCAAGAATGACCTCTTTTAGAGACTCAACTTGTTTCTTCAGAATTTCCCATAGGTGTTCATTTGGGTTCAGATAAAGGAGGCATACTTGGCCCCTGAATTCCTATCACCCTGTTCTTCTTCAGAAATCCAACAGTGGCCTTAGATGTGTGTTTAGGATCATTGTCATGCCGGAAAAGTGAACAACGACCAAGGGCAAAGAGTAATGGTAACATCTTTTCTTTCAGTATAGAGCAGTACATCTGTGAATTCATGATGACATCAATGAAATGCAGCTTCCCAACACCAGCAGAACTCATGCAGCCCCACATAAGGACACTGCCACCACCATGTTTCACTGTAGGCACCATGCATTTTATTTGTATTCCTCACCTTTGTGACACCATACAGTTTTGAAGCCATCAGTTCCAAAAACATTTATCTTGTTCTCATCACTCAAATTTAGCTTTGCTCTAGAGACTTTCAGTGGGGTGTACTCCTTTTGCATCACCCTATTTTGAGTAAAACTGAAAATGTTGTTCTCTAAATTATATTATTAACCTTATTTTCATAAGTTAAACACATTATAAAACTTAGTCTTATAAACATTTTGGAAAATGTTTTTGTGTTCCTATTGTTTAAAATTTTACTTTTCAAAGGGGGTGTACTCATTTACGCTGAGCACTGTATATATTATCCCCTTCGCAAACGTTGCAAACCATCCGTCACTTCCTCCCGATACGCTCTAGCTCTGCTGCCTCAAGTTGCCAGAAAACTTGCCGACTCACTAGCCAGCCAAGTCACCGTCTGCGAGCACTCAGACCAAACTTGCTAGAAGCTGTCTGCAGTTGTCAGTACGTCATAAATAGAACGAGGCATCCGTTTACCGTAAGGGATTTGTCATGTTGCATCGCGCCGCATCCATAGACAACATCTGGGATTAGCTGGTCCATGGTTGTATCAGGGCCCTAGGAAGGTCTGCTACTGGTACCAGACCGGTTTGGAAATGGGGTTGTCTCAAGAAGGAAGGTGACAATGACAGATGCCTCCAACTGGGGTTGGGGAGGGCAAGCTGGCCTCTGGCTCCTGGTCGAGCACAGAGCAGCAGCTTCATATCAACTGCCTAGAGATGATGACGGTCTTTCGGCCCCTCTATGTGCCGAAGGTGCTCTCCACCCCCTTCAGAGCACAGGTCATATTGCTGTCGGCTCTTACCTTCTCGGAAGACAACCAATACCTCCACTTATTCTGTCCCGTTAGGGCTTTAAGAGTATATATTGAGTGCTCTGCCCAATTCAGACAATAATTGAGCTCTTTTTATGCAGCTCTTCGGTGGCCGCACACCAAAGGGTTCCAGTCACAAAGTAGAGATTGTCCCGCTAGATAGTAGACGCCATTGCATTGGCCTACGCTTTGATGGGCCTTCAATGCCCCATCGGCTTAAGAGCTCACTCCACCAGAGGCATAGCCTCTTCCTGGGCATGGTCCAGTGGTGTGTCTATTGGCGACATTTGTGAGTCTTCTCTGTCCACCTTAGCCAGATTCTATAGCCTGGACATCCCTGTATTGCAGGTGCAGATGCTCTCTGTTTAGTAGATATCGACCTCTACGTATGCTCGACCCTCTTTATCAGGGTCCTTAATGAAGTGTCTTAGATAGGTTGATCTGCCTTAGCATGGTGTGGTTGGACTCTTCGACACAATACAAGTAAACCGTATTGAAAGGAAATGTTTCTTGGTTATTTACATAACCTCGTTTCCAAAAGATAACAGGAACGAGTACTGTGTAGACGGCTGTACTAGCAGGCTCCTCCACTTGGTGATCGTCACTTCAGACGATTAAAACCTGATTTCTGTGGTGAAATGATCTGCTTACATAGGCAGATGCTCCACCCATTCTTCAAGTGCACCCATTGGTTGTCCAGTACCAACTCACCAGCCAATCAGCTCATGCAGAACCCTGCTCAGGTTTTTTCTGTGCAGTTGCACTGCGTTAAATTTTTATAATAATAAGCTTCAATAAATCAGAGATTTCCCCATAGCATCTTTGACGCAATTCCTATTCCCATTATCTTAGGGAACCGAGGTTACGTTAGTAACCGAGTAACATTTTGTGTTGATAATTTTTTGGATTGAGAAATTTATTTTGGGTTGATTCTGTATCAACTATCTAATAATTCTTGTAGAATCACATCAGATAGGAAACTATCTTCAGCTGTCATATTAAGTGACATTTTTCCATAGCATTAAAATGGTGTTAAATCATGTGTGCCCCATTAAAATCACTATGAGGTTGAAAAAGTTATTATTAGTAGTGTGTCTTGTCATAGTAATAAAATGTACCATTTCCTGCTGCATTTGAGCCATAAATGTTTACTGGTCCTGTGATGGCGTTTCCAGTCAATACAGGAGGAGCATTCACACTTGCACCAGTCTGAGCGCTGCTGCTCATCTGGACTGGAGCTTTGTGAACTGAAAGAGATATTGATTTATTATTATTTTTAATACATTTACATGCATTACAACTTATCATGAGTCAGTATCCATACACACTTTAAAGAATACCATATAATAATAAAAATACTACTTCTTCTGTTAGTAATGATGAGTTCAATAATCCCAGTAATTGGAATCCACAAAAGTAGCTGCCACCTACGATTTAAATAACAACGTGGCTTTATCTTTGAACAAAACCTAAGTGATGCATGCTTTAAAATAATATGATGTCTAATTCTCACTAAATACAGACCATACCGGATAAAAGTTTCAACTAGATGTAACAGTTTCCGGTGAGCCATTATTGTTCTTTGTGCCTTTGCTCCTCTTTATGTTCAGCTCATGTTTGATAATACACTTCTACACATGGATTCATGAGTCTGGCTGAGTCTTATTATGCTAATGTTGGTTCACCTTGAGTTAAAAAAATAATAAACAGAAGTTACAGATTAATGTTAAGTGAGATATTGCTTTATAGCTGAGGTCTTCATCCCTGCTCCTGTGGACCCACTCTCCTGCAGAGTTTAGCTCCAACCCTAATCAAATACACAGGCAGGTGTGCTGAAGCAGGTTGGAAATAAACTTTGCAGGACGGTGGGTCCCCAGGAGCAGGGTTGAAGACCTCTGGTTTATAGCACTAACAAGTCTGTCAACTAAATGTTTTGAACTTAAGTTCCCTAACATCTGAATCTGTAAAACGCTTTTGTGTGTTGACTTTCAATTACTGCGAAACAAACTAAACCTGCAGATGGTGTGACAGTCCTTCTGGGCTGATAACTCAAAGGTTGTGTTGAAATCTTGCATGTACTCATCTAGAGGCTCTGATGATATCTTAGCTCTGTATGTATATTTTAAGCTACAATAAAACTAAATATGTTATAAAACACCATTCTGCCTCTTTTCATTTTCATTTAAAACATTTACACACAAATGTGGCTCAGGTAACGTGATACGTTGATTATCTTCACTGCATGTATGTTTATAACAAAACATATGCAAGTCGTCGGTACCACAGCAAAACATTTTTTAATAAAAATGACCAAGAGAAAAAAAAGCAACCCTCTATGCATACCTAATAATAATAATAATAATAATAATAATAATAATAATTTATAATAGTAGTACCAGAGTCCTGCACCCGCCCGTACCTGCAGTGCTTAAAACCCACATCCGACCCATTTTCCGACAACAGCACTGATTAAAATCCACACCCGATCCGCACCCAAAATAAAATCATATTTTTAGTTTAGCATATCACATTATAGACACACTTACAAAAATGTTTATTGCCAGGTCATACAGAACTTATTACATGACCATTTACACAAGCCGAAGCTGTCAAAAGGCTACATCATGACGAACATGGCATGGCTACTACAAAACTGAGTAATAACATTTTACCAATTGAACAGACGCGGCTACATCAATATATATGCCATGCAGTTTCATCTACTAGCATAGCCTACATCTGACAATTTAGGGTTAAACACACCCTGCACACCACACATACTTAACAGTGTTAAATTAAACAATTAACAACAGTGTAGGTCAGGTATGGGCAAACTCGGTCCTGCAGAGTTCAGTTCCAACCCTAATCAAACACACCTGAACCAGCTAATCACTGCCTTCAGGATTACTAGAAAGGTACAGGCAGCTGAGTTTTATCAGGGTTGGAGCAGTGGCCCTCCAGAACCGAGTTTGCCCAATTAGGGCTGAGACGTGGAACTGTCAAGATCTAATGGGGGCAATTTTGACCTGTACCTTTGCCCATGCAAGGGGATTAGATCCTGTTTGTGGTGTGGTGGTGTTTTAAATTGCTGTGTAAAAAAAGCACATAGTCCACTGTTGACGGTTTCAGCTGACTCCTCCGCTCTTGGATAAAGTATCCAGCAAAAGAGAAGTGGAAGCAGTGGCACTGCTGCTCAGGACTTGCACGCTTATCCTTAAGGTCTATAATAAATGCAAACAAACATTGTACAGGTGAAAGTGGAAAAATTGGAACATCGTGCAAAAGTTTGTGTATTTCAGTAATTCAAATTAAAATTTGAAACTAATATATTTAGCATATATAACTATATACATATGCATGATTATATTTTTCAGAGAGCTGACATTTCTGTATTTAAAATCCTTTGAATTTGTGGTTTTCATAAGCTGCAAGCCATAATCAAAATGATAACTTTTGCACAATATTCGAATTGTTCGAGTTTCACCTGTAGTGCAATAAGTTTACACTATATATTTTATAGGCAGGTGTCGGTATGAGGTTAGGTTTGGCTTTGTCTAATAATGGGACCTAGGCTGTGTTTGCATTAATAGTGACCTTTCACAAGGCGTCACATCTCACTGTGCACGCTTGTCACTTCACTACTGTCAGCAAGTAGCTTCATACTTTTCAGTTTAGGATGCAAGAACATTGCAAGTCTGTGTAAAAGATGAATGTCGAACTTCTCCAGGAGAATACTGAGGCATTTCTCCTTCAGTGAGGAAATTGTCATGCTGTCATTTGAAGAAGTGGCGTCTGATGCGCTCATACCAAACAATGGTTAGATGGCAGTGAACTGTCCCACTCAGAGGTACACAGCACTCGTTCCATCAGCTCCCACTTTTGTTAATGTAGTGCAGAGTAACACAAAGGTAGCCGATTTTTGATGACCAATGTAACAGCTCCATTACTCCTCCAAGTGAATTTCAAGTTCTGGGATTCGTTTTGGCAAATCTCCTCTGCATATTTGTTAACTCCACGAGAAACCATCGTAGGGTCAGGCAGTAGTTGTTTAGCATCCACACGACCAGCCCGAGCACCAACATCTATCAGCCCTTGTACTAATGCAAAAAAGCCCTCACCGTATACTGCCTCAAAGGGTCTAATATCACTGCATACAAAGCTCACAGACAGCCTGGTTATGGTGTCCTTGTCATCTCTACGAGGCACCTTCAGTTCTGTCCCCTTTGAAAAAAACTGTTCGATAGAACTGCTTGTGCTTGGTTTGTTACCACAGTCATCTGCGTGCTTCCTCAGCGATGAAGTTCCACATTTGCAGCTATCTGTGGCGAGGCGAGGGACCGTGAGAGCGGGCGGTGGCGAATGTTAATGAGCGTCAGCTGTGCGCCACACCGGTCTCGTCTCATGGAGGAGTGACGGGAGTATAAAAGGAGGAGCGACAACAGTGTAAGACGAGAGGACCAGGCCTGGACTTTATGTTGCGTTTTGTTTTGTATGTAGGCGGCAGTCGGCCGTGAGGGGCTGCCGCCGACATTATATTTTGTTTGTTTATTTTTGATTAAAGTTTTTAAATGTTCGCCGGTTCCCGCCTCCTTCTTCCCTGAACTTTTCATTACATTACATTGGTGCCGAAACCCGGGAGGAAGGAGGGACATGCTATCGGAGAGCCCTCGCTGCTGAGGGGGATCGCGGTGCTGAGGAGTTCGGGCAGTGCGGATGAAGGAAGACCGCGAGTGGCTGCCCGAGGCGGTGGTGCTGGAGCAAGTGAAGATCGGGGTGGAACGGAGAACTCGCTGCCGTGCCCCTGGGCCGAGGTGGGGTGGTTGCCGTCCGAGAGGGAGCGGAGGAGTCGCCGGCAAGCCTGCTGCCGTCCGCCGCGTGGGGAGGAGCAGGGCGCGGGGCTCGCTGCCGGCTCCCTCAGTAGGAGGAGCCACCGCCGTCCGCCAGGGGGCGGAGGAGGATCGAGCCGCCCACCAAGCGCCCAGTGCCATCGCATGGCACCGCGAGAAGAAACCTCTCGGCAGGCTGAGGACCGAGCGACAGTGTGTCCGGGAACCGGAGCAGATTTATTTTTTTTCCCCCTCTCCCCTCTCTCGTTCTGTCGCTCCTCATGCTCCCGGCTCCGTTTCTCTCGCCTCTGTTTTACCCACAGGTGCCGCGGCCGCTGTGAGGGCGCGTGCAGGCACAAATAAACTGATATGGATTTGAAATTATTTTATCAACTTGAAATACAGGAAAGGCATATTTTTGTAGATGTGTTTCTAAAAATATGCATATATTTTTTACGTTTGTGCGTGACTGTTTTAAACCCGTGTTTAGACCAGTGTTTCCCCCTTGTCCGACCCGACCCGAAACAGTTTGGATGTTTTTCACCCGTTTCAGCAAAATACCACGGGTGCCCGAACCCATGCAGGACTCTGAGTAGTACTCATCTAGAGGCTGCACACTGACTGTTTGCATTGTAATTAGTGTCATATTGAATTCATCTATTAACTGGCACTTGTTACCTTTGAGCTCATTCTCTAACTCTTCAGCTAGTTGGTTTTGTTTCATCTTTCTCAAGATGTTCAGTGTGGTCTTCACAGCTCTTTCTGGTCCACAACATGCCATCATCAGATCCACTGTGTCAATGGCATCTGCATTCTCTAGGTCAGCAGCTGAAGCATGAGCATCTTGCTTTAGGTGCCATTTAAACCTCTTCAGTTTGTCTCTGCCTAAAGCATCCAGTGTGTCCAGAAGCTGCTCTGATGTCATCTTCTGTTACTGACTCACTTTGGCTGGACAAGAAGGAAAAGTCCTTTACCACACTTGTACTACAACACTGAAAACAGCTGGGGCCCATTTCAGAAAGGAGGTTACGTGAAAACTCTGAGTATGGAATGAGGGGAAACTCTAGGTTTTCTATATAATGCAGGGCCCATTAGTAAGGGCGCTGCATGAAGAGCGTAAGGAAAGTGTGCCTCGTTCTCACGCTCTATCTGGGAATTTTTGTGTTGTTTCCTGGGCATAAACCCTTCAGAGCCATCAAAGAGGAGTTTCCCAGGATTGCAGGTCAGTGGTGTAGAAATCTGTTTAAATGAGGCTAATCTGATAAATCATTGAGCGGCTCTGGAGCAGATTATGTTCAGAGAGTGAGTTGCTACACTTACCCTGAAAGTTACCTCAGTTTTAGAACTGAAAGTTAAGGTTATCAGCTTTCTTACCCTTAAACATACCCAGGTATGTCTCACAACCTGCTTTCTGGAATACCCCTGATGTTTCAGTGTCTTTTCCACAATAATCTCAGCAGCTCTAAACAAAAGTGATATTAATCTTCCAATGATTATAAAAAGAAAATATGAGGTAAAACTATTATAAACTACCCGTAGGAAAGAAAAATCCAAAATGAGATCTCTTTAACATCTCAAGTGTTTCTCCTAGAGAGAAATGAGCGTAGTTTAAGATCAAATGGAGACTTTTGCTTGAGTCTCCCGTTTCTCACACTTGTCTTCTGAGACACAAACTCTCACAATGTTCTCCTTTAAAGTTTCAGAAGAGATCTCAATAGCATCACACATTGTGCTCAGATTATTCTCCTTAGCTAAAGACTCTGACACTCTCACAAAGTTATTTATTAATTTTTTTTGCACACAATCTATATTCATCACTTTGTAAAATGATTGTAGAACCACTGTAGTGAGATGGACTTTGTAATGACGTCTTTAGTACCTTTAATTGGTCTTGAGAGAGGAAATGACATTACAGTCAATGGAGGCCTTTCTCAGCCATCGGATTTCAACAGAAATATCTTCATTTGTGTTCTGAAGATGAACAAAGGTCTTACGGTGTCGAGCTAAATTTATAACAGTCATGCAAATATGAAAGAAAATGTACTCACAGTTGCTGTCCTGAGGCAAAACATGAGAGCAGTTGCGTTTTGGAGCAAACATATAATGGTGAGCGGAAGCGAATGGTGAGATATTTTCCTAAAAAAATTATCCTGCCAGAAGAAATTGCGTGATGTCTGTTCCGTCTCCATCATCTCAGTGAGCTTTTATGAGGTTTTATGCATGCACAGTAAGATGTATTTTGAGCTTGCCGGCGCTTCAGTGTGGACAGAGAGACTTTTTGAATGTATCTAGATTAACCCTTATGAAAATGAACCATGGTTTTACTACAAATAATAAAAAAATACATGGTTATTATAGTTAAACCATGGTAACCACAAATTAACCATGGTTTTGCTACTCTAACCATAGTTTAACCATGGTATTTGTGGTAAAACTGTGGTTATATAAATGGTAATCAATTAGCCAAAAACCATGGTTACTACACTTTTACTACAATAAAACCATGGTTATTTTTCGTAAGGGAATGTATGTAGCATAAAAAGTTATGCATTTATTATTTGAAAAAAACAGCATTATATTAATGTGAGTAGTTAATTTTAACCTTTATTAATAACACCAGCTGACAGAGCTCCCTGTATGTTTACAGCGTTAGTTGAGGGAGTAGCAGGTAGCTACTGTACCTGACACGAATCAAATCAAAGTTTATGAATTGAGATCACGATTTGTGTCAAGCTCTAATAAAAACAGGAGCCTACCAGTCATTGTAACGCATGTTACACTTAATGAAACGGAACTGCTAGCTCTCCATAATTCTCACTCCAAGCTAATTTATTCTATGACCGGTAACTTCTTTGTCTGATCTTAGCCTCCACCATGTACAGGGCCGATGGCTCCGGTTACAAATGTAGCAGAACATTACATTGACTGGACATTGTTGTTATAACTAAATTCACTGAGTATAATCTAAGCACTGCTATGTTGCTGCTTTGAGGATGTATAATGGATTTTAGTGATTAGATTCTGCTGTAATTAACCGGTCTCCATGTTTTAACACTAGTGGGCAGACCAAATGGCTCTGGTTATTCTTGAATGCACTTTCCCAAAGCTCCAGAAAAACAAAACAAAACTGTGCTTTATCGAGGGTGCTGCTGCTTGGAATATGGTTCCAATAAACATACAAAAGAGTAAAAGCACATATGTATTTAGAAGACAATGTAAAGATATGCTTGCATATATGTTAGGGTGACCAGACATCCCCGTTTTCTGGAGACAGTCCGGTTTTTGGTGTTCTGTCCCGGAAATGTCCCCATTTTACAGCTCATTCAAACAACAACCCATAGATATACTGCAAAAAGCATATATATATATATATATATATATATATATATATATATATATATATATATATATATATATATATATATATATATATATATATATATATATATAACCTAAACAATCTCTTGCAGCAAATACATGTGCAGAATATACATGCTTTCTGCTTAAAACAGACAGAGGGCAACCTAAGGCAGAGGGTCATCTCCTGTTTTATGTGAGGTGGGTATGAGAGTGGAGCAGATGTCTGTGAGGCCGCCAGCAATATTAAGGAGGGAGCTGTGCAGTTACAGCAGTCTGCCCCAGAAATGTTCCTCCACACCATTCACCAAAAGCCGCATTCATTGGATGTTTTTGAATTCCAGGGGACAACACCCAGAGCAAAAGAGCTAGGATAGGAATGAGCTTTCAAGAGCCAGCTGAGACCATGAGGTCATTGTCATTAACTCTTTCCCCACCAGCGTTTAAAAAAAAAGTTTCCAGCCACCGCCAGGGTTTTTAAAATTTAAAAGCTCATAAAATATTTTGTTTTATGAATATTTGAGCATGCAATATATCAAAAGAATGAGCTGATCCACTTCTCTTAAACAAACAAAAAAAGTAAAAAAAAAACCAACAAAAAAAAAACATTTTTAACAAAAAGCTGAGAAAAATCACGTTTTTGTCAAAGACTACATCCAGATCAGATTCAGAGTGATGATCAAACACAGATGGACTAGATCGAGTCCATTATTAGGAACACCTGTTCAATTTCTCATTAATGCAATTATCTAATCAACCAATCACATGGCAGTTGCTTCAGTGCATTTAGGGGTGTGGTCCTGGTCAAGACAATCTCCTGAACTCCAAACTGAATGTCAGAATGGGAAAGAAAGGTGATTTAAGCAATTTTGAGCGTGGCATGGTTGTTGGTGCCAGACGGGCCAGTCTGAGTATTTCACAATCTGCTCAGTTACTGGGATTTTCACACACAACCATTTCTAGGGTTTACAAAGAATGGTGTGAAAAGGGAAAAACATCCAGTATGCGGCAGTCCTGTGGGAGAAAATGCCTTGTTGATGCTAGAGGTCAGAGGAGAATGGGCCGACTGATTCAAGCTGATAGAAGAGCAACTTTGACTGAAATAACCACTCGTTACAACCGAGGTATGTAGCAAAGCATTTGTGAAGCCACAACACACACAACCTTGAGGCGGATGGGCTACAACAGCAGAAGACCCCACCGGGTACCACTCATCTCCACTACAAAATAGGAAAAAGAGGCTACAATTTGCATGAGCTCACCAAAATTGGACAGTTGAAGACTGGAAAAATGTTGCCTGGTCTGATGAGTCTCAGTTTCTGTTGAGACATTCAGATGGTAGAGTCAGAATTTGGCGTAAACAGAATGAGAACATGGATCCATCATGCCTTGTTACCACTGTGCAGGCTGGTGGTGGTGGTGTAATGGTCTGGGGCTGTTTTCTTGGCATACTTTAGGTCCCTTAGTGCCAATTGTGCATCAATGCCACGGCCTACCTGAGCATTGTTTCTGACCATGTCCATCCCTTTATGACCACCATGTACCCATTCTCTGATGGCTACTTCCAGCAGGATAATGCACCATGTCACAAAGCTCGAATCATTTCAAATTGGTTTCTTGAACATGACAATGAGTTCACTGTACTAAAATGGCCCCCACAGTCACCAGATCTCAACCCAATAGATCATCTTTGGGATGTGGTGGAACGAGAGCTTCGTGCCCTGGATGTGCATCCCACAAATCTCCATCAACTGCAAGATGCTATCCTATCAATATGGGCCAACATTTCTAAAGAATGCTTTCAGCACCTTGTTGAATCAATGCCATGTAGAATTAAGGCAGTTCTGAAGGCAAAAGGGGGTCAAACACAGTATTAGTATGGTGTTCCTAATAATCATTAAGGCGAATGTATATGATGTTTAATGTTGATGATCACGTTATTTTACATATGCATCGCTTGTTTTACTACGTGTGTTTTGATCCGGAGATTCTGTACTCATTCAGAAGATGCATAATAGCGCCCCCTAGTGTATAATAGTGGAAACACAGAACATTCTGTGTTTGGCGGGGAAAGAGTTAATGTCTGTGGAGACATTAGAACAAAATGTATTAATTTATATCAGCAACATGATATTGAACTAATATGCATTATCATAGTTTTACTCCTAAAAGGTCATTAGATATGGCAGGACAATTCCAAGACATGGTGATGGCTAAAGATGAGGACAGCTTTTGAAGTTTAATCTGGATAACAAAGATAAACTAAACTAACTAAAAGATAACCTTTAAAAATGTCATAATGGTCCTAATTTGAAAAGTTAAACATTTAATTCAGTGGTCACCAGCCTTTTCAAGCCAAAGATCCCTGAACTCGGCTTTGATGAAAAGCAAGATCTACCTATAGATTTTTCATGGCCAATTCAGAATTTTTTTTTTAAGCAAATTGGCCATTTACGATACCAGCTGCCATTTTGTTTTGTTTTTTCTTTTTTTAAGCAAATTTATTTGTTGTTTATTTGCTCTATAACAGGCTAACCTGGCCTTGAAAAATGTAGTAATTTGAAATTAGGCAACCACAATCCAAACAAAGATACACACATATAGCATGAACAGTTATTTTCGATTTCAATTAGATTGCATAATTTCAAGACTTAGAGCAAATACAGAATGCTCCGACTTTAGATTTGTGAAATTGTTACATAGACACCTGCAAAAAACAAAAACAGACGGACTGAATAAAAATGCAAATTCACTCTCTGACAGTAGGTGGTGCTTATGGGAAAGAAGCGTCTCTTTGGGTACCACTGTAAAAATGCCATCGAAACTATTCTGAAGACTGTCAGTTTCGTTTAGAGATACATTTGATGCAACCCATCCAATTCAATATTTATATTTCTCTTTCTATATTTCAAGCATCAGTGATCTTGCTGGGCCTATTCATACCTGGTCTAGCTTCATGTGTTTTTACAGATCAGATATCTGTCTGATTTATCAGAACGATTCCACACTTGGTCACATAAATGTGTCTCATAAAGGGATATGAATCAGATCTTCAATCTGCGTGCTATATGATTTTTAATGAAGTTCACGTCAGCGAAATCAACAAATATGAGCTGCATTTTTTTGACCAACAGCTCATTTCAAAATCAAAGACCGTGACAGGAGAGAGAGTGGCATAAGCACTGGTAAGATCATTTTGTTTCTTTACTTAATGATGATGATTGTGTGTTGAGCGTCTGCAACTTTCACTTTGATTTGCGGCAGTTTGCTGAAGAGATATTCAGCTGCTCGTCTGCGGCGATGCGTGCTGCAGTAGTGCTAACTATAACATGACATATAGCCCATAACACACTCTCACACATTTATTTATTAGCATTGTTGGGAGGAGTAAAATGTACATATGCGGTTTCAACAACCAGATGCATTTACACTTCCAGTTTGTCTGGTATTTTTCTCTGCTATGCGTCTGCACTCTTTGCGTCCATCTTGTCTCTGGGCCGTGTTAGCGTCCGTTAACAGACTTCGCAATATTTTCACACAAATGACATTTGGGAAATGATTGTGTAAACCCTCCTGTTCTAACCACCCCGCTCCAAGCGGGACTCGACCTCGGGTTCGCCGGCATGAGAGTCGGACGCTCTAACAAGGAGGCTAAAGGCTGCAACCTCTAGCGTCAGTCGCTAGAGCGTCTCTTGAGATCAGAGGAGTGAGGTTTACTCACACAGCGACTACTAGCTGGCCTCCGTTACACTTGCAATGCAGTTTGTGTGCAAGTCCGGAATAGAGATGAGCCAAAATTAAACTAAAAACCGTCCGGTTGCTAATTGTGCGTTTGGAGCACAAAACTGTTTCCAACTTATGGCGGTCAAATTTTTGAGGTGCAGAGAATATATTTTGGGAGCATATGGAGCAATTTCGAGCCTTGATTTTGGTTATTTATCAGGAGCTACCGTCCCGGTTAGATCTAGTGATAAAGATCTACCAGTCGAGTCTGAATAAAAAAAAAATATATAAAAAAAGGCAATAAAATAAAAATCACACTTTTATTTCAAGTAACACACAATAATTGGACAGATAATAGGTCTATATTCAAATGATACTAAATATATCAATATATTATTCTTCATTCAGTTCTAAGCTACAGAATCGGTGTCATTTTTAAATGATCAAAATAAAGTATAGTCCTAGAAAGCTATTGTCATCAGAGCATGTGAGCAGATAGTGAGGAGCGGGTCAGTGATGGAGAGGGTAGTGTCATTTTACACCACGGCTGGGCTATTGCAAACAAATGCGTGGCGGCATATTTTCAGCCTTTTTTGTCTTTCGGCTAAAAGCAAAAAAAAAAAAAAAAAAAAATGATGTGGATCCCTAGTTTTTTTGTTTTGTTGTTGTTGACATATTTGTATGCATTTAGGATTTATTTAGGTCATCTAAGGGATTATTTAGATGTTCATAAACACACTGTGATTCTCTATTGTGTATCCGGCCCTTCCTCTAACAGCTGGATTTCTGAGGCAAGTTTCCGTTTCTCTAGCTCAAGCTTCTCCTCTTCTACCCTTCACTTCTCTGTCTCCATCTCATTTTGTTCCCCAGTAACACAGACTGGGGATCCTGATTTCTTGTCCTTCAAGCAGGAACTGTGTTCATGTTTTTCTGAAGGGTCCTCTGTACTAAAGGTGGGTCAGATTATATACAAAAGTTGAATGCGTTATTAAAATGTAACTTGCTTCATGAATTTGTGTAGGCTAATCTATACACGGTGTAAACAGGTAGTGTCAATGTGGGCAGATCAGTAATATAGTTGAATATAGAGTGTCCCCAACTGAGCAAGCCAAAAGCCAGAGGCAACGTTAACCAATCATGAGCCTGCTCGGATTCAAAACTAGACGCGAATTTGACGCTTAATTCGCGTTTGGTGTGAGCGCAGCATTAAACGGTAACAAAACTTGCGAATGCTTGTCACACAGACATGAGAAGTCTTTATAAACATGTGTCTACTTTTAAATTATCTCATTCAAAAAGAAAACAAATATTCCCCATTTATGTTCTCGTGTCAGCTCATTTTCCGCTAATGTGAACACAAACGCTAATAATCTGAGATGATCCATGCAAACAGTGTCAACGTCCACATCAACACGCTAAGCTTAATCAGATTCATGTACGTTACGTCATCTTGGGATGCGGTGAGGAATAATTGACCTCAGGAGAAGAGCTGGTTTCTCTAGCCGAGGATTGTGATGAGTACGTTCTTTATACTCAAGCTCTTTATTGCTGTTTAAATATCAATCCTGCATGTTTTGTGTCTGTGTGAATGAATGGCACAGATTTACCAAACATACAACACCACATTGATGTACTTTGACGAAGCGTGGCATCGTGCACATCAAAAACACGCAATGCAACAAATTAATATTATTCAACTAGTGCTCTCAATTGATTAAAAAAAACTAAATCACACAATTTTTCTGTAATTAATAATGATTAATCGCACGTAACTTAAGTTTTTAATATGTTTATATTGTAATAATTTGACATTTAAACGCATTATACTCCATCACGTCTATTGCGGTCTCAAAACTCTGGCCAGTTGATAATCCCTAGAATATCAAAATCAACTGCAGGCGGTCGATCCTTTTCCTATTTAGCGCCTAAACTCTGGAACAGTCTTCCTAGCATTGCTCGGGAAGCAGCTCACTCTGTCAGTTTAAATCTAGACTAATGAGTTTTGTGCACATCCATCACTGTCTGGTTTGGTTCAGCTACCAAATCTGACATCAGGAGACTACATCATACAATCCGGACTGCAGAGAGGATTATTGGTGCCCCCCTGCCAACCCTCCAGGACCTGTACTCTTCCAGAGTGAGGAAGAGGGCAGGTAAAATCATCACAGACTCCGCTCACCCTGGACACTTCCTGTTTGAACTGTTACCGTCAGGACGGCGACTCCGATCACCGGCGACTCCGATCACTGGCCACTAGAACATCTAGGCACAGGAACAGTTTCTTCCCACAGGCCATTTCCCTCTTGAACAGTTGAATACCCCCACCCCCAGCACCCCCAGCCGCCTTTAAGTGCAATACTTTGACTGTTTAGTGCAATATATTCTAAACTAGTGCAATATATTCTTAGATGTAACTGTGACCTTTATATATATATATATATATATATATATATATATATATATATATATATATACACACATACCTTTATTTTATTTTATACTATTTTTCATATTTGTATATTTGTGTTCATGTTGTGTTGTATTGTATATGTGCACTGGAAGCTTCAGCACCAAGACAAATTCCTTGTGTGTGCAAGCACACTTGGCAATAAAGCTCTTTCTGATTCTGATTCTAAAAACGCATCTCTTTACTATGGCTTACACATAAAACATTATCAATCTCTATTATTCAAATCAGTAAATGATTGTTAGGCTGCATTAACTAGGTCAGCGGAACCGGGAACACTTCCCATAACACCTGATGTACTCGTTACATCATAAGAAGAATGGCATCTACGCTAATGTTAGTCTCTCTGTTTATCCCGAGGTTTACTGCAGTCAGCCGGATCCAGGCCGTATCCAGATCAGATGGTGGACCAGCGCCTGGACATGACCAACGCATCCCTGAAGTGTCTGCAGAGAACATGTCAAATAAACTCCCCCCGTAAATGCTGCATCGACGACGACATCCTCATTAAACCCGTCTTGGCGTGGCGACTCAATCTCTCGAATAATCTAACAAATATCTATTTGCCTAATATGAATTAAGACCTGCAATGTTGCCAGAATTATAATCATACACTGTTTGTTCGTCGGCCAGAGGAGAACTGGCACCCGTTAAAGAGCAAAAAAGAACTCAATGCGGCCGCGTGCTGTCTTTGTGCATGAGTGTGTGTGTCCGTCACACACTATATTATTATATTTTGTCTTATTTTTGCATCTTATCGCACTTGAATGGTTTAATAGCCCTTGAAATAATGATAGAACGATCATATACTGTAACATATCCTATATTTTTACTGAAAATATTCAGATGTAACCCCTGTAATCATTAAAATTTTCATAAGTAACTAATGTAATTACACTTGCAAACATATTTTGTTATTCAATTACGTAATGGTGTTACATGTAACTAGTTACTCCCCAACACTGATTATATTAATGTTAATACAATAGTTGCTATGATCCTGTTATCAGTATGCTCACATGTTTTGTTTTTTTCTTCACAGAATCACAGTGACCTGATACTTGCCCGCATTGTGTGTGTGTATATATATATATATATATATATATATATATATATATATATATATATATATATATAATAATTTTTTAGGGGACACATATTTAGAATGTTTTCTGTGACCTTATTTCAGTGACTTAACATTTTTCTTTTTTCAATAACGATGCATAAATTTATGTTCATTAGCCATTAATATATATATACATATTTTTTTATCAGCAACTGAAAAAAGCACATTATGACATGTCAAAACTTCTCCAGGGCCCGAAAACCCCCTCAGACCCCAGAGGGTTAACACCCACGTCACCGGCCCTGCTCAGTTCCTACGGTTCTCAACCCTGCCCCGTTGTTTTAAAAACCAGTTTGAACTAGATTGTGCGGTGTGGTTGTACAGCGTGTGAAACTGGAAGTTTAACTGCAAGGTTTGTGGAGGATTCGTGAAAATAAAATGTAATGAAACTCATGAATTGATGAGTGTTCTTGCATTTGTTATTTTAAGAAAACTAGCGACAAACTTTAAGAAAACAAAACAGATGTGTACACAGATGTTCATTTGCCAGCAGTGCACAGTACAAGTGATGTGGGCGTATGTTTGTAAGTCCAGCTGTATATAGTCAGCCCCTTTAAACAGTCAAACATCAACCAGCTCAAAGCGAGGTAGTCCGATGTGAAAGTCAAGGTCTGACACAGAGTATGTTCCTGTGGACAGACTGAATTATCAATATAATCGTGTAGTGAACATTCTGATATTGTGACCGCCCTGATCTAAATGAACTGAAATAAAGGTAGAGATGAATGTTGTTACTTCACAATCATCTTGTTCGTTGAGACTAAATCAATGTGAATGGATACATGACACTTTTAAATTAATTTCTATCAGTATTTTATGAATAGTGTTCACTTACCATGAATAATGATGATGTAGGTGTTTCTTGTTCCTCCACTGAACATGTGTCTAGAGCAGAAGTCGTTTTGAAACTCCTAACAACAAAATCAAGCGTATTTTCACAGAAGTTTCACAAAATATATACAATTTAGTTTCTCTCAACAGGACTTTAAAGTAAATTCAGAAATCTTTTGGCCCTCTCATCTGCAGCCCTTTGTCTGGCCTCTTCCCTCTTCCTCTCTGGCCATTTCCTCCCTGCCCCTGCGTTCATGGGCGTAGTTTTGGTTTGAGCGGGGGTGGAGCGAGGGGTTGAAGTGTAAACCGTTTGACGGTTCACAGGGCATGCTCCCTCATGGGATTCCCCTTTCTACCCATAGATGGATCCACGGGCCCATGTTTTGCTACTGTGTTTTGCTACTTTATTTTCATCTTTAAGATAAGAATAATCACAGGAATAAAAAACACATCCAAACTAAACCAGTAGTTCAGTCAGAGTGAGAGTTAATGGCCTTAAATTAGACAAGAAAAACAACTCGCTAAAAACTCTCTAAATACTACAAATTAAGAACACAGTTTATATAGTAGGTTCATATTTAGACATTTCATGCTACATTTATTTATTTGTAGATTACATTTAATAGATTACACTTCTGTGAGAACATTAGAAGTTGGTTTACGTTCATGATTTACAATATTTTACCATGATCTACCATGACTTACCACATTCACAATTTACCATGTTCTAGCATGATTTACCATGTTTCTACCTTAGTTTACCATGATTTACCACATTCACGATTTACCATGTTTCTAGCATGATTTACCTTAGTTTACCATGATTTACCACATTCACGATTTACCATGTTCTAGCATGATTTACCTTAGTTTACCATGATTTTACCATGATTTACCACATTCACGATTTACCATGTTCTAGCATGATTTACCTTGTTTACCATGATTTACCACATTCACGATTTACCATGTTTCTAGCATGATTTACCTTAGTTTACCATGATTTACCACATTCACGATTTACCATGTTCTAGCATGATTTACCTTGATTTACCATGATTTCTAGCATGATTTACATGTTTTAGCATGATTTACCTTAGTTTACCATGATTTACCACATTCACGATTTACCATGTTCTAGCATGATTTACCTTAGTTTACCATGATTTACCACATTCACGATTTACCATGTTTCTAGCATGATTTACCTTAGTTTACCATGATTTACCACATTCACGATTTACCATGTTTCTACCAGCATGATTTACCTTAGTTTACCATGATTTACCACATTCACGATTTACCATGTTTTCTAGCATGATTTACCATGTTTTAGCATGATTTGATTTCACGATTTACCATGATTTTACCACATTACCATGTTTACCACACGATTTACCATGTTCTAGCATGATTTACCATGATTTTTAGCATGATTTACCATGTTTCTAGCAGATTTACCATGATTTACCACATTCACGATTTACCATGTTTCTAGCATGATTTACCATGTTCTAGCATTGATTTACCATTCACGATTTACCCACCATGATTTCTATGATTTACCATGTTTCTAGCATGATTTACCATGTTTCTAGCATGATTTACCTTAGTTTACCATGATTTACCACATGATTTATTTACCACATTCATGATTTACCATGTTTCTAGCATGACGATTACCATGTTTCTAGCATGATTTACCTTAGTTTACCATGATTTACCACATTCACGATTTACCATGTTTCTAGCATGATTTACCTTAGTTTACCATGATTTACCACATTCACGCACGATTTACCATGTTCTAGCATGATTTACCTTAGTTTACCATGATTTACCACATTCACGATTTACCATGTTCTAGCATGATTTACCATGTTTACCATGATTTACCACATTCACGATTTACCATGTTTCTAGCATGATTTACCTTAGTTTACCATGATTTACCACATTTACCATCACGATTTACCATGTTTCTAGCATGATTTACCTTAGTTTACCATGATTTACCACATTCACGATTTACCATGTTTCTAGCATGATTTACCTTAGTTTACCATGATTTACCACATTCACGATTTACCATGTTTCTAGCATGATTTACCTTAGTTTACCATGATTTACCACATTCACGATTTACCATGTTTCTAGCATGATTTACCTTAGTTTACCATGATTTACCACATTCACGATTTACCATGTTTCTAGCATGATTTACCATGTTTTAGCATGATTTACCCATGATTTACCACATTCACGATTTACCATGTTCTAGCATGATTTACCTTGTTTACCATGATTTACCACATTTACCATGATTTACCATGTTTACCATTTTACCACATTCACGATTTACCATGTTTCTAGCATGATTTACCTTAGTTTACCATGATTTACCACATTCACGATTTACCATGTTCTAGCATGATTTACCTTACCTTAGTTTACCATGATTTACCACATTCACGATTTACCATGTTTCTAGCATGATTTACCTTAGTTTACCATGATTTACCACATTCACGATTTACCATGTTTCTAGCATGATTTACCTTAGTTTACCATGATTTACCACATTCACGATTTACCATGTTTCTAGTATGAATTACCTTAGTTTACCATGATTTACCACATTCACGATTTACCATGTTCTAGCATGATTTACCATGTTTCTAGCATGATTTACCTTAGTTTACCATGATTTACCACATTCACGATTTACCATGTTCTAGCATGATTTACCTTAGTTTACCATGATTTACCACATTCACGATTTACCATGTTCTAGCATGATTTACCATGTTTCTAGCATGATTTACCTTAGTTTACCATGATTTACCACATTCACGATTTACCATGTTTCTAGCATGATTTACCTTAGTTTACCATGATTTACCACATTCACGATTTACCATGTTTCTAGTATGAATTACCATGTTTCTAGCATGATTTACCACGTTCTAGCATGATTTACCACGTTCTAGCATGATTTACCATGTTTCTAGCATGATTTACCACGTTCTAGCATGATTTACCATGTTTCTAGCATGATTTACCTTAGTTTACCATGATTTACCACATTCACGATTTACCACGTTCTAGCATGATTTACCATGTTTCTAGCATGATTTACCGCGTTCTAGCATGATTTACCATGTTTCTAGCATGATTTACCATGTTTCTAGCATGATTTACCTTAGTTTACCATGATTTACCACATTCACGATTTACCATGTTCTAGCATGATTTACCTTAGTTTACCATGATTTACCACATTCACGATTTACCATGTTTCTAGCATGATTTACCTTAGTTTACCATGATTTACCACATTCACGATTTACCATGTTCTAGCATGATTTACCATGTTTCTAGCATGATTTACCTTAGTTTACCATGATTTACCACATTCACGATTTACCATGTTCTAGCATGATTTACCTTAGTTTACCATGATTTACCACATTCACGATTTACCATGTTCTAGCATGATTTACCATGTTTCTAGCATGATTTACCTTAGTTTACCATGATTTACCACATTCACGATTTACCATGTTTCTAGCATGATTTACCTTAGTTTACCATGATTTACCACATTCACGATTTACCATGTTTCTAGTATGAATTACCATGTTTCTAGCATGATTTACCACGTTCTAGCATGATTTACCACGTTCTAGCATGATTTACCATGTTTCTAGCATGATTTACCACGTTCTAGCATGATTTACCATGTTTCTAGCATGATTTACCTTAGTTTACCATGATTTACCACATTCACGATTTACCACGTTCTAGCATGATTTACCATGTTTCTAGCATGATTTACCACGTTCTAGCATGATTTACCATGTTTCTAGCATGATTTACCATGTTTCTAGCATGATTTACCTTAGTTTACCATGATTTACCACATTCACGATTTACCATGTTTCTAGCATGATTTACCTTAGTTTACCATGATTTACCACATTCACGATTTACCATGTTTCTAGCATGATTTACCTTAGTTTACCATGATTTACCACATTCACGATTTACCATGTTCTAGCATGATTTACCATGTTTCTAGCATGATTTACCTTAGTTTACCATGATTTACCACATTCACGATTTACCATGTTCTAGCATGATTTACCTTAGTTTACCATGATTTACCACATTCACGATTTACCATGTTTCTAGCATGATTTACCTTAGTTTACCATGATTTACCACATTCACGATTTACCATGTTTCTAGTATGAATTACCATGTTTCTAACATGATTTACCACGTTCTAGCATGATTTACCACGTTCTAGCATGATTTACCATGTTTCTAGCATGATTTACCACGTTCTAGCATGATTTACCATGTTTCTAGCATGATTTACCTTAGTTTACCATGATTTACCACATTCACGATTTACCACGTTCTAGCATGATTTACCATGTTTCTAGCATGATTTACCACGTTCTAGCATGATTTACCATGTTTCTAGCATGATTTACCATGTTTCTAGCATGATTTACCTTAGTTTACCATGATTTACCACATTCACGATTTACCATGTTTCTAGCATGATTTACCATGTTTCTAGCATGATTTACCTTAGTTTACCATGATTTACCACATTCACGATTTACCATGTTTCTAGCATGATTTAGTCAAAATAAATAATAAGTAAATAAATTTTGCGCGGACAAAACTGCTGTGGTGAAACTGTGGCTATGGAGAGAGATATTATTGGGGAAAGTTCCGTTAGGCTCGGCTCTTCTCGTTCGCTACACAGAATCGGCAACACATCAGTACAGGTCAGTGTTTCTGCTATAGAGTATATATAAGCAGGCTTTGCTCTATAGAGTATATATAAGACAGGCTTTGCTCTATATATAGTATATATAAGACAGGCTTTGCTCTATATAATAACGTTATATATATAAGACAGGCTTTGCTCTATATAATACAGGCTTTGCTCTATATATATATATAGGCTATATATAAGACAGGCTTTGCTCTATATAATAACGTTATATATATATAAGACAGGCTTTGCTCTATATATAGTATATATAAGACAGGCTTTGCTCTATATAATAACGTTATATATATAAGACAGGCTTTGCTCTATATAATATATATAAGACACAGCTTTTGCTATATATATATATATAAGACAGGCTTTGCTCTATATAATAACGTTATATATATAAGACAGGCTTTGCTCTATATAGTATATATAAGACACTTTGCTCTATATATATATAAGACAGGCTTTGCTCTATATAGTAACGTTTTATATATATAAGACAGGCTTTGCTCTATATATATATATACACTTTGTTATATATATAAGACAGGCTTTGCTCTATATAGTATATATAAGACAGGCTTTGCTCTATATAATAACGTTATATATATAAGACAGGCTTTGCTCTATATAGTATATATAAGACAGGCTTTGCTCTATATAGTATATATAAGACAGGCTTTGCTCTATATAATAACGTTTTTATATATATAAGACAGGCTTTGCTCTATATAGTATATATAAGACAGGCTTTGCTCTATATATAGTTTTATATATATAAGACAGGCTTTGCTCTATATAGTATATATAAGACAGGCTTTGCTCTATATAATAACGTTTTATATATATAAGACAGGCTTTGCTCTATATAGTATATATAAGACAGGCTTTGCTCTATATATAACGTTTTATATATATAAGACAGGCTTTGCTCTATATAGTATATATAAGACAGGCTTTGCTTTATATATATATAAGACAGGCTTTGCTCTATATAGTATATATAAGACAGGCTTTGCTCTATATAATAACGTTTTATATATTTATATATATAAGACAGGCTTTGCTCTATATAGTATATATAAGACAGGCTTTGCTCTATATAATAACGCTTTATATATATATAAGACAGGCTTTGCTCTATATAGTATATATAAGACAGGCTTTGCTCTATATAATAACGTTTTATATATATAAGACAGGCTTTGCTCTATATAGTATATATAAGACAGGCTTTGCTCTATATAATGCTCTATATAATAACGTTTTATATATATAAGACAGGCTTTGCTCTATATAGTATATATAAGACAGGCTTTGCTCTATATAATAACGTTATATATATAAGACAGGCTTTGCTCTATATAGTATATAAGTATTTTGGCAAATCTATACAGTGACGTCTCTCGTGTCTCTTCCTGAAAAGCAGTTTCCTTGAGGAAGTCAAAGACATTCCAGGTCAACACGAAGGAAAAATAAAGATCTGCAAATGTTATCTGAGGTGAGCGTTTCATCTTTCTTTAGTGTGTGTGTGTGTGTGTGTGTGTGTGTGTGTGTGTCTGTCTGTGTGTGTGTGCGTGCGTGCGTGCGTGTGTGTCATTGGGGACTTTAATGCAGTTGTGAAGTAATTTGATGAAGTTATTTAAACCTCCTCAGTTCGAGTGTCTTTGTGTCGGTACACATTCTGCTCATGTGACGGATGCGGTTTTCTGTGGATACTGGAACAGTAAAGTACGAAGCCTTGTTTACATGAGGAACAATAGTTTAGCTGTATTTGGATTCTTGACGTGTTTATATATATATATATATATATATATATATATATATATATATATATATATATATATATATATATATATAAACGAATGCCACTAAAATCAATACTTTATTTTAGATTTTATTTTATTTTTCATTCTTGTACTGTTCTGAAAACAGTTACATTTACAGGATTTGCTGTGGTCTGAGGGGAAATTAAATGGCCGTATAGTGTTTTATGTACCGGTATTTAATATACAAACAAATGCATGTAGTTGTTTGCAGTTAACGGGTGTTTTGAGAGTAAGATCAGTTTCTCTTTCATGAGATTACTCCCTCTTCTTGGCCGGGTTACATTCCTCCATGCCGTAAACTCTAGGGGCAAGGCTCATAAAGCATGAATGTTTAGGGGCGTGATATTTTGACAACTGTTTTCAGCCGCCACATTTATCAAGGTTACCATTTGTACGATGGGATTGGCGGCATATAGATATGGCACTATTTGAGCGGACAGCCATTTGTAGTCCTGTCAGAAACCATAGTGGATGTTATCGAGTGCACTCATTCAATCCCACAATTCACTGCAATAAAGCTTTCCTGTAGCTCAAACAATAAGAGCATGGTGCTAGCAACGCCAAGGGCATGGGTTCAATTCCCAGGGAAAGATTAAGTACTCCTCAAAATGAATAAAATCAGTCAAATGCAAAATCAGAATACTTTGCAAACCTCCAATAATTAAATAAAACAATTTTTATGCATTTGATCTGCCTTTATTGACCAATGTCTTGCTGCTAACTTTCAATGATTCGGTTAAACCATGAGCAAAAATGTGTTTATTGGTGAAGTAACTTTTTTTTCTCTTGCATCCTATTCTTTTATTATCCAGAATGGCAGCACAGCTGAAAGGTTTGTTTGAGTGGCGCCCTCTACTGTAAATGCATGAATTAGCCTTTTTACCTTAGCCTGAGGCTTATTATTACTATACATTTGCACAATAAACAAGCCCAGCCCACGTAATGCAGGAAAAGTAATGCAAAAGTAATGTAACGCATTACTTTTCTTAAAAACTAACTGAGTAACTCAATTAGTTACTTTTGAAGGGAGTAACACAATGTTGTAATGCATTACTTTTCAAAGTAACTTTCCCCAACACATAGCTCACACGTACATCAGCGTCTGTTTCTACGAGGCGCTGTACGTTAGCCGTGAACGCACATTGTGAACATTCAAAAGTTGCCTGTGCATCTGCAACCGTAGATATACACATACATGTATGAATATCTTTATCTGCAATGCAATCCTGAAACAGAGGATTTTATAGGATTTAGTTGATCATAAATGGTAGATAATTCTGCATGCTAAAAATATTGGTTAAAGATCTTAACATCATTAATATTATTGATCATCAGAGATACAGACACATTGCTCAGCTCAGCCTACAATGTGAAAGCAGTGAACTCATAAAACAACCAATCAGCCATCAAGATCAATAAATGACACACATAGTAATAAATTAGTAATGTGTTCAATCATCATAAACTAGGTATTATTTCAAAGAAGCTTAAATTCTCAAATCATCCTGTTTTGCAATCGTTTTAATAAACAACTTTATAAAATTATGAACATTTAATTTAACTGAACATTGAATTTAAGCCATTAAGAACAGAGAAATTATAAATTAGGAGTAAAAATGATAAATTATACATATTTAAAATATGATTATATATACATTCTAGAAAGCTTATTATTCTACATTATTTGAATGCACATAGATTTACAACACTGCATGTAAGCGGTGTAAAAACAGCAGAAATATGTTGGTCTTAAATTTAGTTTAATTTAAGCACTTTCACAGACCAATGTTTGTTTTCACATACTTTCCAGTCCTTGAATACTGCATCTGAAATTCAAGAACCGTGAAGCCTGTTATTAACTCACAAATGTTACGTGTTTTTGTGTAGATGCAAACATTATAATTGCTAAACTAACACAATACATGAAAAACGCGTTAGCTAACACAACATTAAAAAGTAGCCTAACCATAGGGTTAGGGTAACCTAAAAACCTGTAATATTGAATTAAAGCATATAGGCTATAAAAACACAAACGAACACATTCTCTGGAATTGAAATCGTGCTGGGTTTTACAGGCGATGACAGCATCTGAAGTGTTGCCGTGTGTTGACTGTTCTAAAATGGCAGCAACTGATGTACGCACAAAAGCTAGTGAATACCCATAATGCACTGTGAGAGTCACGCATTGAAAAAATGTCTGCATCTGACCCATAGACCGTAAAAAAATATGGATGTAGAGGCATCTACGGTACAACTGATGATGGTACAACTGACTCACTCCTTCAAGTGGGCTATATTAGTGGAGTAATGTAGGGAATAGTGAACGAGGGTATAGCGCGTGATTTCGAACACAGCATCGAATCACATGTGAACCCTGTCCAAAGATGACCAACATCACTTAAACTAACTGAAAGTGTTGAGCACATCAGAGTTGTAGAAATACCTCTCAAATGTCTCGTGAAAATAAAGCATCCATAAATAAGCAAGGCAAGTTTATTTATATAGCACATTTCATACACAATGGTAATTCAAAGTGCTTTGCATAGGAAAGGAATGAAAATAATCATAAAACAACAATAAAAGCAGCAAATAAATCAATCAAATTTCTAAAAGAATAAAAAAAGATAAAGGGCAATCAGTCGGACGTATTGTGAGCCTAACGGCCAGAATCATTAAGTTTAAATAAAGCATGAAATGTGTGAAAAATGTAAAAAAGCATGAATGTGTGATTGGAAAAGTAAAGCATAAAAAAAGCATAATCTGTGCAGAAAGCCTATGAAGTTTAGAGATGAAACATTGATGTCTTAAGAAGCGAAAAGATCGGTCTATGCAAGGAACTGAATTTTTTTTACAGCATTGTTATCTCTGAGCCACAGCCTTGGCAAACAGTCTGGAACAGCACCAGCTTCCTGTCACGTGTGGCGTACGTGCGGGTGCAAATGGTTTGTTTACTTCAGAGAGGGAGGGCACATGTTCAAGAGCACTACAAACGTCGAAAGGCTGCTAAGAGTGCCAGCCCTTGAACCAGAATACTCTGATCAAGAACTGAGAGAGTAGGGTTTTCTTTGGCATTTAACAATATATTCTTAATTGATATATTATGATATAAAAATGCATCATTGCATGATGTGTGGAGCTGAAGGTGTCGTCACACTTGGCATTGCTTGAGAATCTCAGGTGAGATCGTGTCTGTAGAGAGAGTCATGTTTGATGAGAGTAGGTTGTGCATGTAGATGTAGCACATACATCCATACAGAGACATTTAATTAAGTGCCTTATTTATCTTTATAAAGTGCCAGGTAACCGTGGAGCTAAACCGTTTTCTTCATGTCCAGCAGCGTGAGGTGAGTCAGTGAAGGACGATGGCATCTGCTGATCAGCATCGTGACACACTAGATGAGCTGGAAGAACACAAGAAAGGTAATGAAGGAAAGAATAGCAGTAATGTTAAAGTTGTCCTTTAGGAAATGTGATTAATCTCTGTCTCTGTTCCAGTGGAGATGAGCAGCAGCGCTCACACTGGAGTCTGTGTTGATCTGAACGCTCAGACGGGAGCAGCTGTAAAGGCTCCTGTACTCGCTGGAAACACCATCACAGGCCCAGTGACCATCAGCTACAACACTGCAGGAAACGGTACTGTCACTAAAGCTCTGCTTCTGTGGTGTCATGTAACAATGGAATAATACTTAGTTACAGTACTTGAGTATTTTTTGGGAGAATCTGTACTTTACTTGAGTTTTATATTTCTGTCAACTTTTCCTTTTACTCCGATACATTTCCTCAAGGCATTTTTGTTACCTACTACTAAATAAATTTGGATGAACATAGACTGATTTAAAACATAGACAACAAAACGGTGTTACACACTACAGTACATGTTTTTACCACAATTATATTCCGTTTTGTAATTTCTGTAATGTCTAAGGCCCCGTCCACACAAAGCCAGAGCTTTCCCTATCCAATCTTTTTTTCCCTTTGTTTCAAGAAATATCTGCGTACACACGAGAGCACTGAAACGACTCAAAACGATGTAGTACACATGCCAGGCCAGCTTCTCTTGCCTTATGTGCCGTCTTTTCTCCTCCGTTTCCCTCAAATAAGCAAGGAGTAAGCACCTTTGGCGATAGAAATGATTGTAAATGAGCATAAGCACCGTACGGTCTTCTATGCTTTGTTTACATCTAGCTAACGTTACCACAATTCCTTGCGCTCAGGCAGTTTGGCGTGACTTCGCCTGGAACGCTACAAAGTCGTGAGTCGTGGTTTGAAGTCGTAACTTACAGGCTCAGAAACCTGCCTGGAACGCAGCATTACTCTATATTTATATCATTTAATATAGTTAATAAGATACCACACAAAGATTGCAGTTTTTCAAATGTGATATTGATTTTATGTAAGTTTACTAAACAAGAAGTTAATATTAAGTGACTTACAGTTTAGACTTCCATATTGCCTGTTTTTGCCGTCGAAAAATAGTTCAAAACAAAGACACAGCACTGTATCTGCGTCTGAGCAAAACGCAGTGGTGCTTTCATACTGAATGAATCAGCTTTTTGAAAGAGTCAAATGCTTCGTTCCTTGAATGAATCAGCTGTTTGAATTAATCGGTTGAATCTCAATGACTCACTCATTAAACGTGACTTGTTGCCACCTACTGGCGGTTTTAATTTCACAGTTAAAGTATCTTTTCATGTTTTAAATAATTTCAAATATCAATATTATTAAACATCAAAACATTATTTATGCATAACTGCAGGTTATTAATGTGTCACTTCTGAGCTGTGTAAATGATCAAACAGTAAACAGTCTGTAAATGATCTAAATGACACTTCAGATGCAGCTTCTGTGTTTCCTCTGCACTGCAAAGATTAATTCTGTTGATACTTATTTAATTTGATTGGTAACAGCCCTATTGTGTCTTATTATAATACATTTGTATTAAATTTATGAAATTGACACAAAAGACCACCACACAGAATATGAAGAATATCATAAACTTTAGGAGTCAGCTGACCATGGCAGTCCTAAACCTGCCAAAGTACCAGCACAGTAACACACTCAGCAAAATATCGTCTAATTATCGTTATCGAGAAAAACCCAGAAAATATCGAGATATCTTTTTTTTGTCAATATCGCACACCCCTACATCTATTTGCATTAAGCTTGGTACATATTCCACAAGAACAAATTATTTTTTTCGTTTTCTCGAGGTGGCAAGAACAAGAACTTTTGTTCGTTCTGGCCAGGACATTCCATGCTTCACGAGAAAAGCAGAACATCTCAGTTTCTCCGCATTAACCCCGCCCACTTTAAATTTTTGACTAATAAAACAATAGTTCTCGGACACCCACGAGATAAAAGTTGTGCTGATGTAACGGAGGCCAGCTAGCAGTTGCTGTGAGAGTAAACCTCACTCCTCTGATCTCAAGAGATGCTCTAGCGACTGAAACTAGAGGTTGCAGCCTTTAGCCTCCTTGTTAGAGCGTCCGACTCTCATGCCGGCGGACCCGAGTTCGAGTCCCGCTTGGAGTGGGCGGGTCGAACAGGAGGGGTTACACTGAGACGATGTGTCGGGAACAAAAAGTTGTATATTTAAAGCTAGTGACAGGAATAAAGAAAAACAGGAACAAGCTGGCTAGAAATAAGAGGAAACATAAGGAGTTGTTTTTCACTGCAGTTAGGGAAAAATACAAAAGAGGCTATGTGACATTTCTTCACTCATACATATTCTCTATGGTGACTGAACATAATGAAGTGAATGGTGACTTCTATTACACTCGGGAAGAGAATTAAAGGGAGGGCTGTACTAGGCCACTAAATCTCAGTTCGTTTTATGGTCAAAGTGTTCATAGGCAGAAAGTATTTTCATTGTTTTCTTTTGTGTATCTGTATATTTTTCTCATTTTTTTCTCTCTCCTCACAGAGCCACAAACAATCCCAGAGACAGCAAAGAAACTCACAGAAGAGCAAGGTACAGTCTTAACTGTGTCGACACCAATAGAGATGAGTGCCAGGTTTTGTTCTGTTAGTATTGGTCTGTTTATTTTCACTGACTGAACATGTTCATGCACCGTTCATTCATTGTCAAGAGCCTGAACGTGATCTGGTGATTGCTCAGTGTCAATCTGAACTAGCCTGTTTAAAGTGTTTCAGAAGTGATTTAAACAGGTCGGGTGTATTTTGAATTTGGACACCAGTCCAGGGGCCTAATGTACAGAAAATCTGTTTCATCCTAAATGTCTGTGTAGACTCCAAAAGGAGTCTATGAACATCCATATACTCCAGTCAACCACTGAATGTGACTGGCAATGACCAGCAAACATTACATCAGTGGTTCCCAAACTGGGGGGCGCAAGGCTGAGGTATGAGATAGTGTACAGTCAGCAGATTATTACGCAAAATAAAACTCTGCAATGTGATTCGCTTTGTCGCGTCCAGTAGACATCAGCTGTTGCAGTGTGGCTGTCACATCCAGTGCGGTAAAAAGACACAAAAATATGATGAGGCATATGATCCTCGGCTTCACCTGTATAAAGGTGGGTAATGAAGCTGATCAAGTCAAGATGCCAAGTAGCCTAGTTAAAGGTACAGTAGGAGATCTGGGTAAATGCTAACTTTAGCCTGATAGCACTGAAAGCGCACAATCCCACCCTCCCAGCAAATTGACGTCCAAAGCCACACCTCCTGAACGCATGAACGGTCACAGCCCAGAAGACCAGAGAACACGTACTACTGCAATACATCATGTGTCAATCGTCAGTGAGAAAGCTTTATAGTACAGTTAGTAACAGTACTATTACAATACAAAACCAAACTAATTTTGAAAAAACTGAATTAGATGCAGCAAGTTTTCAGTTTGTTTAGCTAGCAAAACTTGTGTGTAATAATATTACTTGCATGGCAGGGGTTCCACAATGAGAGTCTGTTTCGCTCTGATGGCTCTATGGAGACAAGCACCTTGTCTGACTTAAGCGTACAGGTGGACAGTGGGGTCATGCTAGGGGGCAGCTACCCCAAAGGGTCACACGTAAGGGCTGCAGAGGACGAGGCGGCCGTACTGTAGGAGGACTGTAGGAGTACTGTAGGAGGAGCATTAGGACTCAAACTGGAGGACACACGTCGTATTCAAAGGCAACGCCGAAATTCGGGTTTTAGCTCTTTTTTTTTTTGTTGTAGCCCTTTCAAAGACTGTCTTTCGTTTGGTCGCTACTTTTACAAGGCCACTTGTTGACTTGTACTTCAGTTCTGAAGAAATGTCAGGTTGTTGTTGCTGCTTGTCTGCCATTCTCACTCTGTCTGCACTGTGTATGTGAACCCGGTGATGACGTATGATGTCTGTGTGAACTGTCTGCAGTGGTATGCAAACACACAATGACCGACAGGGAACACATGCTATAGGATCGTTGAAAATAGGCCTGGCAGAAAAAGTTTGGGAACCACTGCCTTACATACAAGAACTAGAGCACTCACTGCTAGTTGTTCCTCGAACCCTGTCTTCTGTACTGAGTTTACAAATTAGGCTTTACAAAAGTATATATGGATGCTTGGATGACAATTCTGATTTTAATGCTTAAGGGTATTCCCTTCCATGAGTGTAATACATTTATCAATATGTAGTGAATTAAATGGAAGATCTGAGGCCTTGGGGCTGTAATACTTTCAACAGTAATTTAATGACAATATGTTGAATGAATTTTCAGATCATCCTGATGTGAAAGCTTTGTAATGTTTCTTTTTTTTATATAAAATAAGATGTATTTACTTACACCAATATTTTATAACAGATGATTTAATTCAGAAGACAGTCCTGAAAACTCACAAAACCAACATGAAGAAGAAAGCAGAGCGTATTTTTGAGTGCAAGGAAGAAAATGAAGTACATCTCAATGCTGTTTACACAGAACTGTTCATCACAGAGGGAGATATGAAAGATGTCAATCAGGAACATGAGATTCTGAAGATGGATGATGCTTTCAAGAACAAACCAACACAGGACAAACCAATCAAATGCAATGATATATTTACATTATTAAGGGGGAAAAATGAAGAAAAGATTGTGCTGACCAAAGGAGTCGCTGGCATCGGAAAAACTGTCTCTGTGCACAAATTCATCCTGGACTGGGCAGAAGAAACAGACAATCAGGATATAGACTGTGTGTTCTTGCTTCCATTTCGAGAGATTAACTTAATGACAAATGAAGATTTCAGTCTCCATGAGTTTCTGCTGGAATTTTATCCTGAACTGGAGGACCTGGAGAAATCAAAGTTATATAAGGAATGTAAGCTAGCATTTATATTTGATGGACTTGATGAGAGTCGCCTGCCTTTGAATTTTAAAAGTAGAGCATTGAACACTGCTGAGAAAAGATCATCTGTAGACATGCTGTTTACAAGTCTGGTCAAAGGGAAGCTGCTTCCATCAGCTCTCATCTGGGTGACCTCACGACCAGCAGCAGCCAATCAGATCCCTCCTCGGTATGTGGGTTTGTTCACAGAGGTGCGAGGATTCACTGACCAACAGAAGGAGGAGTACTTCAGAAAGAGATTCACAGATGAGACTCAGGCCTCCAGAATCATCTCACACATTAAGACGTCTCGTAGTCTCTACATCATGTGCCACATTCCTGTGTTCTGCTGGATCACAGCCACAGTACTTCAGAATATTCTCATCAAGAACAATACAGAGAACATCAGCATAACACTCACTGAAATGTACATCCACTTCCTGCTGATACAGATGGACGTGAAGAACCAGAAGTACAATGAACAAGAAGAAAGAGAATGTGCAAAGAACTTGCAATCAAACAGTGAAATGATTTTGAAGTTAGCCAAGCTAGCATTTGAACAGCTGAAGAAGGAAAACATTGTGTTCTATGAGAAAGATCTGAAAGCATGTGGTATTGATGTGAGTAAAGACACCGAGTTCACAGGAATGATTGCTGAGATCTTTAAGAAGGAAGATGGACTCCATGAAGAAAAGGTCTTCTGCTTTGTGCATCTGAGTGTTCAAGAGTTCCTCGCTGCAGTGCATGTGTTCCTCTGCTACCTAAACAAGAACATGCAGGAGCTTAAGTTTTTCTTTGACAAAACTACAGTCATGCAAAAGCTTCGGTTATGCTTTAGAAATGTCACATTTCATGACTTAACAAAGAGGGCCACTGATAAAGCAATGCAGAGTCAGAGAGGACATCTGGACCTGTTCCTGCGGTTTCTGATGGGAATTTCACTGGAATCCAGTCAAGATCTGCTCCAATGCCTGCTCACACAGACTAAAGACACCAGTGTGAGCATCAGAGAAATAATTGCACACATTAAACAATTACAAAAAAAAGACATCTCCGATGAAGCTTCAGTCAACCTATTTTACTGCTTACTTGAGCTCAAGGATCATTCAATATATGAGGAAATCCAGAGATACCTCAGTTCAGATGCACATCCAGGAAGAGAACTCTCATCTTCAATGTGCACAATGCTGACTTATGTACTGCTGATGTCAGAGAAGGTGCTGGACGAGTTCAACCCAAAGAGGTTCACGTCATCACAAGATGGCTACACTAAACTCATTCCAGCTGTGAGATGCTGCAGAAAAGCCCTGTGAGTAATTTCACTGATCGGTGTTTAATCAATGGTTTAATTCTACATCATTAAACAACTGAATGTTAAAATACTGCAAAACAGTGAACATCAGAAAATAATTTGGTTAAATGTTCTGTTTTGGCAGATTTGACAGCTGTGGTTTTGATGAAACATCCTGTGAAACTGTATCTTCCGCTCTACAATCATCAAACTCCCATCTGAGAGAGTTAGACCTGAGTAGCAATGACCTGAAGGATTCAGGAGTGAAGCTGCTCTCTGATGGATTGAAGAGTTTGCACTGTCAACTGAACACATTGAGGTTTGGCATTAACTCATTTACTGTGTCCATATATGTGGATGAATAGCTTTTTCATAACTGACTAGGAGATATTTTCTTCAGTCTATATTGTAGTATGAATGTATCAGTGGTGTTTTCTCCAAGTACACAAGGCAAACAAGTGGGTTTCGGTTTTCACAAAAAGAACATGCATGAATGAGAAAATAAAGTGTGGGACGTGCTTGATGTTAGAGAGTTATTGACCCCGTTCCAGTCAAAGATTGCAGATGTCCCCAGATTATTATTGTTAAACATTCACCTCAAATTAAAACATCACATTCTTACTTGATCTGAACAAACTGTGTATTATTAGAAAGATTAACCTATTTAGTGTCAAGGATCGGCGACGGCCCCAGATTTCTGTTCAACATTCACTGCTCGTTAAAACTTCACACTCTTACTTGATCTGGACAAACTGAGTATCAGTACAAAGATTAAAGACTCTAGCTTTGATATTTATATGGTAATACAAACACTCAGTGTTAGTTAAAACTAGGGGTTGCACGACTGCTGATTTCTGCTAGTTGATTTCTTATCAAAACAATACTCGAGTTACTCAACTACTCATGGTTCGTGCTACTGTAAATTAAAAGACATAAAATAGTTCTTATAAATAAATGTTTATAATTCATAACTTAATGCAACAATTACATAAGTAAACTCTCAAAACATTGTCTTTTTCATGTAACAGAGTAAAGCCAAATAAATAGCTGCACGTGATATTGCAATCCTAGCATTTGCATCGTATATGCAAACTACACGTGCATGGCTTTCCAGAGTGTAGCATTTGATGGAACGGTGTAACTGGGTTCAAAAGAAGTTGATAATTCCCCTGAATCCCTCTGCTGAAACTGCAGAGAGTGGTCTTAGCCTATATCC
This sequence comes from Paracanthobrama guichenoti, assembly GCA_018749465.1. Classification (NCBI taxonomy): domain Eukaryota; kingdom Metazoa; phylum Chordata; class Actinopteri; order Cypriniformes; family Gobionidae; genus Paracanthobrama; species Paracanthobrama guichenoti. The sequence goes on from JAGHMJ010003626.1 coordinate 92,527, forward strand.
TTCACTATAAAATAGAGCCCTGCATTTTCACGCCCGGGCTTCGGGACAATTTTCACGTCATAGGCTACCTCACACGCGGGCCGGGCTCCGGGCCCGTTTTAAGCTTCTCCTTCGCTTTATATTTTAAACATTCATTAATTAAAATAAACTATGAGATGTGCTGCGCTGGTGGTGACAACATGAGACCATGCTCTTGCGACTCTCGAGACTCGCTCACACAGTGTCTAGAGGCCGCGCTAGTAGCAAGCGTTCTTTCACCACAGCTGCAAGAGTTATGGCCTTTTTACACCTGTTCACTTCATTCATTTTCTCTGACCAGATATCTCTCCAACTGTGAAAAAACAGGAGTAAATGCCTTTCGAAATTCTTTCGAGACAGATTTAAATCCGAACACTCAAACAAATAAATTCAGAAGGTGGTCTGGGACGCATTTCAGATGAAACTGGACAAGTGTAAGATCTGGTTGTAAAAAAAATAAACGTGTGAAAGCGTGTTATAGGCTATATGACAAGTATTCCGATATGACCGCGCTACTTCAATACGCATCACCCCAATAAGCCAATACACAAACAGCCTCAAGTGAAACTGAAAATAGGCTAAATAGACACAGGTAACTCTTCATTAAAATTAATGAGACTAAAATTACCTTACCAGTGCTAAGCTCACTCTTTGCTGATGATAAATAAAATGCAGCTCATATCTGTTGCTTTCATTGACGCTCTGTTAAATGTACATATAGCACGGGAATTGAAGATCAGATTTATATTCATTTTGCGGAGAGGCAAGACAACCTGCATGTTTTTTTATTTTATTTTGTTTATTAGTTTAGATTATGTAGCCCGTTTTGTTTGCGAGCAACAGCAGGCCTGCTTCAGCTTGTCAAAAATGCATTTTTGCTGTGGTGCTGATAGTAGACTACACGTTTAAACTAACATTGAGATATGCTTGAAGTGTTTTATATCTATGGATTTTATTATATGCAAGACAAGCCAAGTGTTGATTTGAGAGGCTAAATTGATCAAACGTGGTTAACTCACTGTCGGCCCTGTAGTTTCCTTGGTCTACGTTTCTGCCTAGTTCACGGAGGACCGTTTACAGCCTGTTCTGCCTGACCATCTTTATTCTGGTGTGGATTATCTCAAGTCTGCCTGTCGTTCGGAGGATCGCTCTGCCTTGTTCACGGAGGATCATTTCACTCACGGGTTACTGCACTTCACCAGAGATCAGACCCTCCCCATGTTACGTTATCAGTCACGTAGGTTTGAGTTGTCCATTGGGTCCCTGCGCTGCCTACATCATTGGCTTCCCAACACCATCATCTGCTGACTTTCATCATCTACTCTCTGGTTTGCAATAAACAGAATTGTTGCACTTGCATTTGAATCCTTTGTATTTTTCCCGTCATACTGGGATGAAAGTGGTGTTTTAGCAAGCCATCATGCCAGAATAATGGCTGAATACAAACAAAAAAATGATAGAATAATGACGATTGAGTCTCAAGTCAGGCGTGAGTGTGGAACACCGGGTCATTGGAAGAGCAGGAGGTCACTAGGAGGCCGGTGTAGGGACGATTTCAGATTAAGTAACTCAAAGGGGTATTGAATTACAGTGAAAGAACCAAATTACATATTAATGATTCAAAATTAATATTTAACACTTTATCAACTGTTCGTCCACCTATATGTTGAAATTAGAGTATTTTATCAAGGTTGAATCAACGGCAATAATATCATTAACTTTATGTTCATTGTTTGTGAGCTTAGGTAACAAAATCAATCAGTTTGAGGCAGTAACTTATAAACGCAAAGCCTAAGACACTTGTATAGATGAAAAAGGTAAACAAAGTTTACTGAACTATTCTAAACACACAACTAATCTAACGAAAGCACACACACACAGGTCCACATTCATACGGTTACAGGGAAAGTGATGTTTGTTAATGGAAAGGAATGAAGTCCCACGTGTCTCATTCAGACACGATTTCTTAGCCACAACCTGAGAATCTATATACTAGCAATTCGACCGTAGTTTGTCCGCTTAGATATGATTTTTATCAGTTCAGCCAACATGGAGAGTCATGTACTTGCATATGAATGCTCCTACGATAATGGATTCCTCTTAGGACGGCGTTGCTCGGCTGGTAGTCAGTTGTTGTGTTAGGAGGGACGGAAAGTTGTTCTTGCGGGGTAAAGCCGAATCCTGGATAGCGTTAGCTGGTTGCTATGCGACGGGCGTTTCTCTGACTCCCTGTGTGCGGCTGCACAGACTCCAGGAAGTCTTCTTCAGCGAGGTTCAAACTGAGTTTTTCGGAGTTTCGTGGAGAGCTCTTGGTAGCTCGGAGGGCAGTACGAAACAAAAGCAAAAAGCCAAGACATCTTGTCTGTCCTCTGTTTTTAAGCGGGTTTCAAAGTCTGTCCTTGGAAGTGTCACCAACCAATCGGCTGTTGTTTTGGGCGTGTCTTACGCCCACTTCG